>VWZW01004516.1:608927-645168 GCA_013397115.1 Edolisoma coerulescens | reverse complement strand
TGGCTTGGCTTCCCTTCCCTTCCCTTCCCGGCCCAGCACTGGGGCGCTCCCGTCCGTCCGCCGGACAGGGCCTGCTGAGGCGCTCCGGCCGCCGGGAGCTGCTCAGCCTGTGCCGGTACCAGCCCGGGACAGCGGGGCCATGAGGGGCCCTTGGCCTCCGCCTCCTCTGCGCGGTGCCCCCAGCGCCCGGCCCGGTTCTCCGCGGGGCCGCGGGGCCGGACCGGCCGCTCCCGGGGGCAGGTTCGGTGTTCGCTACCGGGGCGGTGGCCCCGCGGGTGACCCGGGAGGCCAGGCCGGGCTGTCGGAAACGGGAAGCCGGGGAGGGAAGGAAGGCCTCGGCCTTGCCAAGGGGGATCCCGCCATGTGTAGGGTGCGGGAGCGCCCCGGCCCGGCCCGGTGCCCGCCCCGCTCGGCTGAGGGGCTGTGGGGGTGCGCGGAGCGGGAAGAGGCCGCGGGGCAGGAAAGCTGTGCCCGGGGAGCGTCACTGGACACCGAGGGGTTTCTGGGGGCCAGAGCTGTTTGACGTGGCCGGGGATGTCAGAGCGAGTGACAGAGAAATGGTGGGGAGTCAGGAAAAGAGGAAATGGGGAAAAGAGTCAGGGTTTGAGAGAAGGATGGAGACAGCCCAGCTGGTACAGGGCTGGGCACGGCCTGGCACAAGAGGGGCATGGCCCCGATGGAACCCGTGCTATGTGGAGCTGGGGACGTGAGGACGAGGAGTATCCGATATCCTCAGGGAAGGTCGGGGTGATTGGAATGGGAGTAACTGTGAGTCTGGTGAGTGATCCCTCGCGGTGAGGGGCAGGAGGCTGGGCTGTGTCCGGATGTTGGATGGAGCCAGGACAGGGGTCGGGCAGTGCCTAACGGGGATTTCCAGGCAGAGGTGGGGGCTGTACGAGGCACAGCCAGGCCCTGGGGTGCCAGGTAGGTTTGCTGTGCTGGCACACAGAGCAGAGACCCTGGGAGAAGGGATTTCACAGGGAATCTGCCTTGGGATGGAGCTTGGTACAGTTTAAGGAAGATGGAAAGAGAGGGCAGGGAAGATGCTCCTGCACAGGGAGAGGGGCTGGAGCTGCTTCCCCCCTTTTCTTGCTTCCTCTGATCAGGGGAGGGGGAGGTTGGCAGTGTCCTGGACCTGGCTGGGCAGTTCTTGGCGTAGGTGCTGGGCCATGACCTCGGCCCCTGTCCTCTCCAGCTCCTGGGAATGGCGGGGAGGCGGCTGGAGCAGGCCCACGGCTGACTCCGTGGTCGCAGACAGAGCGTCTCGTGCTCCTGCGTGATGTGTGACCTCATCCCTCCGCTCTGTGGTCGCTGCTTTGGGCAGAGGTCCTGGCCACGTGTCCTGCCACCCTCTCTGGTGCCACAGTGTGTCCTTCCTGTCCGGGAGGGTGACACGATGGTCCTGAAGGCCTTTCCCAACCTCAATGATCCTGTGGGATCACCACAATGAGACCAGGGCTTCCTTTGAGGGATGTGGCCACTTCCCCATGCTGTGACCAGACCTTCTTCTGTCCAGCCCATGCCACTGCCATGTCCTTGCCATCTGGTTGGTGATGTGTGGGCTCGTGAGTGGGTGTCCCACAGGGCAAGGCTTTGGTGGCTGCCCTGTCCCCCATCAGCGCTGACCTGTGGGTCAGGGGAGCTTCAGGTGCCCAGAGGGGTGTCTGGAGGTGGCACTGCCCAGCTCGGCTGGTGGCGGTGCCGTGCAGGGGTTGCTCTCCCAGGGACACAGCGTTGCCTGTGGTGCAGGGCTGGTTTATCAGGAGAGGGAGCCTGTGCTTCCCGGGGGTTGCCCAGCCCTTTCCCCGTGCCCCTGCCGTGCCGGGCACTCGCAGCAGCATCGGGCTGTGTTTGGGCTCCCTGGGCTCTGTGGGAGCGGTGCTGAGGTGTCTCCTCTCTCTGCTTCCAGCCGGGGGTGATGCCATGGCCGCTGCCAGCTCCAGCAGGGCCAGGGCCGGGCCGCCCTGCGAGAAGTCCCTGCTCTCCGTGAAAGGTGGGTGCCGCTGCCTCGCTGGGATTCCCCTGCCAGGAACGTGTGTTGTGCGTGCTCTGCCCGCAGCCCGGGCTGGGACACCTTCCCGGGCGCGGCAGGGGCTGCGGATGGTCAGCGCTGCCCTGTGTGCCAGGGGCTGGGCTCTGCCGCTTCCCCCGCCCGGCTGCCGCGGGGACGTGGCTCCGTGGCCCTGCCGGGGCCGCGCTGCTGCTCCCGTGGCCGCGAGATGGCTCTCGGCGCCCGGAGCCGCGTCCCCTCGGAGCCACGTCCCCGGCTCTGCCCCCCCGCAGGCACTGCTGGCCCGGGGCTGCCCCGTGCCACCTTGCCCCCGTGCCCTGGGGTAGGGAGGTGTCCGTGGGGACAGTGACAGTCCTGCCACCCTCGGAGGGGTGAAGCTGGGGACAGGCATGGTCAGGGCTTGGTGCCTGCCATCACTGCCCCCAGGAGCATTGCTCCCCACTGCCCCTCTCCCAGCACTCTGCTGTGAGTCGTGGCACCCCGGGCTGGCAGGGGTGGGGCGGGGGACGAGGGCAGGGGACAGGGTGTTTCGTGGCTGCCTGACCCCATGCCTGTCCCTGCCCAGTCGTGTCTGTGAAGCCCAAGGCCCAGAGCCGCCCAGCACGGATGAACTGCTACGTGGAGGTGGCCGGCGACGGGCTGCCCAGCGAGACCAAGAAGACGGGGAAGCAGATGGGGGTCTCTGAGCTGCTGTGGAACGAGATCCTCACCCTGTGAGTCCGTGTGACCCCTGCTGTGGGGCTGGCCCCCTGTGCCCCGCTGTGCCACCGGCCGGGGACACTCGGGTGTCACAGAGCTTTGTCCCTTGCATGAGGACGCTGCCAGAGACAGCCAGGCTGGGAGGGCAGTGGGAGGGGGGGGTCTCCCATTGCCCCATATCCTTGCCCACCTTCCTCTGCCCCTTGCCTTTGGCACTGCCTGCTCCTCAAGCATGGAGCAGGCGTGAGGCCACGGTGACAGCCCCCTTCCCTGGTCTCTGCAGGAATGTCACGGCCCAGAGCCACTTGGAGCTGAAGGTGTGGATCTGCCACACGCTGAGGAACGAGCTGCTGGGCGCCGCCTCCGTCAGCCTGGGCAGCCTGCTCAAGGGCGGCGGCAAACGTACGTACGGGGGCCCGGGCCCGCGCCCGGCCGGCCCGGGCCAGNCGCCGCCAGGGAACAAGGTGCTGTTGTGTGCCCTGGGCCGGGCGGGCCGGAACCCGTACCTGCGTCAGCCCGGGCGCCGCGGCCGCTCGGAAACACAAACCCCTCTGCTATTTGCCGCCGCTTGCGGTTGCCAGAGCGTGGCTCGTGACAGCAGCTCCTACATAAAGGCGGCCATTCAGGGCTGGGGCGGCGCGAGTGGCCGCGCGGGGCTGGAAAAGGCTGGCTCTGTCTCTTCCAAGCAAAGCTTGTGAGACACAGACCTGGTATTGAGCGGGGAGAGGGGCCTCCTGCGCCCCGAGGGATTCGGGGCTGCTTCAGACCCTCCCTGGTGCCGGGGACTGGGGTAAGCTGCTTCCCCTGGTGCTGCCAGCTCTGAAACCGCACCGGTGTCCCTGCCGTGCTGCCGTGGCTCTGGGTGGCACCGGGCGCTGTGGCAGCGAGGGGCACATGGGAGCTGTGCTGCCACTGCTGTCATCTCGCGTGCCCTGCGGGGACTTGGACGTGTGCCTTGGGCTGGCCCTCTTGGGGTGTAGCTGCCAGCCAGCCCCACAGCTGCGGCATCTGTGCCCCTGGGCACCCTCCCCTGCAGCCGTTATTTCCCGAGGTGTGCAGGGGCCCTGCCGGGCTCCCGGAGCCGCTGCGGTTCCCGCCCTACCTGCACCTCCACGGGGGCACAATTGGCTCTTTCATTCCCAGCCATCCCGGGGGGCTGTGTGGAAAATGAATGGAAAAGGCAACTGGCTGTTCTAGCTTGTCCGTTAACATCCCCCAGAAAAAACGTGTCAGATTTTTCCTTGACACCGTGGGCTGGGAGGGAGGAAGGACTCTTAAAGCTGCAGAGCCTGCCCTGCCCTGCCGGGAAGGTGCTGCCCGTCTGCTCCCGTCTGCCCTCCTTGTCTGGGCTGGCATCTGCTCCCTCCTCTTCTCTGCAGGCTCATGCTCACCCTTCGTGCTTTGCTGCAGGTCTGAGTGGGCCAGAGACTGCTGGGGGTCCCTTGGGAGCCTGGGAGATCCTTTCCTCAGGGGCTCCTCGCCTCCCGGGAAGAGGGGAGTGTGTTCCCTCTGCCTGCCAGCCTGAGGAAGGGGCTGGGTCAGGCAAGGGCGTGCAAAAGGCATCTGGGATTTCAAGCCATTCCGAGTCAGACAATGAATGTGTGAAGGGCAGTGGAATGCATGTGCCCCCTGCCCCTTGAGGGGCCTGGCCCTCCTCTCCCCATCCGGGGAAGTGCTCAGCCAGAGTGAGCCTTCCCCAGGGCAGTTCCTGCTGGGCAGCAGCCCCTCTCTTTGTAGGGTTTGTTACGGTTTTGGTGAGGCTTTGTGAAAGTTACTGTTTTGTGAGTGTAGCTGTGGCCTTGGGTTGATGTTGCTGTCGTTCCCCTCGGTGGGCAGGACGGTGTCCTCGCTGCCGGTGACACCTGTGGCAGCGCGTGCCGGGCTCCCGCCTGCCAGCACGGTGCGGTCAGCCCTCCTGCCAGGTGTGCCTCACTGCAGGGGGAAAAGTCCCAGCTCTGGGGCCTGGAGCATGGAGGAAGAGCTCAGTGATGAGGCCTGAGCTCCCGGGAAGGCTGTGAGAGCCTCTGGAGCCGACAGCCTGGCTGTCGCAGGAGCTCCTGCTCCGGCGGGTCCAGCCCGGCTTTCGGACTCGCAGCGCTTCCCAGCGTCCTGGCAGCGCCTGCGGGGCCTCTCCGCTGGCAGGCAGCGCCTCCCGCCTTCCCAGGGATTGGCCGGGGAGGTGGAGAGGTGGGTCAGGAGCGGCTCAATCACCGACAGGAGCTGGAGCCTTCCAGGAGCCGAGCTGCTCCCAGGGCTCCCATAAAACAGCTCGTTTGCCGTGGCACGGCCCCTGGCCCCGGCCCCCGAGCTGCCGCCTCTGCAGAGGCACCTCTTTGTTCCCGGGCTCTGGGAGCTCCTCGCCGCTGGCCCCGGCCGGCCTCGGGTCCTGGGCTGTGTGGGAGCCCATACTGGGCCTTGCTGGTTGTGCTGGTGTCGCTGTGTGCTGAGTGGCACCACAGAGTGCCAGGGCTTTACAGATCCCACAGAGTACCTGCTGCTGTGCCCCAGGCAGAGGGATCTTCCAGGATGCCAGCAGCAATTCCCAGCCTCTGGAAAACTGCAGCTCCACCCCACTGTGGCTGTGATGCCAAAGGAGCTGTGCTGTGCTGCATGACCCAGCAGCTCCATGAGCTGGCTCTGCCATGGCCGGGATGTAATCCCACAAAACTGGTCATCCAGCCAGCAGGTCACTATGGGGACTGGAGAGTGCCCATCCCATGTCACCTTTTAGAAGAAAGAAACAGAAACCCGAGGCCCTCCTGGTTATCTCTGGCAGATAAATGGAGTGGGACACAGTTGTCTCTGAGCCACTGGTGGTGGTTGAGGCTGGGTCAGCAGCAAAGGCAAAGCTTCCCTGGGGACACTAAAGATTACCCCTTCCCCTAAACTCTGGGTTCCTTCTTCGTTTGGGAATGTCTGTGGAAGGTTTAACTTTCCCCTTGCTTGTTCCTGGAGGGACTGTAGCCGCAGCATGGAGTCATTCCTTCTGCTGTGGGAATGCACAAAGGCTGAGCCAGTCTTCACCTGCTCGGCACCAGGGAGCTTTGGCTCATCCCAGACAAAGCGTGGGCAGTCACGTGGAGCTGTTGGAATGGGAACTGGCCTTTGCACCCAGTGGGACTGGGCAAACAGTTTGCTGCTAGCTTTGGGGAGCTGAGAGACTGGGAAGCACTTTTTGTCTGTCTGTCTGAAAATCTTCTGGGGTGCAGGTGTGAAGATGGAGCCACCTCACACAGGGTCTTCCAGAGGGGGAGTGTGTCCCATGTGGCAGCTCCCTGGGGTCACACACGTGTGGTTCCTGGGGGTCCCGGGGCTGGGGCTCAGCCCGGGGCCGTTACCGTGCCGGCTGCTCCCAGCCTCGTTTCGTGGAACCGTAAATCCGCTTAATGGGCTGGGTGGGAATTCCAGCTCACCTCTGCTAAATGGGAGCTCTGATGCTGTGTGCAGGGCACTGGAAGTAGCTGAACTGAGACCTTATTCAGGACCAAATCACCCCCCGACCCCCTCCCAAAATAATAATAATCCCTCTGACATTCTGGCAGCCGGCGGGACAGAGGCAGCCTTTGTGCTGGGCCCTTCGGGGGACCCGCCGTCGGTGCAGCAGCAATGTCCCTTTGTGCGTCCCGCACGCTGCTCGGGGACAGGGAGTGGAAGGTTCTGCGAGTGTTTATTTTCTTTAAAAAAGCTGGAGGGGGTGGAGGGGGGGAGAAGGAAGCCGGCTGGGAGGTTCATGTTCACATCCTCCACTTGGAGACACCTTGTCTTTGCGCCTCGGCTGGGCGCCCACACAATGAGGGCTTGTGCGGCCCCGGAGAGCGGCGTGCGGAGGGGGATGGAGGGACCCTGGAGAAAATGTGGATTCCTACGGCTCGGAGGAGCCGGGGGGGAAACAGGGTCTGGATTTGTTCTGGTTTTTGGCCATGCTCAGTAGCATCTTCTGTCTCAGGCTCTTAAAACTGTCTGTGAGGTCGGTTTCCCATGGAAGCAAGTGGAGTGCAGCTCCGTGAGGCAGAGGGGGAGAGCAGGCTCAGCAGAATCCTGTGTTGGATGATGGTGATCAGTGACAGAGCTGTGCCCCTGTGAGCGTGTGCCCTTGCTGTGCAGGAGACACCTGCCTTCTTGGCGCTGGAGACTTCCCTCAGATCCATGAGTGCTGCCTGTCCCATAGCCCTGTGTTCACCACAGACCCTCTGTCACTGGGTTTTGGGGTGCCTCGGAGAAGGAGGTGTCAAGTCCCAGTGCGGGACAGCTTGGAGCTAGAGGTGGAACAAGGGCTCCATGGGGGTGTGCTCCCATCCTCCTCCTGCTGGCCTGAGCCGCACCCCGTCCGCGCGTCGCACCGGGACAAAGCAGGTTGCTAAAAAATGGTGCCATTGTGTCATGAGCAATCCGTGTATAATAAAAATATTATTTGAGCAAATGAGTCAGGAAGCGTCTGGGCCAGTGTCCCAGGCTGGTGCAGCCAAATTTTTCTGGCCTTCTGTGACGGAGCTGGGTGTTTCAGTCTGGCTGGCACTGGCAGGCATTGCTGTGATGGGGTGGGTGCTGAGGGCTGTGCTGTGCCCCCGTTCCCTCCAGGCACTCAGAAAGCCTTGCTGAAGCTGCTGAAGCCAGACTGGCTCACAAGGGAGGGAGTGGAGCTGGCAGCTGTCTCCAGGAGCCTCCCAGCCCGTGGCACCCTCTCCAGAACCTTCTGTGAATGTGGTCAAGCGCTGCAACAGAGCGTTCCTGTTTGGGGATGGCCCTCTGTGCCGGTTTTGTTCCGTGGAATTGATGCACGGGGATGTGGCTGGAGGGATGCTCACCATCATGCAGGACCCTTCTTGCCCCATGTTTCCTCTTAAAGGAGCCAAATCCCTTGGCTTTCTTGCCGGGATCTGCCCTAGAGCCCCAGCTCCTGGATCTGTGAGCAGTGGGGGTCTCGGTGTCACAGCCAGGGTCCCTGGGGCAGCTGCAGCCCCCGTAAGGGGGTGAAGGGATCCCGAGGGCTGGGGAAGAAGGATCTTCCTCAGGAGCGGGTGGTGGGACTGGCTGGGGGTGCTCTGGCAGCGCTGGTGGGTGTGTGTAGGTGTGGGGCCAACACCGGTGGTGCTCGCTGGGACAGGTGACCCTGAGGGAGTGGGCACGTTGTCCTTTGGGGACGGGGGAGGCCTGGAGGAGCCCGGGAGGCTGGCGTGGGAGCTGGGGCAGTGGAGCCACCTCCGCCGGGGCTGGTATCCCGGTGGTGACTGGGGGTCTCTTTCTCCATGTCCCGCCTGCCACAGTGGAGAACAGGCAGCTGACCCTGGACCTGCAGACGGAGAACAAAGGCAGCATTGTGTCGGGCGGAGAGCTGACGATTTTCCTGGACGGGCCGGCTGTTGCTCTGGGCAGCGTTCCCGACGGCAGTGCCGGCACGGAGGGTGAGTGCCCGGCCCCACGCGCGGCCGCTCTGGACACGAGGCGTGGGGAGCGGAGCGGGGCGAGCGCGGCCCCGGCACCCCCGGGACGCGTCCCAGGGCCAGCAGCCGCCTCCGCCCCCGGTGGGGCCCCTGCCCCAGCCCCGTGGGCTCCCGCGGGCCTGCGGCGGGGGCAGAACGGGAGCATCGACAGGCTCGCTCCAGCCTCCCCAGCAGCCTGGGAGGAGCGGCCCTTCCCAGGCCCTCCTCCAGCCTTCCGTGCGGGTCAGCCTCTTCCCTCGCTGGCTGTGAGGGCTGGGGAAATGGTGTCAGTGGCTGCTGATCCACTCACAGAGAGCTCCCCATGGCAGAGTGTGCATGGGGTCACGGGCTGGTGGCTGATCTCTTGGGGTTGCCAGGGGAGCAAAGCTTGTACAGAAGAGGGGTTGGTGCACTGCTTTCTCTTGGCTCCTTGTCTTTGTCGCTGGAAGACAAAGCCTGTGCAATCTGGGAGTTGTGGATGCAGCGCTCCCCCGGCACTGCCAGCTCTGCAGAGTCCTCTGTCCTGCTCGGAGCTACGGGGTGCTGGGGGCCCAGGCAGTGCTGGGCTGTGTGGTGTGAGGAGAGCACCCCAGTGTGAGGTGGGGGTCCTTGGGGGTCTGTCCTGCAAGGGATGAGGCTGTTGTGCTTTTGGGGCTCCTTTTTGGAAGCTGGGAGGGTGGATCTATAGGTGGTTCAGTCCTTTTCTTCACGCCTTGTTCTTCCCCCATGCAGGGTCCCAGGTGCCTGGACGGGACCCCACCAGCACAGCTGTGGCCACGGAGGGCCGACACCAACCTCCCAGTACCAACTGCTTTGGCAGCAGACCGAGGTGAGGATCCCATGCCGTGTGTCCATTACTGAGGGGCTGCTGTGGCTGTGTCTGGATTGTCCTTGTGCTGTGCACCCCACTCCAGATCTCCCAGTGAGCCCCTGTCACGCAGCACACGGGAGGTGTGGAGCAGGGGGGGCCTGTGCTGGGGGACAGCAGAGCTGGGAATGCAGAGGGATGAATGTACAGCTGGGCTGTGGATGGCCTGAGCCTCTCCCAAAGTGTGGGTCTCTTAAGGAATATCAGGGCTGTGATGGCTCAGTTTCCACCAGTTGCTCCACTGGCAGCTGAAAGAATGGTCTGTCTAGGAGTGGGGCAGGCTGTGAGCAGACAAACCAGCAACGTGGGGTCCCTTCAAATGGGGATCACAGGAGCCCCAGCTCTTCCCTTGAGCACAGCCCTGGCCAGGCTGGGAAGCACAATGTCCCTCTGGGCAGTGGCCACTGGGAGATGCTTCCAAAGGTCCAGGGAGAGCAGGAGAAGCAGAGCTGCAGGGAAATAACAGCTGCTTCCAAAGGAAGTGAGATGCTTGGGCAGCAGGCCATCCTGCAGCTGGCTCCATGCCCTGCCCTGCCTCCTTGCCGGGCTGGAGTGGCTCAGCGCTGCTCCTTTTGGAGCTGTGGTTATTGAGAGACGTGTCACACTGTCAACATGGAGTTGAATTTAACACCTATTTATATTTCCAGAGCATGGCAGTGGCCCAGCAGCCTGTACAGATGTTCTGGGTAGGAGTGTGGCTGTGGAGAGGGCGCCTGCAGCCTGCCCGTGGGAGGTTGTGCGTGGCCCAGGCTCAGGAGCACTCTCAGCTACAAGCTCCACACCTCGAGCTCTTCTGCTCCTTCTTCATCTGCTGGGCACACACCAGAGTTGATGTTTTTGGCTCAAAAAGTGACCCTGTCTTTCCATGTTGTGTGTTCATCTCCCACCCGAGGAGGGAGAGGGATGGAAATTGGGAGCACGTTGTGAACACAGTTCGTGCCCTTTTGTGGTGGCTGCTCCTGCTGATTCCTGCTGTCCAGGGGTTAAAGCCTCCCCAGGGGTGGGAAGTGCTCAGTGACCTGACTGAGCTGGGCTTGGCAGGCACTTAGCAGCTCTCAGGAGGTGCTAGAAAACCTGCAAAGAAAACACTGGTTTGGGAGGCTCAGCCCGGGCACTGCTCGTGGCCCATTCCCTGCTGGTTTCCCATCGGAGGAGTTTCTGCTTCAGGTGTTACCTTGAGTGTGGTGAGGTCTGGCCAGGACTTGTGCGGGGCACCTTCAGACACCTGCCAGGTGTTCCTGTGATCAGTCAAATCCCATGGCTGCCTTGGTACAGGAAACTTCCGAGCTAGTTCTCAATCCGTGCTGCGCTCACCCAAATTTGGGGTTGTTCTGGACATACCTGCTCAGTTTGATGTGGTGCTGCTCCGTGGGGCAGAGCACCGCTCTACGTACCCACAGTGGAGGCAGCTGCCTGCTCCAGAGTGGACTGCGGCTCCCTTGCACTCGGGAATGTTGTTTGATGGTTGCTGTGTTTATACACAGAGCCGTGTTTATTTTCTTGGGCTTGGTGATGGATGCTGGCAAAGTCGCTCGGCGGCAGGACGGGAAGAAAAGGGTCATTCTTTGCTCCTCAGCTATTGCTACACTGTCCCTGCGAGGGAAATTGCTTGGTCAGGGCTTCTCTTTCTTCTCTTGAACAAATGTCATCTTGGGATTTGCTGCTAATCTTGGTGACTGGGTGTGAAATTCCACAGCCCTCTGTGCAGGGAGAGAAGGAGCTCTGGCTGAGAGCTGGGGCCATGGGTGCCACAGCCCCTGTTTGTGGAGGCCCTGGCACAGGTTGCTCAGAGAAGCTGTGGCTGCTCTATCCCTGGAAGTGTCCAAGGCCAGGTTGGACAGAGCTTGGAGCAACCTGGGCTAGTGGAAGGTGTCCCTGCCCATGGCAGGAGCTGGAACGGGATGAGCTTTCAGGTCCCTTCGCACCCAAACTATTCCATGATTCTCCCATTTGGGTGCTGGGGGATGTGGCTGCCTCCTCCCACCTTGGCAGGGACAGGGGGAATTTCTCAGCTCTGTGTTTTGGGAGCTGTGCTCTCACTGCCCGCGTGGCACTGGGGCTCTCCCGGTTGTTTCCCGGAGGTCGTGCCCTGCTCCCCACAGCCAGCGCTGGCTCCAGCCCGTGCTCTGCCCTTCCTCCTCCTCAGCCACAGCTTGGGCTCTCATGTGCTGGGTGAGACCGAGACAGGCTGCCACCTCTGCTGCATCTCATGAGGGAGCTTCTGGCCATCTCAGCTGCAGGAACTGGCCACTCCTGGGTTTCCTGGCCAGGGTCCTTGTTGGCCATTGTGGCGAGGGGACTCTGCCTTGGCAGAAGGGGGAGAGGAAAGGTTGATGTCACCTGGCTGATGCCACTTTACTCTTTGGCATCATCTGCCCTAGCCCAGGAGGGGCAATGGGGCAGCCACCCAAGGTCCCCAAATCGATGGGGGACAGCAGGGTCTTGCCCCCAGTGTGGGAGAGGGGCTGCCATCCGCACACCCCGCTCCACCCCACCCCACCCCACCCCACTGTTTGTTCCCATCTGTGCTCTGCCTGGTTTTTTCCCTGCTCCTATTTTAAGCGCACACTCCCGTCCCGCCGTGCTCTGTGGCCTTGCTGGGTTTGTTTCCAGTGTCTATTAAAAGACAATGCCCAGATGGGAGCACTCGTAGGAGGGCTGGGCTGGGCGGCGGGCTGGCTAATTCAGGCTGGTAANTTTGGTTTCTAAAAACTCTCTGGGCAGTTCTGAGCTCATCTGTGTTGAGGAGGGAAGGGACCAGATCCATCCCGTGCCAGAGAGGCTGCTCCCATTGGGACAGGCTGGTGCCACCTGCCTGCTCCCCTCTGGCCAGGGCTCCGGGGGCTGTGCTGCCTCTGGCCTCACCATGGGGGGAATTGTGGGGAGAGGTCTCAGCCAGCTTTTGGGAGGTGGGTAGTACCAGTGTGCCCTGCTGAGCCACGGCAGTGAGGGCCCACCTTCACCTCCTGATGGGGGAAGAGGAGCCTCTTTTGTGTCCACAGGTGCTCCATGTCCCCTGGTGCTGGTGGCCAAAGCAAACCCCAGCACGGAGCCGTGTCTGGGGGGCAGCCGGGGTTTCAGTGAGTTCACTGTCTGAGGAGCCTCTGGCTGGGGCTGCCCTCCTGGGGGTCTGTGACTCACTGAAGTGGTCACAGCAGCTCCTGCTCTGCCCGTGGCTCTCGTTTAATCTGTTTTCAACAACCTGCTTTCCCGTGTCTCCTCCCAGCCCCAGCCCGGCCATGAGCCGCTCCCCAAGGAGAGCAGCTTTGCAGCGAGTGGGAGGGTTCCAGCTGCTGGAGCTGCTGAGAGTGGCATGACTGCTCTGTGCCCTGTCCCTGCCAAGCTGCTGTCCCCTCCCAGCGCCAGCCCTGAGACTTGGGGACGGTTTGTGGGTTTTGCCCTTTTAAGGTAGATTTTGGCCAGGAGAAACTGATGTCCTTGTCCCTTCGTGGGATCCAAATTCCATCCAACTGATGTCTTTACCCTCCGTGGTTGCTGCCTGGGCTGCTAAGCCTGGGTGGAGGTGCCTGGGCTCTGCCTCTGCTCCTCAGGCCCCCCAGATTTGGGATGGCAGCATCTCCCCTCCTACCCTGTCCCCCTCCTCGCTCTCAGGAGTGAATTCTTATGGTGAAACGCAGCTTTTTCGGGAATGCCTTTGTGCTGCCTTGGGGCCCTGGATGGTGCAAAGGGGAGAGTTTGCTGGTGGGAGCTGCAGGTGCTCTGCCCGTGGAGGTCGGGCTGCCCTGGCCGTGGGGAGCGGTGGCAGGGGAGCTCCAGGGTGGCAGCGACCCCCAAGAGATGGAGCAGCTGCACCTGAGCTGGTCACAGCCTGTGCTGGTATTTCAGCTCCCATCCTTCCCGACTGCTTGTCCCCTCCTTTTCTGGAGGCCACAGCTGTCCTGGGAGCACCTTCCTCACCTGCCTCTGTGCAAGGCTTGGAGCCAGGCACAAGGCACCAGTGAGGGTCCCCACCATGGTGCAGGACCTGGGGCTGGTGTGGGATCTCCTGGAATCCGCAGGGGTGGATGAAACAAGCTGGGATCCACGGTGGCGAGCAGGTGTCTGGCCGTGAGCGTCCAGGGCCATTCCTTGGCAAGTAGAGTGACCGCCTGTGAACAAAGCAAGGTGGTGTCACCCAGGTGACTCCTCCATGGGTCTCTGCCACCAGCAGGTGTGTGCCAGGACTGTGGGCAGGTCTGAGCAGGCAGCATGAAGCTCCAGGCACTGCCCTGAGCAGAGGCACGGAACTGTATCCTGGCCCTTCCCAGGGGACACGGGTGGCTGTGCTGGGAGGAAGCAGCAGAAGACCAGGGCAAAAAGACAGGAGTGGGGTTTTCCATGGGATGTCTGTCACCTCCCGCGTTCCCTTCCCTTGCAGGACGCACCGACATGCGGCCGGAGCGGCCCGGGGAAACACGGGGACTGGAGAGCAAAGTCCCAGTGCCAGGAGCCGGCACCGGCAGCAGGCCAAGAGCTCACAGCACACCAGCACGGCCACCAGCATGGCCAACGGCACGGCCACCAGCATGGCCAATGGCATAGCCACCGGCACGGCCACCAGCATGGCCACCAGCATGGCCAACGGCGTGGCCAACGGCACAGGTGACCCAGCGCTCGTGGGAGGTGGGGCAGAGCTCGGGGCTGTTTACTGTGGAGAAAATGAATCTCTGCTGAGATAATTTATCTTGTAGTGCCTGGGAATTTTGTCCCTGTGGGTTGATTGATTTTTATTGATTTTACTTCTGATAAGCCAGGCAGCTCTGCAGAGCACACTGGGAGGATCTGTGCTGCCTGTCAGGAATGATTTCTGTGACTCCACTCTGGAGTCACCAGCTCCAGGTGTTTAAAAGGATACCGGGACAGCAGTGTCACCAATGTCACAGTGAGGAGGGCAGTTGTCACCACTGAGTGGACTTTTTTCAGGGTTCAGCTGAATTTCCTCTCAGTCTTCAGTGAAAATGTTCTGAGCTCTGAAGTGGGGAGGAGCAGCTGTCTGTCAAGCATGAGAGAAGGCACAAACCCACCTCTCAAACAGGGCTGGTTCTTACAACACAGGGTATTTTTGGAAAGATTTCTTTTGTCATTTCTTGTATTTGTCCACAAAGCCATAAATCCCTTGTGGAGCAGGACTGGGACCTGATGAGTACCTGGCTATGCAGTCACACGTGGCTGATCTGTTTTTCTTCTCTGGCTCTCATGGAGCATCTCCTGCTCCTCTGCACTGCATTTGTTTTTGTAGGAGATGAAGGAGAGGTAGAGTGCTTCGTTTTGGATAGAAGGAAATGTACTGTTCAACCCAGAAGGAGTTTGGTATTTTTTGACGTTTTGTTGGGAAAACCTGGAGCAATGCAATTTCAATTTTGCTAAAGCCCATTTTTGCCAAAGCCCAGCCTTCCCCAGGCTCCTCGCTCTGTGGACACTCCCTCAGGCTGGGGACGGGGATTTGGATCCCAAGTACAACTTGGCTCCGTGGCTTTGGTGTACTTAAAGCACTTTTTACTGGCCCAGCCGCAGCCTCCCCGGTGGCTTTGACTGTGCCGTCCTTGTTGCTGTTTTACCACCCTCCGTGCCTCCCACAGGTCCTGTCAGCAGTGGCTTGGGATGGGGAGAGGAGTGTTTTGTGAGGCTGGGAATAGTGCTGGACATCCTGGAATGCCTCTAGAAACCATCCTCTTCCCCCTCAGTGTGGCACATTTTGGTGACACTGCCATGTTTGTCAAGCAGGCTGTTGCAAGAACGTCCCCATTACATTTGTCACTCACAGCTGTAATTTCAGCTGACAATTAAAGGAGATTATTCCCAGGCATGTTTTCCCCACAGCCACATTGTTCAGCCCTTGCTATGTTCCCCCTGGAGCCCTTCCTTATCAGGTGGACTTTGGATCAGCTTTTCCCTGCTTTGTCCAGGACTGAGATCAAACTGACCACGGTGCATTCACCTGGGTCCTGCTGCAGGTTTCCTTTGAAGCTTCTCACAACGTGACTGAAGCTTCTGAAATGGCCTTTTCCCAGGCTTGCTGGAGATGAAGGGCAGTCAGAGACCTCCTCAGCTGGGTCCTGCAGGACTCTGGTGGAAGTTGCTGCTGACCTGGAAATCTCCCTCGCTTGCGTCTGCTGCTGTGTCCCAGGATCCCTCTGATGCTGGAGGATGTTCTCCTGCCACACTCCAGCTGCCAAGCAGAATGTCCTGAGCACTCTGTCTCTTCCACAGAGCATCTGTAGCTCTTCAGTCTCCCTTCCATGAGACTTTATACTGCTTTTTCCTACAATACTTCTAAATATTTGGGCTTCTCTTACAGTTTTTTATGTTTCTCAGCTCTAACTCATGGAAATCTGTCTGCATCCCTCACTCCTTTGTTCCTTCTTCATGGGTTGTTTATAAAGCTTTTGCTTTACCACTCCAGCCAGGATGTCTTGTAGCAAAGGTTCTCCTCAGCTGGGCTGCCAGGTCTCAGGGTTCTGGCTATCTAATAAATATTCCTCAAACAAATTCCCTTTCAGTTTTTTATGTTCCTCCTCACCAGTTTTCCTTGTAGTTTTCCTTTGCTCTATCTCTTCCCCTTCCCTTTTCCAAAAGTTCAGTGGAATCCAGCACCGTTTAGCTCTTTCCAGTGCTGTTGACTTGCAGAGCCTGGGTTTCATTCTGCCTCAGGGGAGATGCTGTACCCACTGTTTTGGAGCTCCTGCTCATTCCCCGAGTTCCCATCTGGGATGCAGCGTGTTTCCAGTGGCAGAGGAGACACTGAGCACAAACGCAAAGTACCTTCTGCTTTTGTCTCAGTTTGGAGGCGATGGCAGTGGTTCCCAGAGGGGTCTGGGTGAAGCAGGTGCTGCCTTTGCTGCAGGCTGGGAGCACGGAGAGCAGCGTGCTTGGGTTGTGACCCGCCACGTGCTCTGCTCCCCGGCACGATCAGCCGGCCTTGGCCCCCTCCCTGGTGCTGACCTCCTGCCCTCTGCCTTTCCAGTGAACGGGGACGCCATGGGTGCCGTGGACACGGACGAGGACAGGCCAGCAGCAGGTGCCAGCGTTCCGACCCCGGCGGCGTCCGGCACGGCCGACGGCTCTGCTGCTCCTGCCCTTCCTGCCCTGGGCAGCTCCGGAGAGGCCGAGGAGGCGGCCTCAGGCCCCAGTGCCCCCCCAGCCCGGGCAGCTGTGCTCGCCCTGGATGCTCTGCCCCCCGGGTAAGCTCTGCCTACGGCCCTCGGGGAGGGGGGACAGGAACCAACTGGGGCACTGCTGTGTGCTGGGACAAGAGGCTGTTCGAGGGAGGGAAAGTGCTGCCCCAGGAGCTGGTGGAGATGCTGGTGCTCAGTGGAACAAGGAGGGCCTGGGGCAGGTGCCGGGGATCGTGTGCCCCTTGCCTGGCACAGGTGGTGCTCCTTGTCCTGCCTGTCTGCCCAGGACGCTCTGGGCTGGGGTCTGGCCTGTGCCCGCTGGGTGTTTGGGGCAGTAAACAGTGGGTGGCATCTCTGTGCCAAGCAGCATCTGTGCCTGGGGAGCAGCAGGGCCCTCCTCTCTCACGGGGCTGCTCAAGGGATCAGTCAAAGGAAAACACCCAGGAGAGTGAGCGTGGATTTTCAGGGAGCTCCCACTGAGCAGGGAGGGCACGGGCATGCTCCGGGGACACCACAGAGGCATTGGCCACTGCTGGGGATGGGGGCAGGACCCTCGAGTAGTGGTGCTCATCCTCCCTGATGTGGATGCTGGTCATCCTCCTCCACGGGACGTTGGGAATGGGCTGGAGAGGATTGGGGGCTGCTGGCTCGGGGTGTGGGGGCAGCAGTTGGGGTCTGGGCTCAGCCCCCAGCGTGCTGCAGCTGCGCCGTTCTCCCCTTGTGTCAGACCCCTTGAATTCTGGGCGGGGGGTGAAATGGCCTGTGTTTGGGATGAAGGGAGCTGTTTATTTTGCTTTGGCTGAGGCGATGCCTGGAAGGTCAGGGCCCTGCTCGCGTGTCAGTCACAGGTAATTAGGGTTAACGGCTCACTGTGCCTTTATGCGGGTGTGTGAGGGTTTCTGTTCTCCTGGCCTGGGCGCTTCATGTTTCCAGGCAGCTGGAAAAGTCCAGTGCTCTGAAAAAGGCCTTTATTCCAGTCAGAGCTTATGTCTCTTTCTGCTCCTACTAGGTAGACTGAAGGTCTCCTTTTCCCCACCTGGGGTTGGAAACAGGCTGTTGTTTCTGTGCTGGGGCAGGGAAGCCTGCAGATACCTCAGGATTCCGGAGGCTCGGGAGGCTGCAGGCGCTGCTTTCTAAGACACCAGGCTGGATTTACCTGGCCCAGCCAGGTGGAAAGGTGGCCGTGTCCTCCCTGCCCATCTCCCTGTGGATCTCACACACCAGAGAATCGGGTGTATCAGAGCAGGGAGGAGGATAAGGCTGCTGTGCTTTGGGAGATGGATGGAGAGGAACACTGAAGGGGTCGTGAGGCATTCCAGGCTGAGCTGGAATTTGGATCTCTGGGGACACCTTTGGTTAGCACCTTCTGTGCTGGCCGTGGGATCTGTAGGGGGAAAGAGGGCAGCACGAGCTGCATTTGTGCTGTGCTGTGCTGGCCTGGGCAGGGGGAGACCAGAGATCAGGGGCTTCCCAGGTGAAGGATAGCAGAGTTGAATCCATTGCGGTCTCCACGGTGTGAGCCCTGCCAGAGAGCTGCCAGAGCAGGTCCTGGGCTAATGGGGATTTGCTGAACTGGGATTGCACAACGCTGTGTCCCTGGGGTGGTGTAAATGAGCTTCTGGTGTTCTCTTGAGCCGTTATCCAGGGAGGCTGGTTTTTGGCGGGCTCACCTCACCACGAAATTATTCCGCCTGGTGGTGTGGGGCCCAGCTTGGGAGATGGGGATGCAGGATAGCCCCTTGCTGGGATGGCTGTGAGAGCACTGCAGGGCCCGTGGGATGGCTCCTGCTCTGCCACTCCAGGAGCAACTCCCCTGCAGAGCTGCCAGGCACGTCCCTCCTGAGCCCTGCCCCATTCTTCGAGTGTCTCCTTCCTTCCCTGGGAGCATGGGGAGCACTCACTTCAGCCTCTGGAGGGTGGTCCCAGCCTCCTTGCTCGTTCCGGGCTGTGACAGACAGTTGGGTTCATGTGGGGATCCCAAGTCATTTGCTGTGCTCAGATCTCTGTGTCTCAACATCTGCACCAGGTGTGGCGGCTCAAAGGCATCCCTCACACAACTGGGAGTCTGTCCTAGGGGCGAGGGAGGGCTGGAAGGAGTTCTGAGTAATTCCAGTGCCGGCAGTGCCCAAAACCTCCTTCACATCCTCTGGGCAGAGCGTTCCCCTGCGGAGCTGGGAGCGTGCGTGGCACCGGAGCCGCGGCCGCAGCGCCCGAGGCCGTGGGGTCCCGGCTCTCGTGCCGGGGTTTCCGAGTGGATCGATAGCGAAGGGAGGGGAGGGGGCTGCTGGCTCCTGCACCTGGATCCTATCAGGGATGATCCCGTGTGGGGACAGGCGGCCGGAGCGGGGGGCATGCGGCGCTGTCTTGCCCGCACAAAGAGGTGCTTCATGCTGCCTGGCAGAACCCACGGGGCTGTGGTTTCTTATGTAAGGAGGGCGTTTTGTTTGGACTGCAGGATTGCTTCAACTCTGCCGCTTCCCAGTGCCTGTGGCTCCCTGCATCCATGGCCATCGTGAGCCTGTGGGCAGCTGGAGGAGAGCTGGCAGGGACCAGCACGTTGGGCGCTTTGTGGTTGCGGTGTGGTGCATGTGGGGAGATCTCCCACCATCCAGCGCTCCTAAAACCATGGATCTCCCGTGTTGGGGGCCGTGTGGAGCTGGCCAAGGTGGTCTGAGCAAGGATGGGTTGTCCCCAGTGTCCCCATCTCTGTGTGTCAGCAGTAACCACGATTCATCACCACTGTGGTGACTCGCAGGGCGAGCCAGCCCTCGGCAGATTCACTCCTCACATCACCCAGGAGCTGCTGGGGAGGAGTTTGTGAGCTCATCAGTGTTTTTACAGGGGGTGAGGTGGGGACAGGGGACATCAAGCAGTAGCTGCCACCACCAGCAGCTCTCCCCAGTCCTGCATGGCTCTTTGCAGTCATGAGTGCACCTCTTTAGAGATTTCACTCTTGTTTTACCTGTCCTGGTGATTTTATGCTCATGAAGCACCAAGTTCATGGTTTGTGACCGGGAAACTGGGCGGTGTCAGGCTTGGCAGCCTCCTCACCCTTACGGTGTAGGGGCACAGCAGGTCCTTCCGTGGACTCTCCCTCAGGATACCCACTGGTGTCCCTGACCTGGTCCAGGGAGGAGAAAGGTCCAGTGCTGCTGACTAGAAGCAACATGTGCAGGTGCTGCATGGGCTCCACGGAGGCTGCGATGCAGCTGAGCTGTGTCACAGCAGGTGTGTGGTCACCGATGGCATTGCTGTCCCTGGAGCTGCAGGACTGAGCTGGAACGAGCCCAGGCTGTGGGGCACCAGCACTCAGAGCAGCTCCATCCCCAGGGCTGCCTGCTCCCTGCCAGCCTGGGCTGGCTCCCTTGCTGTCACACAGAAGCTGGTGTATTAATTTCCTAGAGCTTTTTACGGTGATTAATTGAGACAGAAGATTGAATGGGGAGAGAGGCCTGTGGGAGCAGAAGTGTGGCAGGAGAACACTTTATCTGTCAGCAGCTGCTGGCTCGCCTCCTCTGCTGCAGGATAAAAGCTGACAAGAAAGCACAGGCTCCACAGAGCTTTTACCTTTGCCAGGGTAAATTCATGAATGAATTCACACAAAGAATGGTTCCAGTGTGGCCCTGTGAAACTAGGCTCACTGTCACCCGGGCTGTCCTCAGGGCCACCCCAGCCCGAGTGCCGTGGCCACACGTGTGTTTAAGCCGTAGCTGTCAGCAGCAAGCCCAGGGCTGCCAGGGAGAGAACCCACCCGCAGCCCAAACTCAAACACTCCCCTTTGAAGATGTATTAGGACAAACCAAACAAAAACATCAGAAACACAGGGCATAAAACTGACCCTGTGTGAAATCTTATGCTGACCTTTCTGGGGGAAATTAGGAATTTATGTTCCAGGTTATGCCTGTTGAGGAAGCAGAGTGCTGCAGCCCCTCTCCCAGAGCCTCCATCTAGGAGGCCCAGCAGCTGCCATGCAGACCTGTCCAGTAAAGGTTGGAATGCCAAGGATGTGAGGTGCTGGGCTGCCTGACCCACCAGGGGCAGCTCTCTGGATGTTCTTGGTGTCGCCAAGTATCACCTGCCTCCTGATTTTAATTTTCTTGCAGGTGGGAACAGCGGGAGCTGCCGAATGGTAGAGTCTACTATGTAGACCACAACAACAAGACCACGACGTGGGAGAGACCCCTTCCTCCAGGGTAAGGGGCTCGGGGCTCCAGGCCTTGCCTGGGTCAGAGGTCGGCTATCTTGGAGGGATGCTCATGGCATCCTGGTGGGAGCTCCACTGGTGTCCCAGCATCCTGTCAGGCTTCGTGTGCCCTTGCAGGAGCTACTCAAAGAGTTAGTCGTCCTTTGCATTTCCGTTTGGTGGGTCCTTGTCCAGGAGAGCCCCTTTAGGTGTGACACCAGTGGTTATGCTGGAGCTGGGCACGGAGCCCTTGTCTCGGAGGGTGTCAGTCCGCAGGTCCCGCCAAGCTGCGTGAGACACACAGTGACAACTTCCTCGGGTGCTTCCAGGTGGGAGAAGCGCGTGGATCCTCGGGGCAGGTATTACTACGTGGACCACAACACCCGGACCACCACGTGGCAGCGCCCCACGGCCGAGTACGTCAGGAACTACGAGCAGTGGCAGTCGCAGCGCAGCCAGCTCCAAGGGGCCATGCAGCAGTTCAGCCAGAGGTTCCTGTACCAGGTGGGAGCCGGGCGTGGCGGTGGGCTCACCTGGCTGTCCCGCTGGCCTCGCCGGGGCCTGCCTGGGGGCCACGGAGCGTGGGAAGGCGCTTGCTGGGCTGCGTGGGGTCTGTGCGAGCTCAGAGCGCTGCCTGGATGGGAGCCCACAAACTCCTCAGCTGCCTGCAGAGGCTGTGGGGGAGTGACGTGCTTTTTATAAACCAGCTTGCACGGCCCTGAAGGGTGGTGGGAGGTGTCCTCAGCAGCCTGTGCCCAAGGTCTCTCCAGTGCCAGTGGCACACAGTCTCCTGTGGCTCCCATCAGACAAGCCTTGCTGCTGACCTATGGGGCTGCAGAACCTGCTGTTGGAGCTGAGGGAGCCATGGGAGCCTGGTGTGTAGCAGGACAGGAGGCTCTGAGCCTGAGCTCATCCCTCCCCGGGTCTCTGTTGGGCTGAGGACAGCGTGGCTGGGTCCTGGGTGCAGCAGGAGCTGCAGGCCCGGGATGCAAGTGGAGAGAGCTGCAGGAGCCAGGGACCAGAGGGCACAGCGAATGAGCTGAACTTGTCCAGCTCCCTCCTGCTTCCTCTGCTGCTTCCCCTCATTCCTGGTTTGGGCTGAGTATTTGCATTTCCTTGCTCAGGGAATGGTCTCAACCATTCTGTTCCTGGGCAGGGACCACGCTTGTCCCGGCCATACCTTTGCCACGGATCCGGACCCAGCTGTGGGGGTGAGCACCTCTGCTGACCTGAGCAGTGCTGGTGGCCATGGGCTGCAGGGAGAGCAGTGCCTGGGAGAGGGCCAGGCTGGAGCGGTTCTGCCTCCCGGAGCAGCGATCCGGCCCCGGGCAGTGGTGAAACTGCACTCGTGCCAGAGGCAGGTGAACAGGCGTGCAGGGAAGGGGGGCAGCGTAGAGGGACCAGCTCCTCACTGACTTTTATCTCCTCAGAGAAAGCCAGGAGTCCCCGCTGGGACTGCAGTGAGCTCAGGGCTGCATCGAGGAGCTCAGCTGCTCTCTGGGCAGGGGTGTAGGCAGTGCAAAGTCCGTTCTGTGTGGGACACAACCGGGGCTGCTCCCAGGGCTGTGGGAGCAGCTCAGCCCCTCTCCTCCCCCTGCCTGTCCCTCCCTGGATGTCTCCAACCCTTCTGAGCCTCACAGGGGAGCTGGACCCCACGACCGTGCTGGCCCTGCCTGCAGTGCCCCGCGTGCCGTTCACCAGAGCCCAGCGGAGGGGCACTGGGAGGGGCTCCCCTGGGAGGGGGCTCCCAGCGAGGCTCCGTCCCTCGCTCCCCGCCAGCGCCAGCCTTGGAGCCGCTCCAGCGCCGTGCGACTCGCCCTGGCCGCGCTCTGCCGAGGGAGGGACTCCAGCTCCAAATTTAGCCTGATGAAACGATTGTACTTTTTGTTTCGAGCTCTGCTGCCAGCGGTGATGGCTCCTGCTCTGCCTCCTGCCCCACAGGGGCTTTCTGCTTGACTTGCCCCCGCCTCCAGCATCCCTCTGCCCTCCTTGCTGGAGGGGACGGTAGGGGGGTGACGAGCAGTGGGGCAGAGCCTGGGAAAGGCACAGTTTGGGGGGCTCGGGTGAAGCCAGAGACGACTCTCCCAACAGACGCCCCGGTGCTGCATCCCTTGCACGAAGGGTCTCTGGCACGGGGGCCAGGTTGTTCCCAGGGGCTGTGGGGAGCTGCAGGAGCTGCCCGGAGCTCTGCCCTGGTAGCTTTAATTAGCTATTTTTAGGTGCCAGTGAGGTGGTACCTCTGGACGTGACTCGGCTGCGTGTCTGGGCCGCCTGTCCCGGTGGGAGGGAGCGGACACTGCCCCAGGTCCGAGCTGTGCTGGCCATGCCAGTCCTGGCACAGGGGGATGGGTACAAGAGATGAAGCTCCGAGAGGCACGGACTGTTCCAGGCCATTCCAGGGCTGCTGGGCTGCCATGAGCTGTGCCCATCCAGGTTTTGGTGCCTTTCTGGGAGTGGGGGGCCCTGGCACCCCGAGGGCCGGGTCTGGCTGCGGGTGGCATTCCCTGGGCCCAGGCTGACTCGGATCCATCCTGGCGCGGGGGGCTGGGACACAGCCCCCTCCAGCAGCTGAGCTTTTACCTTTTGGGTAACGATGCGTTTCTTATTTAACCATTAAAAGCACTTCCAGGTCCCCTCCTGCCCTGGACCCCGGGGACCCTCCCTCCCCAGGGAGCCCAGCGGGGCTGGGGCGGGGGTTTGCACCCACCGGGGCAGGACAGCGGCCCGTGCCCCCCGTGCCGGGCCAGCCCCGGCTCGGGAGAAAGGCGCTTTGTGCGGAGCGGCGGGGCGGGGGCCGGGGCCGCCCGTCCGCGCGGGCTGAATGCGGGCTCAGCGCAGCGCATCCCGCAGCCGGCCCTGCCCGGGAGGAGGGGGCCGCCATCCCGCCAGGAAGCGCGGGGCGTGGACAGCGCTTGTGGGAATGATTTCATTGGAAAGGCCTGCGATATTTTTTCCCCTCTTGTGTGTGGTTCTTGGAGGAGGCTGGAGGTGTATGTGGAGGGGACGCCGGCGCAGCCGAGCAGCCGCGCACGTCCGGAGCCCTCCGGGCCGTCCCGCTGCCCTTGGCCGGCACGGCCCCTGCCCCTGCCCGCCGCCCCTTGGCTGCCCCAGCCCCTGCTTAGGCTGAGCTTTTGGGCTTTTTTTTTTTCCTTTCGCTTTTTTTGTTTCTTTTTTTAAACTCCCCCCGCCCCCCCCTTGAGTGTGCAAGTTTTTTTTTAGTTCCCTGGGAGCTGTGGGCCAAGGAGAGGCGAGTGGAAACGGGGCTGGCCGGCTCACCTCTGTGTTCTGCTCCTCCCAGCCATCCCGGCTCTGGGGTTTATTCCGTGTTTTTGCTCTCTCTGTTGTCTCTAGTCCTCCGGAGCCCCGTCCGACAATGATCCTCTGGGGCCCCTTCCTCCTGGCTGGGGTAAGTACTGCGCTGCCTCACCTGCTCCTGCATGGCCCCCAGGGAACACTCCTGTCACCGGCAGCAGGACCCTGCCCATCCCGCAGGGAGCTCCCTCGCTCCCATCCCTGGCATTTCTGGGAAGGGTGGCCGTGGAGCCAGCGCTCCCTGTGCTCGGCTGCACGTGGGGCTGAGTCTGCCTGTGACTAGCACGATCTTTGATGTGAAATTCAGCTTTTTTCCCCCCTTTTTTCCCCCTTTTCTGGAGGAGTTCCCAGCCTCTCTCAGCTGCTGAATGCAGAAGTGCCTGTGATTGTTCTTTGGATGGGGGAAGATGTTGGGGATCCAAGTCTTTGCTTGTCCCCAGACCCCTCCTCTGGCAAGCAGGGATCCGTCCTGCTGCCATGCTGCCTCCAGGATGCTCTACCTGGGTCTGTAGCAGGGCTGGGAGCTGGCAGGAGCAGGGCTGGTCATCCCCACATGGCCCAAGCATTGTGTGCCGGGACATTTTGAAAAGTCCCTGTGTCACTCCCAGGACAGAGAGATCCCCCCCACGGCCAGAGCATCCCTGGAGAGGGGAGGCTGGGATGCTCGTGGGTGCAGCTGGGCTGTGCTGTGCCAGGGAGAGCAAGAGAGGGCTTAAAACTGTGGAAGCTTGGAGCAGGACAGAGGGACGCAGGCTTCTCAGGGAGTCCCCAGGGGCAGTGTCTTGATGGGGGCAGTGGGGAGCCCTTGCTAGGTGTCCCACCTCCCATCAGCAAGGAGAAGGGACCCATCCCCAGTGCTGGGCAGGCTGGGGAGGCACAGCTCTGCGTGGGGCTGAGCACCATGGGGTGGGGGTCCCCAGGATGGATGGGATCCCTGGGGTGGATGCAGTCCCGGCCATCATTTGGGGGCTGCTGCCCACAGTCCAGGAATGAGATAGAGCGAGGGGCTGGCACTGGCCAGAAGGGTGACAGGGAGGTGACAAGGTGTCCCTGCGTGCGTGGTGCAGGGTTGAGCATGTGGGAGTGATGCAGCACATGGAGGAGGAGGAGGTGTGGGGCACACACAGAGGCAGGGGTGTGTGTAGGGGTGGCTGGTGTGCGTGGTGGGGCTGTTTTGTGCCTGTGTGCAGCACAGGGAGGGGGTGTGTGCACACACGTGTGCACTGGAGCAAGGCCATGCAGGCAGTTTGGGAAAGCACCTGTGGATCCACGGGGAGGGACACTGCTGCGTATCCCAGGAGGGGGGTGTGTGTGCCACGAGGGTGTGTGGCTGTGCACAGCCCCTGTGCCGGCCTGGCGGCGCATCGGCAGCGCTGGCCTTGCCCTGGCACCTCCCGCACGCCGGCACTGCTGGGCTGAGGCAGCTCGGGCACGCGGAAGGAATGTGGGGTTTATCCTGCCTTTTCCAAACGGGCCAGGGAGGTGGAATGGAGGAGCTGACAAACTTCCTGTGAGCTGGGAAGGGGAGGGCTGTTCCCAGGACTCCAGCTAACGCTTACTCTCCCTTTTCTCCTAGAGAAGAGACAGGACAATGGGCGAGTGTATTACGTGAACCACAACACCCGGACCACGCAGTGGGAAGACCCTCGCACGCAGGGGTAGGCGGCCGTGGGGGAAGCAGGGTTTGGGAAGGTGCTGTTCTCCAGGGACCTGCCCTGGCTGAGGACCTGTTGCTGGCCTGCGCTGAGGCCGTGCGTCCCACAGATGGAGAGTGAAGCTCTCACAGTGCCGTGGCTGTGGCCGGAGTGCTGCCCGGGCAGGGCTCCTCTCTCGGGGTACGGGCAGTCGCTCGCCAGTCCCACGCCATGGATCCTTCCTTTTGCCTGGCACGGAGCTGTAGTTCAGGGGGGGGACTGCCCCAAGGGCCCGTCCAGTGAGCCCTTCCTTGCCAGCAGGATGATCCAGGAGCCGCCGCTGCCGCCGGGCTGGGAGATGAAGTACACGAACGAGAGCGTGCGGTACTTCGTGGACCACAACACCCGCACCACCACCTTCAAGGACCCGCGCCCGGGCTTCGAGTCTGGGTAAGCCCTGAGCAGCGGGTCTGGGGGCTCGCGTCGGCTCTGACAGAGCAGAGCTGCACCCCAGTGAGCCTCGTCCCACCTGGCTGGCGATGGGGGCTGCTTGGGGCCGGGGGTGTGACCGAGGCCCTGCTGCTTTGGCAGGAGCAAGCACGGCGGCTCCCCGGGCGCGTACGACCGGAGCTTTCGCTGGAAGTACCACCAGTTCCGCTTCCTCTGCCACGTGAGTAGAGCGGCTGTGGGCGGCTGCGTGGGTGCCCCGAGCCCTGTGGGCAGGTGTGGGTGAGGAGGGCCGTGCCAGCCTCACACAGCCCCGTGCCTCTGCCCTGCCTGCAGTCGAACGCGCTGCCCAGCCACGTGAAGATCAGCGTGTCCCGGCAGACGCTCTTCGAGGACTCCTTCCAGCAGGTAGGGAGGTGCTGGGGCTGCGGAGCCGGGCGGGAGTGGAGCTGGCCCTCGGGAGTGGAGCTGGCCCTCAGGAGTGGAGCTGGCCCGGCCGCAGTGACACTTCCCTGCTCGTCCCCAGATCATGAACATGAAGCCGTACGACCTGCGGCGCCGGCTGTACATCATCATGCGAGGGGAGGAGGGCCTGGACTACGGTGGCATCGCCAGGTGAGCACGGTGTGTCAGGCCACGGGGCCGTGCCCTGCCTGTGCCCTGTGTCCTGTGGGCAGCGCAGGCACGAGGCAGGGCTCCCAGTCCTTGAGCAGAGGAGTCCAGGGGTGTTCAAATGGGAAACTGGGTTTTGGGAGTGGTGGAACACCCTGAAAGCATTGCACTGGCCTGTCCTTGCAGTGAGAGCACAGGGGACCCAGCTGAGGCTCCCCTGCTGCCCCCAGCTGTGGGGGTGATGGGCTGAGTGGCCTCATCTCCCTGCAGCCAACAGGCCCTGGGTGTTCCCAGACAGTCAGTGCGTGCCAGGGCAGACAGGGTGTGAGGTGGTTGCTGCAGCCCTGCTGCTGCCCCAGGGTGGTGTTACCACAGGGCATGGGCTGTGGCTTGGCTTGAGGGGGTCCTGTGTGCCCATGAGCCCTCTCTGCCTCACCTGGGACATCTCCTTGGAGCTGGGTTGGTGTGTCCCTGCCCGCTGCCACCCCACGCTCACCTGCTGCCCCTCGTGGGGCTGCTCTCCCGGCTCCTGCTCCTGCTCCACCTCTCTCCGTGTCCTGCCAGTGGTTTTACCCTATGGTAGGTTACGTCATGCTGTTCTACCACAGGGTAGAACCACGGACGGGATGCTGGGGCTGCCTCCACGTCCGAGGATTCCTGTCTGCCTGCACAGCCGGGGGAGCAAAGCCAGGATGGTGCTGTCCCGAGCTTGGCGTGGGGCTCCCGGGGCAGCATGTGTGGAGGGACTGGGTGCACTGGGGTGTATAAGTGTGGGACGGCCCAGCTGGGACTGAGTGTGTGGCACGTGACAGGGTTCCTGATGCTCTGAGCGGGGCCTGCAGCAAGCTGGCATCTCCAGAAACACTTCACAAACCCCACGCAGCACCCCAGGGAGGGGAACACCCTCACCCAGTCACACCAGTGCCCAGCACCCGCCTGGCACCCTGAGGAGGTGGGCACCCCCTGGGTGCAGGGACACACAGTGTCCCGTCCCCGAGCTGCTTGTCACCGCGTTGCCCTTGTCTCATCCCAGGGAGTGGTTCTTCCTCCTGTCCCACGAGGTGCTCAACCCCATGTACTGCCTCTTTGAGTACGCGGGCAAGAACAACTACTGCCTGCAGATCAACCCCGCCTCCTCCATCAACCCCGACCACCTCACCTACTTCCGCTTCATCGGCCGCTTCATCGCCATGGTGAGAGCCTGGGGGAGGGGTGGCACCAGGGGACGGGGTGGTCAGCAGGGCGAGGGGCGGCTCCGTGTGCCACAGCTGTGCTGGGCTCGGCACTGCTGCCCTCCCTGAGCTCGTTCTTGCCCATGTGTGGGTCCATGGGAGATGGGCCTTCAAGGGGGTGCTGTGGGATGATGCATTTTAAGGCCAGGGAATGGCTGTGGGGCCAGAGGAGACCTGGTTTCCCAGGAGTTGTGGCGGGGATGGATGGCTCCAGGTCTTTGGCTGTCACCCCAGGTGCTGTCGGGTCTGCAGCTCCAGGGACTATTTTTAGTCCCAGCAGTGTGAGATTTTCCAGCTGCCCAAGCTCCAGAGCAGCTCCTCCAGTTTGTCTCGGACTCCTCAAGGCCAGTGTGCTCTGGGCTGGCAGGGGGGCTGCCGGGGCTCCCCGGGACCGGGGAAGGGGCCCTGGCCCGCAGCCCCGTGGGGTGTGCGCGGAGGCGGCCCCGGCCCCGCTGTCCTGCCCTGCCCTGCCCCGCCTCGCAGGATACCAATAAAACCCCAGACTATTACTCACCGCTGGGCCGTTCTAGACAAGCGTCTGCATTATTTTTGGCTGCCTTTGCCTCGGGGCTCCTGGAAGCCAGGGATTCAGGGAAGCCACAGCACAGCTCTGTTTAAACAAGTGCTCTTAATAGAGCTGTGAGGGGAGAGGGAGACGCAGTGGAATTTGTGGTGGGGAGAGAGAGGGGCTGCAGCCCACCCGCCCTGGGCAGTGCTGTTGGGGCAGCCCGCCCTTCCCCACCGTGTGTGCCAGCCAGGAGCAAGTGCCACAGCTCAGGAACCCGGCAATGAGTCCCTTCTGCCCCATCAGTGCCCCAGGGTGGAGCATTGTCTCACCCCAGGGCTGTGTCCCGGGGTCCCCCGCGAGCCGGTGTCCCCTCCCCGCCACAGGCTCTGTACCACGGGAAGTTCATCGATACCGGCTTCACGCTGCCCTTCTACAAACGGATGCTGAACAAGCGCCCGACGCTGAAGGACCTGGAGTCCATCGACCCCGAGTTCTACAACTCCATTGTCTGGACCAAGTGAGTGCCCTGCGCTCCTGCGGCCGCGCCGCGGGCGGGCAGAGCTCTCCCCACGGCCCCTCGCTGCTGCCGGGTGCCTCCATCAGGAATCACATCCCAGTGTCCCCCACAGGGAGAACAGCCTGGAGGAGTGCGGCCTGGAGCTGTACTTCATCCAGGACATGGAGATCCTGGGCAAGGTGACCACCCACGAGCTGAAGGAGGGTGGTGAGAGCATCCGTGTGACAGAGGAGAACAAGGAGGAGTACATCATGTGAGTGGCCGTCCCAAGGGTCCTGTCAGGCACCCGCCCCCAGCGGCTGCAGGGGTGGGACCGTGGGGCTTGGGACGTGGCTGCTTCCCTGGGCTACGTGGCCTGTGACAAGCCCGGGCTGGCGCGGCTGGCCGAGCTCTGCTGCAGTCTGGATTGCTGCGGGCTGGGCAGTTGCCAGTACTTTCAGGAAAAAGGAGAGGGGAGAGAGGCTGAGGCTGCTCTCCCGTCCCATGGCCGTTCCCCCTGCCTGCCTGGGGGCTGCCAGGGCCAGCTCAGCTCCAGCCAGGGGACATGCTTTGTGCCCCTGGAGCTCCGAAGGCCGCTGTGCTGTGCTCGGGGCTGAATGCTGCTCATGGGTTTGGGGGCAGAGACAGAAATCCATCAGTGGGAATTGAGGGGAGCCCTGGTGCTTTGAGGGAGCCCCTCTCCCTTTCCCCACACTCCCGGGGCCCTCCCTGCTGGTGGGAGGGATCCTGGGGTTTCCCCGTGCCGGGCCAGCGGTGCTGGCTCTGTGCCGACCCCGCCTGCCTCCCAGGCTGCTGACGGACTGGAGGTTCACGCGGGGCGTGGAGGAACAGACCAAGGCGTTCCTGGACGGCTTCAACGAGGTGGTGCCACTCGAGTGGCTGCGCTACTTCGACGAGAAGGAGCTGGAGGTGAGCTGGCACCTGGAGTGGGGACGTGGATGTAAAGTGGCACATGGTGACCCTGCTCGTGCTCTGTGCCCATCAGCTCTGCTGACGAGGGTACAGCCCTGGGTGTTGGGTCCGCGGGGGGCTCGTTGGGTCCATTGGCAAGGGAACATCTCGTTGGGTGGGAGGAATTCGTCCCAGACGCCTCAGTGCTGGTGCCTGGGCCAGCTGAAGGCCGGCACTGGAGGAGTTGGTGCTCAGAGTGCGGGCGCAGGGCCGTGTGTCTGTCCCCTGCTGAGTGTCCCCTGTCCCCAGCTGATGCTGTGCGGGATGCAGGAGATCGACATGAATGACTGGCAGAAAAATACCATCTACAGGCACTACACCAAGAACAGCAAACAGATCCAGTGGTTCTGGCAGGTCAGTCTGAGCCCAGCTGAGGGTGTGGGGTGCCCTGGCAGGAGCCATCCTGTGGGATGGGACCAGGACCCCTCTCACCTGCTGCGTTCCTGCTGCAGGTGGTGAAGGAGATGGACAACGAGAAGAGGATCCGGCTGCTGCAGTTCGTGACGGGGACCTGCCGCCTGCCTGTCGGGGGCTTTGCCGAGCTCATCGGTGTGTCCTGGGGGCTGGTGGGGGTGGCACCTTCCTGTCCCTGTCCCCACACAGAGCACATGCAGCACGTGGGCAGGGAAGCAGCTGCAAGGTTCTGAGCACAGTGACCCCATCTGGTGTTGTTCCATTTCCAGACATGTTCTTTGGTCTTGCCAGGGTTAACTTTGCCGGGCTGGTTTGTGATCTCAATCTGAATGAGATTGGATTTCTGATTGAATTTTGATTCTTGTGCGACAAAGCCTCTTTTTCAGAAAACCACAGTGTGGTTCCATTCATCCTTTAATTTGCTGCTTTTTGGGGCCTGTACCAGCCTTTCCCTGACTTTCCTGGCATTCGTGTCAAGCCAACCAGCTTGCTTAACCCCTCAGTTGTTCTTGCTGGCGTATTAGCTTCTTCCACCCCCTGGAACCTCTCCGGCATTCCCAGTCTGTTAAAAAGCCCCCTCAGTGACTCAGACTTCCTGCACCAGGTCCTTTAAACCTCTTGGATGGACTCGCACAATCCTGAGGGTTTACAGATCAATAAGTTTTAGCACTGGCTATGGAACCATCGTGCTTAGAGATGGTGCTCTTGCCCTTCAGTGCTGTGAATCTGCATTTTGCTTTCTCCTTTGTTGAACGTCCTCTCTGCAAACAGGCAGGGATTGCTGCCATGGATTTACGCCCTGAGTGTCCCTGGGATCGTAGGCCCATGACAGTGGATCTCAGGGTGTGTGGGAGGCGTTTCTTTTTCAGCTCCTGGTCGTGTAATGAGCTTTGTTGTGCTCGTCATTAACAGGCAGCAACGGGCCCCAGAAATTCTGCATTGATAAAGTTGGCAAAGAGACGTGGCTGCCACGGAGCCACACGTGGTAAGTCACTGCCCCTCGGCCTGGCCGGAGCGCGCGGGGAACTCTGCACGGGGCTCTCCATCCCGTGGGATGGGACTGCTGCTCCTGGCCGTGTCCCAGCCTCCGCTCTCTCCCCAGCTTCAACCGCCTGGATCTCCCTCCCTACAAGAGCTACGAACAGCTGAAGGAGAAGCTGCTTTATGCCATCGAGGAGACGGAAGGGTTTGGACAGGAGTGATGGAGCTGTGGGGCATTCCCAGAGCGCTGCCGGCCGGTGCCCAGGGCCGAGCCCTCCCCGGGATGTGCACAGGCCCCTGTGGACACTGTGGCTCTTGTTCCCGGGCGAGGTCTGCACTGACACAGCCCTGGGGGAACGGGGCTGTGCTTCCCTCCCTAAGGAAATCCAAGGTGTGATGGAGAGGAGGACACAAGGGCTTGGCTCGTGAGGGCTGGCACAGAGGGGCTGGGGGGCAGCACAGGGGGCACTGGGGCTTCTCGGCCCCCCTCGCAGACAGTTACGTGTTTGGTAGAGGCTCTTCCCCCTCCTGTTTTCTGCCTTTTGATGGCATTTTGGTAGTGGCAGGTGAGGGGGGAAACGGCTTTCAGCCTGACTTTTGGGCCCCATCATGCACCCAGCATCCAGCAACAATGACAGGGACCCCCAAGACGATGCTTCTGAGGGGCTCTTGTGCACCTTCTGAGCACCGGCACAGCCCCTTCCCCAGCCAGACCCGCAGCCACTGGAGCCAGAGCCTGGCTGAGCGTGTCCGTGGCGTGTCCTGATTTGCAACCCGTGGCCCCTGGGCAGTTGTATTTAAGTGATGTGGTTTCTGCTCCGAGCTGGTGCTTCACCGCAGCCCCAAGGGCTCTGGGCACTGCCGGGGCCCTGCCGGCCTTCACTCAGATCCTGGGTTCTGCCCACACTCCTGTGTTCCCTCTGCTGCTGGCCGGGCTGCGGAGAGGGCAAGATCACCTGGATGTCACTTCTGCCCCTCCCTGCGGGCGACAGACCCGGTGTGTCCGTGTGTCCAGAGGCCTGTGGAGACGGGACCCCGCAACGGCTCCGGGCTGGGCACCGGCCGGGCCCGCACGGCCCTGCCTGCCCCGCGCGGCTTCGTGTGCAATAAACGACAAAGCAGCTGCCGAGGTGTGCCCGTGTGCTGGATCCCTGTGCTGTGTGCTGGATCCCTGTGCTGTGTGCTGGATCCCCGTGTGCCGTGTGCTGGATCCCTGTGCTGTGTGCTGCATCCCTGTGTGTGAGTGCTGGATCCCTGTGTGTGAGTGCTGGATCCCTGTGCTGTATCTCCGTGTGTGTGCTGGATCCCTGTGCTGTGTGTGCTGGATCTGTGCCTGTCCCAGGCCTGTGCCTGTCCCGGGTCTGTGTTTCCCATGGGTCTGTATGTCTCCCAGGGTGGGGTCGGTGCAGTGCTCAGGCTCCAGGGCCATGATGGCAGCCGGAGCTCAGCACTGGGATCACAAATCCCGTGGATTTTGTCCCTGCCCACTCTGTGTCAGCAGCGATGGTCCCAGGGTCTCCTTGGGCTCACAGCCTCCTGCAGCCCCGAGAGCTGCTTGGCCCCGGCCAGGGGTGACGGGGCCACCAGTGCTGTCCCCAGGGAGGGGCTGGGGCCTTGCTGGCACAGAGCTGTGACAGCAGTGACAACATGCCAGCTGTGCCACACCCCTAGGGGCTGGGGCACAGCCAGTTAAACCCAGGGATGGCTGTGGTGCACGAAATTGGCTGATGGCGATGGATTAGCCCTGGAAAATGGGAATACGCTCACTGAGAGCAGAGTGTGTGAGCTGAGGCCTCGACATCCCCAAAGACACTTTGGGGGAAGGAAAAGTGCTTATTAAAGTATAATCAAATCAAAAGCCTCCGCATGGCTCCCCCCAACCCTGCCTGGGTGAGGAGGAGCCGAGTGCTGAGTACAACATACAAGACCCCAGCACCAGGGATTTAGTTTACAAGATTTTTAATTTACAAATAAAAAAACTACACCTTTTACTTTTTCTCCTTTTTCTCCTCTTTCTTGCCATCACTCTTCTCCTTGTCCTTCTCCTTCTCATCTTTCCTCTCCTTTTTACTTTCTTCTTTTTCCTGTCCTTCCTTCTTCTCCGCGTCCCTGTTGGCAATCTTGTTGTTGATGAGGTTGTGCAGGGCCACGACGGAGCGGATGAGCGAGGCCAGGTACACCACCACCATCTGGTCGTTGGTCTTCAGGTAAAAGGCCTTGACAAACTCCTGCAGGTTCACGTCTGGGAGCAGGTTGAAGACGTCCTGGAGGTGGTAGATGATCTGGTGGTTGATGGGGAGTTTGCCCAGGGCTACTTTCTCTAGGTAGCTCCTGATGTCCAGAAGCTTGGAGTTCAGTCCCTTCAAGCCATGGACCTGGTTTGTGATCCGCTGGGACAGAGTGCCCACCGTGGTGTCCTTGATGTCCCTGAAACGCAGAGAGAATGGGGATCAGAACCTCACCCTGCTGGGCACCGTCCCTCTCCAGCTCAGAGCCGTGTGAGCACGGCCGAGGGGCGATGGGATCCGGGGTTTATGGCCCGCGCTGAACGCGCTCCTCGGGCAGGGGCGCCGGGACTGGCGCTGGGAGCGCGGGCAGGGCCCAGGACAGCTCCCCCCTCACCTCAGCAGATGCTCCACGCCCACTTCCTCGGCCTCCTCCGCGCCGATCTCGCTCGTCACGTGCTCAAAGGTCTTGGAGGTCGGGGTGCCGTCCTGAAGGGACACACGAATGGGGATTTTAGCCAGGGCATGAGGGATTGCACCGATGAAACCAGAAATGCAGCCCACACAGGCCACAAGGGATTGCAGAGGAACGGCTCTAGTTGGGATGTCCTTGATTTAATCAGTGTCACCGACTCCCCCAGCAATCTCTCCTGCTCTGGCTAACTTCCCATTTCTGCATTGTGCTGGTCTGTGCCCAGGGGGGAGCAATGGAAATTCTCACTAAACATCACAATTATTTCTCTCTTCCCTGGTCCAACCTCGTTGCATTATGGGAGAGCAGCTCCTGCTCTGTAGTGAAGGCCTCAGAAAGGCAAAAAGATCCAATATTTTATACACATCCAGAATTAATTTAAATGCACCAATTACAGTGACTCACTGCTGGGTGTTGTTTGTCTGCATGGGGCTCAGCGAGGAGTGAGCTGCTCAGGGCAGGCCCACAATGACTGGGCACACCTGGGAGCACCTGCAGCCCGTGACACCCACAAGTGACAGCCTCCAAGTGCTCCCAGCCGTGCCTGTGACACTTCCCACGGTCAACACTCACATCATGGACCTCCTCCACGGAGATGTAGGCTTCTGTGGGCAGCCCCAGGTCCTTTGGCTTCACGTCAATGATCACCAGTACCTCGGGGAGAAAGAAAACATGCAGAAAACTGAATTTTGGTCAAAGAGAAGGAAAAAAACACCTGAGCCAGCTCTTCCCTCCTCAGCACCAGCTCAGCAGGGTAACCACAGGCACTGAGACAATGATTCAAAAAACTCCTGATCCCAGTTCTTCAATCACTTTACAGCCACCATGCTGTGTCACCAGCAAAAAAGGTGAGGGACAAGGCTTCCCAGATGCCCCTTTTAGGGAAAGAGAGAGAAGAACAACCCCAAAGGCCAAAGGTGGCTCCACTTACAGAGTTGGGGCAGTATCTCTTCATCAATTCATTGATGGCGATGTCATTCTTGTGCAGCTTCGGGCCTGTGTGGTACCACCCCACGATTCTTTCTCTGGCTGAGCAAAAGCAGAAAGGATTTGGAATCAGAACCGTGGGGAGGCCCCAGCAGAGAGACCTGGGCAGAGACTGGGTAGGCAGATCAAGGGTGAGAGTCTGATCCGTGTGGACGAGAGGGAAATGGATTACAAGGGCATGGCTTGAGCAGTGACCACGCTCACTCGTCACCGTTACTGACCCACAACTTCCCTGCTGGCCCCTTCACTGGGTATTTAACAGCTTCTGTTAATTGTGTCGCTCTCAGGGTCCAACAACCTGCACCTCTGACATCTCGAGATGCAAGTCCCATCCCTGAAGTGCTCAAAACTGCGTGGATGTGGGACATGGTTAGTGGACAACACAGTGGTGGTGCTGGTTGATGGTTGGACTCGATGATTTTATAGGTCTTTTCCAGCCTTAAGGATCTGTGATTAATATGAACTCCCTTTTCCACACCTCTGAAAGTTTTTGGGAGCGTATCCCTGACTGTCAGAAGATCTCAACTCACCATTCACCTTCTTAAACATTCCATACATGTTCTCCAGATAGTCATGGTCCAGGAACCACACGGTATCATCCTTGTCATCCTCATCAAAAGGTACTGGGAATAGAACAAAACATCAGCATTTAAGAATCCAGCTTCCCAAATTAAAATGTTGAAATGCTCTGGGTTTGGGTATTTTTGGCTGCTAAAGGAGAGTGAGGTTTACTTAGGGCTGTCGACAGCAGTTTGCATTTGTTGTTGGATATGGGGTGATTTGTACATGGACGGATCAGGGGGCCTTCCAAAACCCCAAGACAATCCATCCACTAAATAATTCAGTGGGTTTGGAGAAGGGCAGGACATCCAAACTCACCTGCAAAACTGTTGGACACATCCAGGATCTTCTTCTGCCAGGAGCCCAGCAGCACTCCAACCACCCGTTTCTGATTTCCCACTTTTCCTATTCTAAAAGGAAAACCGACTGTCAGTCCGTGCCGCGAACGGGAAGGAGGGCGCAGGGACCCCCTCCTCGCGGCAGAGGTGACAGCGGGGGTGGAGGGGGGTTATGGCTGTGTTATCACTGCTTGTGTTTACAGGCACAAAGGCGTTCCGGTGCCTTCCGAACCAAAGCCTGGCCCCGGGGAGGCCGAGGACGGGCCGGTGTCACCCCGACACCGGCTGCGAGCAGCGAGCAGCGACCGATGCCACTGTCACCCACCGCGGGCTCGGGCACCTCCCGGGATTTAGGGCTTTATTTCCGACTCTAAAACCGCCCGGCACCGGCGGGAGGGAACGGAATTAGGCCCAAATTGCCCGGCGTGCCGGAGGGACAGGGTCCCCTCCCGGCCCCGGGGCCCTCCCGGTCCGCCGGGTCCCCTCCCGGCCCCGGGTTCCTTCAGGGCCCCGCTCCCGCCCCGGCCCCGCTCCCGGCCCGGCCGTGACTCAGCGCCGCGGCGCCGCTCCCGCCCGGCCGCACCTGTTGAAGTGATCGACGACGCTGAGCAGCACCAGCGGGTGCACGACCACCCTGTCCACGGCCAGCTCCGGCATGGCGCCCGCCCTGCCCGGCCCCGCTCGCTCCGACCGCCCGCGCCCGCACCAGGCCCGACCGGCCCCGCGCCCTCGGCCCGCCCCGCGCCACCGGCGT
>VWZW01004516.1:561642-608845 GCA_013397115.1 Edolisoma coerulescens | reverse complement strand
TTACTCTCTTTTTCACCCCTGTCTTCTCTTTTTCTCCCCCCGCTTTTTTTAACCCCTCTTTTTCCCTCCCCTTTTTTTCTCCTCTTTTGCCCATCTTTTCCCTCCTTGTCCCCCCATCCCTCCTCCAAATGGCCCCAGTCCTCCCGGGACGGTGGTTCTGGGGCGTCCCGGCCCCCGCGGCTGCTCCCGTGGAAGATGCGGGGGGCGTTCGCCTTTCCCAGGGTCAGGGATCCCCGTGACCCCTCCGAGAGTGAGGAATCCCCCCGGCCCTGCCATCCCGCACGGGGGTGGGAGCGCGGGGGAGCCCTGGGACAGAGTGGAAGTGCCAACACCGGGTTTAATCCTCCCCCTCCAGGTGCGGCCCGGCCCGGGAAAGCGCCACCGCCCTCGTGCCCCTCGTCCCAGAGCCTCCGGGGACGGCAGGGATCCCGCTACCGCAGCGATAAAAGTCCACGAAAATAGGTAGAACTCTTTATTAGTACTTGGTTTCTTCCCAGGGACCGTGTCAGGTAAAGCCAATGCCCTTTAGCCTCTCAGATTTTGCAGAGGTTTTTGCACCGTGTAAAGGAGAAACGGGCTCAGGTGAGACTTTGGAAAAGGGTTTTTGCACCTCAGGAGCAGAACTTGTCTTTCACACTTTATTTCTAGCAAAAAAAAGTATTACCTGAGGCTGTTACTTCAGAATCTACACGGAGGAGTTACTAACATGAAAAATACCAAAGCTGTTGAGGGTGATCTCACAGTTTTTAAAGCACTATGATATCCCCTTATTTTCTACACTTTCCCCACATGTTTTTGTATATTTGTGTTTATAGTGGTAATATTTTGCTATTTCAAAATACCAAATGGTATTTTGGGTGCAACTGAAGGTTTTGTGTTGCTATTCAGCATCGTAAAACTTCAAAGATTTTGGCAAAACCAACAATAATTTACAAACCCTGCAGAGTCTGAGACCTCTCGTGGAGTTTTCGGTTGTTACATCCTTTAGTGTTCCTGCTTCAGAAAAAAAAAAAAAGGAAAAAAAAAACAAAGAGAAAAAAAAAAAAGGAGTCTCTGGTGGAGTTTTCAGAGGTTTTTTCCCGGCAGAGGGAGATATCTGACCGTGGAATTCGAACACACCCAGGGTTCCTGTCGCTTGTTTTATCAATATACATATAAAACTCAATGTTCAAATTAACTAGTTCAATAAGTAATTTAGCTCATTGATTTTCGGGCATATCCTAAGTGCCATTACAAGCTACGGATATTTTAAATGCCATTACCTAATAGAAGGAATGTTTTAAGCACCTTTTATTGATTTTATTACTGCTTTATTTTGCTGTCTTGGTTTAAAAATCATTTTAACCACTCTGTCATCGAGAAGAAATATATCGTTGGTGAAATACAGTCAATTTCCTAAAAACCTTTGACATCGTTAAATAAGGAATTACAGTTGTTAAATCATGTCAGGCAGTGGCGGAGGACAGCGAGGAGACGGACTGGGGGCAGAGGGCCAGGGGGCTGTGCTGGCCTCTGCCACTGTCCCCGGCTGTGACAGAGCCACGGCGGGGCTGCCACAGAGCAGCTTTAGAACCTCCAGAGGGTGCCAGACGGGGTGGGAGCAGCACGGAGTGCGATGCAGTCACAATTAAGGGGCATTTTGATGACCTGCTGTGGCTTTTTATTGAAATTACTCTCGAAGTTGGATTCTCTGGACTGTGTCGCTGGGAGTTTGGGGTATTGATGTTGTACACAAAGGGGTAAATCGAGCCAGCTCCCAGGGATCGCAGTTCCTTCCCTTCGCAGCTCTCTGGGTTTGAGACTATCAGAATTACCGAGCTAATGAGCTGGCAGATGCAGGCTGGGGATCCCGGCAGTGCGGTGCTCAATCAGAGAATTGAGATGTAAGTAATGAGTGTTGGTGCTCAATAAAAAGCAGCTAATGAGGTGGTTGAGCTGTGGAGTGGCAAACATCCACACTGAGAGGGGATCCTGCCCCGGAGTGCTGAGCTGGGACTGTCCCTGAGCACTGGCACCTCACCTGGAGTGGGGATGGAAGGAGGAAGGGACCTGGGATCTGCTCTTTAAATGGAACAAGTGAGTCCTGCAGTATTTGTTGGGCTTTTATTTTGTTGGAAAAAACCCAATCCAACCCCCACGAAACCCCTGAAAGTTACACACAAAAGTTCTCAGAGGTATAAAAATGGTTTTTGGTTTGGAAAATAAGACTAAACCATCATAAAGTAGTTTAAAAATCAAAGTAATGATTATAGTTGTTAAAGGAGGCTCTAGTTGTTGCCTTGGTGAGCTGCAGGGGGAGTGGGCAGCAGGGGAATGTCCATAGAAGGGGAGGGGGCTGTGCTGGGTCGTTGTCCAGCTCAGGGGGTCCCAGGGGGTGAACATGATGAACCTGGAACTTTCTTCCAAATCCACTGATTCTCTTCCTTTTGCTTGGTTTGGGCTTGTACTCTTGCCCCAAGTGCCAGGTTACTTTTTCTGGTGGCACAGGGGCCATACCTTTGCAGATGTTCTTTCCAGTGATGAGAGGTAGAAAAAGATCCATGGAAAGATCCATGCAGCTGGGAAATATTGATACCTGATACTTTGGATCCTAATCCTAAAGGACTCTTACTAATGTGCTCCTTTAATACTGGTTGGGTTTGTTTTTAGGGAAAAACCTTCCTTTATTTTTCCTACACTTACAGACCATGCCCACTAGCATGTATTTTCCTTGAGGTACCTTCTCAAATGTGTTTAATCTGTCAGGAGAAGCTGGACTTCCTCCAGACCTGTTGATAGTCTGTCACATAATACCTTTGTGCTCCCAGTTTGAACAGGAAATACATTTATTTCCCCATAAATACATTTAGCTTTGTCCAAATAACTGTAGTTTCCTGTTAAAGGTCTCCTCGGCCAGGGTGTGCCATAAACTGGTTTAGAAGGAATGATGCTGCCTGGAATTGAGCAAGGATAATGCAAGCCATGGAAGCAGAACAGAAAGCCACCACCACATGAATTGTGATTTATTTTGGTTAAAGTGTAGTTCAGTGATGTGCTGACACTGTCTATCAGTACATTATGGCCTGAGCCAAGCTGCACTTTGCTTCTGAACACTTCCAAATAGCCATTTTCCCCCTCAAGTATCTGCTCTAGAATGTCATCTCTAAAGCAAACAATTAAATCTGTAATTATAAACGAGTCTATTTGCTTTCTGATATGAACTTTAAATATTTGTGTTGTAGTAATTTATTTCTCTGTTTTCCTATAGGGTGCTTGACCAAAGCTGTGTGTGTATACATATATAAAATTATATATATATAAATGTAGAAGTCGTTACTGACCACATCTGTGAATATTGTTGCAGTTGCTGCCAAGGGATTTAAACCCTTTTGTTCCCACCTAGGGGGTAGCAGGTGACTCAGATAATCCTGCCCTCTCTCAAAGAGTGGAATTTTGACCGATAACTGTGAACATCGAATCCTCACTTTCTTTAGTTAAAAACCAGGAGTATTGTCAACATGTCGTATCACACCATGGCAGATATTTAGTGTTTTATATTCTATGCCTCTGATTTTGTTGTCCAGACATCACAGGGTATAGAAACATCAGAAATATGGGGTTTTAATAACTAAGTCCTGACTCTAATTTTTTATTTTAATACAGATAATTTTCCTTATATTATTCTGGTCCCTTTGCTACAAAATTATTTAAAAAAAATATAGTGGAAACAAACAGTTAAAAAAAGCAAGCACAACAGGTTCTAGTCATACTTATTTTTCCACACCTTGAGGACTAGCAAATTCTTTAATATGAGATTTTATTTGTACAAAGCAAAACTTCAAACCCACTCCAAAGCTTTCTTATTAAGTGCTGTCAGTGCGGTGATTTACAGGGGCAATAAAGATCTGGAGGGGGCACATTCATCACGGGGTTCAGCGCACCAGGAGCCATTTTCTCCAGTGCTAAAGCCAAGTGATACAATGAATTCTTTTGTTCTATAACCAAGACACATTCCCTGTTTTTTTTTTTTTTTTTTTTTTTTTTTTTTTTTTTAATGTGTGTTGGACTCCTTGGTTTGTAGCTTGGCTGTGTTCCTGTAACGCATTTATAAATAATGAAAAATTGCTCACATGCAGATGTGATGATGCATCTGGCAAAACCACTGTTGGAAACACAGGAACTTTCTGCTTTGTCTTATTCGCTAACTTTTCTCCATTGTTAATTCTTGTATGAAATTTTAACAGCATTTTTTTTAATCACGGGGTTTGGGGAGTTTTGTTTGGTGTGGCGTTCTTTTTTTATTATTTTCTTGAGTGATTCTGTACCTCTCTGCAAAGCTCAGAGAATTCTGGTTAGGAAGTAACACAAATATTCAAAATGAAGAGCCATTTTCATGGGGTACAGTGCGATTTGGAAAGCTTCGCTTGCTTCCTCTGTTTCTAAACTTGTGCTTTGGTGACTTCTGGGATGCTGCTCCTTAACAGCAGTGGGGAGGAAAGCTGGGCTTCTTGTCCAAAAGGAAATGCTGCTGCTTGTGTGGGCACTGCCCAGCCCCGGCTGGGGAGAGGAGCTGATGGGGAGAATCGGTGTCTTTGCCTGTCACCAACGGGCTCAGAATCTGACTGTACAGTGCCTATAAAAAAGGGAATTCTGGATTTTCCATACGAAAACGCCGCCACCTATGGGCTCTGCCTGGAAGCTGTGGGAAGCCCCGTCACTCTCAGCGTCCGGGGGGATTGCACTGGCACCTCTGGGACAGAAGTAGAAGAACCAAGTTGCAAAAAATACTTTGCAGTATAATTTTGAACATCTTTAAATGTAAATGTAAACCTGCGAGAAGCTGCTGCCAATGCTGTGGTGTGGGTTGGGCTGGAGCCAGAGCCTGTGGAAGCGGGAGGCCGGGAAAGCTCCGGTGTTGAGCTGGGTTCCGAGTGAAGTTGCCCCCACACTGGGCAGGGACACCGTCCACTAGAGCAGGTTGCTCCAAGCCCTTTTCAGCCTGGCCCCGGCACATCCAGGGATCTTGAAAAACCTATTTGTTGATCTTGGGTAAATGCTCTTCATCTGTCCCGGGTGTCTGTGGGACGAGCAGTTTTCCACTTGCTGTGCTGTACATCCAGGAGTTTGGAAGTAGGACTTGTGCTGTTGCCCCCCAGTCTGTGTGACTGAGGGGTTCTGGACTCTGTCCATCCATGGCTGCCTTGTAGGAGTTACTTATCCAGAGGGAAGCACTGCTGCAACAGCCCCAAGTCCCACCACAGCTGCTGTATGGCTGGTGGAGAACTAGAGCTTCACTTGACCAAAAAAAGGGATTTTGGAGTTCTCTTTGCTGTAATTTTATGTTGGCTCTTGAAATTTAGCAAGGAAAGCCGTGGTCTTGGAGGCTTTTTGTAGAGCTGTGTATGTTACTGCTGATACTTTTATTGCAAAACCTTTAGTCTCTGATATTTAGGGTCAGAAATTGTAAGTGTGTGTGCTATTTTTTTTTTAACCCAGGGGCCTCTTATACTGTAGTGTCATGAAAGATCCTAAAGCTTTGAGGGGAAAAAAAAAATGGAAATACTTCATTTTATGAAGCAGTTTTGGGGTCAGTTTTTCTGAAATGAATGCTTTTATGTTGGATAGTTTAAAGCCCATCTGTTAACTGAAACCAACCCTAAGTGAAGTTGCAGTTGTGTTTCCTATTAGTCTTGTATCTTTCCTATTAGTCATGTATGAAAGAATACAGAGCCATCCAGCAGAATTCCAAACAAAAATGGAAAAAGCAGATGGTGAAACTGTTGCCTTGTTGCCTTTCTTTTACAAGAGCGAGTAATTATTAATAGATCACAAAAATACTGTAAGAGTAGTTCTGTAAAGTGTTACCAGAGTCCCCGCTCAAGGTATCCTTCTGATCATTGCATATTGCAGGTGAAAATTGGCGCGTTTCACTCAGACACACTGAAGAGGGTTTGAAAAATAGATCATGGATGTTATGTCTGGAGGCCTACAGTGAAAGATAAAATACACAATTTTAAATAGTTAAGCACTGCAAGTCTCTCAGGGCTCATTTATTATGTTGTCATGGTGAGCATGGAATAAAAAAATAAAATAAAAAGGCTGTTCCTTGGGTAGCTGGTACTTAGAGGCACTTTTCTTTTACAAGAGTTCCATGCTGGCTTAAGGAAAGATCTCTGAGAAAAAGAACAAACTTTATTTTTCAAATAAATTCAGCTAGGAACTCACAGCCTCCCCTGACACAGGGCTGAATTATTGTTAGTGTACACTGCTGGGAGAGTAACACTTACTGCTGTTTAACAACAATGGCTTTCCATGGAATTTCAGAAAGGCAGTAGGAAAAAGAAAGGCAGAGTTGAGTCCTGAAGCAGAAGGAAACACATCCAGCCCGGAGCCAGGCTCCTTTATCAGGGCTGCTGGAAGGCAGAAGAAACATGTTCTGTACATGCAGCTCCATATGATTTGGTTGTAAAATTCCTAATGGCTTGTGTGTGTGAAGCAGGAGGTGCTCTCTTCCCTGAATAAAATCTCTTTAGGTGTATTTCTGCCAGACTTTCTCTCTTTTCCATTCTTAGACTGTAGCCAAATACTGGGAACGTTGTGTCTGCAAAGCTCCATTTGTCATGAACAGGAGGCAGTAACTTTTCAGTGTCGTGATGGAAGGTCACGGGTTGAGCTTGGTAGATGATGGATTTAAAATAGCTGTGAATCGTGTCCAGGCTGTCCCAGCAAGGTTCCCTGCCTGTGAAATTCCACTGAGCAGGCTCTTGGATGCTCCCACGTTCCCATATTTTCAGGTTCTGGAGGGCACCTGAACTCCTGGGTACTAAACCTGTCCCATATGAGTTTTTATAGTGCCGGAACCAGTGGTGCAATGGTATGGGATATTCAGGATCTATAAGGAGGTGCCTCTGAGGTCTGTGTGTACAGTTTGGGGGGTGATTCCTTGAGGTATAATCACTGGTGAACTCTCAAATTACTTTTTAACTAGTAAGCTGACTGGGCTGATTGTGTTCTGGGTGTTGAGTCTGGTGGTTTTTAATGGAAATCATTCTTTACTGGTTTTACATCAGGGAGACAATCGCCCAAGTGATGTTTTCATAAGAAAGTGTCATAGGCTGTGTTTGTTGATGTAGAATGAGTCGGTTTTTAGTAAAGATTACTCCCTTGGCTCATGGAAAAGTGGTGTTCTAGCTCATCCATTCTTGGATTCCAGTGATAGTCCCTTTACTTCCCTTTGCTCCTGCTGGATTCTAGAAAAGGCTAATTAGTTCTCCACTGAGCTTGATAGAAAAGGATTTTTTAAAAAATATAATATTAAAAGGTGTTCTATTGGGGCATGAAGGTAACACCACAAGGGGGTACTGTAATTTTATCAAATTTGCCTTGGTAAGTTGTTTTATTAAGGTAAAGTGATTACAGCCAGCAGAGTTAATTTTAATATGCTAATACATCACAGCAACTTGGAAACTTAAATAAAATGATACAATTAATTTAAATGTAGAGAAGGTAGAGAAGCTTAGGAAGGTGACGTGTGTGTTACACTGAGATTGCACACAGGCTTGGCCGATGGAAAGGGTTTCTCAGCAGGCTCCGGGCTGAGCTGCACTGACCTTTGTGGGAGGACATTAATGCAGCTCTGCAAAAATTGCCTTCTCCAAAAAGTTTGCTTTCATGTGAAAGAACCCTTTCCTTTCTCAGCTATGGGGGTTAATGGTTTTAACACCTGTGTGAAGGTGGCTGTTTATTAGGACTTTTTTTTCAATGGAAAAATGCATTCTCTGGCATTCCTCTATTAGTGGAGTAATTGCTCTCAATTAAAATACATTGCTGGGACTCGATGTTGGCACCCAGTGGGGAGGATGGGTGGGTGTTAAATCCCCAGGGCTGCCTTGGGGGTTGGAGAGCTGCTGCCAGTTGTCCTTTTTGTGTCAGAAGCTTTGGATGAGCTCCAGAGAGCCAAGCTAGAAAACAGGGAAGAGATAATATGTCAGTAGAACACACGAGACAAATATTTTCTGCTGATTTCTACAGAGGAGAACAAATTTGTCATTCCTGTGATCCTGTTGAGTGAGTTTTACTTTCATTAGGAGGTTCCCAAGACCACCATTTCCCCCCAGGACATGGAAAACCAAATTGCATGCCAACAAACCAGTGGAGAGGCTGGTTTGCCAGGGATGGTAATTGGGAATGATGTAACTACGGGATTTTCCAAATGCTTTTCAAGATGTTTTCGGTCTGTTTGCAGTCTGTGATCGAAATCCTCACACGGCATCAGAGTGTGTGGAGAACTTGGCCTCCGGTGGCCACAGAATGCTCTTTGTTCTGGTCACGTGTGGTCATGCCGTGGCTTTGCGTGGAAGATGTGCCCAAGGAGTATCATCAGAACATCATTAACAAAGAGCAGCAGCCCCAGTGTTCTGCATCTTCCACATAAAGCCCAGGGGGCTGGATTTAAGGACTTCTGAGTGCCAGTGAAAGGCTTTGATTTCCCTGGGTGTGAGCTGTGTCCTCTTTAGGAAGGCTGCAGGTAAAATATGGCAAAATTGGGAGTTCTACTGAGAATGTTTAGTCACAGAGAACTCACAGGTAACTTTTTTCCAAGGAAGAAACCAAATGAGTGCATTCTAGATTTGTATAAGAAATTACTGGTATTGAATTATCAAATTATATGCACAATTAAATTTTTATTAAATAAGGAATAATGTATGCAATATTATGCTAATCTGGTGCAGTATAACAAGTTTGTAAGTTTAACACACCGTGCACTGTGCCTCTGCCTCCCAGGGGACTCGTTTGAGACATAAGGCATTCAGCAATTGAAAAGGAAATTATAAAATTAGTCACTTGAGTAATTTAAACATGCAAATAAGTGTCCCAACTGTGGTGATACCAGATTTAGCTGAATTTACTCGGGCTGCTTCGACTTTATCACCCTAATTATTCCAGCTTTGTGTCAGGCTTAAGAAAGCAGGAAGCCAGGATTCTCTGTTACACAAATTTCTTGTGGTGCTATTACTGCACTGTGTGTGCCCTAGCGCACTCACTGGGAAAAACTTATTCCAAGGGTTTGTTCCCTGCTAATTAGCAGAACAAAGGCAATCAGGACTGTTCTATCACCAGAGACTTGGCACACTCCGATTTTATGAGCCAAGCTGAGTGAGGTACGATGCACGTATGTTCTGATAGCAAACGTACAGCCCAGCTGAGGGAATTCTGTGTGCTGGAGCCCCTCAGGAATTCAGTAAAAATTACCTGTTTAGGTAATGACTTTTTTTTTTTTTTCTCAGAGCCATCTCCTTGCATGTCTCTGACGTTAAAACATAGCTGGCTCCATGAAAATATTAATTATTTTAGAAATCTTATCTACAAGGAACTGGTTGCGAGAGGAATGCTGATGGAAATAAGCACATGATCCAGTTGCACATGCAGGGCTGTTTTCAGGCTCCTGTTAATATTAAAAGAATGTTAATGTAAAACATTAAGATAAGAAATCAGAGGACAGTCTCTACCTCCATCAAGCCCAGGAGCTCCTGCTGAGCTTTGCTCAACCAACAAGTACAGAAGCTCCGTGATTAAATTGATTTAGCCGTTATTATTGGCAATAGGGTGACCATTGCTTGGATGTAAGCGTCATTTTTTTTAAAGGCATCTTGGTGATAAAATGATGAGAGTCTCACAGACATTTCTTCTTAGTTTTTGGTATAACTCTTTAAAATTTTTTCCCTCAGGAAGTGTACACAACAACCCCATTTTTCACATGAATAAATGGAAATAATCTTTGCAGCCATGGATGCTTCTTAATATTAGTTGAAAGTAAAGACGCACATAGGGCTTCTAGTCTATAAAGAAGGTGAGAAAACAAATAAGAACAAGTGTTAATTCATGTACACAGAATTTGTGTCTGCACAGCAGGTGAAAATGCTACATTAATGCTGGAAATATCTGTCCTGCTGTGTAGTTTTCCTTCCTTTTTATTACTCCAGTGTTTGGTCTCGTATGAATGCACTGTACTTATTTGCATGTTATCACGACAGATTCCTCTTTGCTTCTAGTTATCCATATAAAGAGAGAGATGCTCCCCATGACCTCAAGGAAGTATTCAGATGAAACACTATCTTAAAATATTGTGGGTTTCATAGTGCAGCGTATATATACATAAATTTTATTTTTAGTCGAGGTTATTAATTGCTCACAAAAATGCCAACTAAGAAGAATGTTGTTGAAGTGTAATGTCAAACGCTTCTAATTATGGCAATGTCAGGAGCAGGGGTCATTTGGAATGTCCATGAGATTAAATAGAAAATTATCCCGACTGTGTGGCTCAAAGCTTTCGGCACCCCTGTTTGAGGAGCCACCAGCTGTGGCCGTGGTCCCCCACGGAGCTCAGTAATGCGCCGCGGATCAACGCCTGTGTTCGTAACGGGGCCCAGACCTTGTTCTGGACATGTGCAGGGAGGGACAGACCTCTGGGGAGTAACTTCTCAGCCACCAGCCCTGTCATCGCTGGAACCTTGAGCTGGATGTCTGGGTGAGCCTGTCCCCAGTAAAACCAGCCTTGCCTTGGTCTCAGGGGAGTGCAGTGACCGTGTTCCCACTGGGGCCGCACAAGAGAACCGTGTGTCAGTGCCTGACCCGGCTCCCGCCGCGCGCTCCGGGTGTGCGATGCCGCTCGCTTGGCGTGTCTTCCCACTCGTTTGCAGCTGGGTTGTTCTGCTCTGTTTTTGAAAAGAAGAGAGGCTTGCCATGCTTCCACTTGCCGCATGCGTGGGGCTGCTGCCTCAGGCTGGTGCTCTCCAACCTTCTGGCATGTTGTCGGTCTGGATCTGCAGTTGTCATAAGATATATGTTGTGGAAATAATTCCTCTTTTTGTTTTTTCAATTAGAATAACAAGGAAAAAAACTTACAAAATGTGAATTAATTTGATAATTCAGTCTTGCTGGCCACACAAATTCCAGTTAAAGCTTGTACGTCGTGAGGAACCAAGTGTGATAGATGACATGCTCTGTTTTGGTCTGGATGTTTGTCTGCCTCTGTTATTAATGTTGTGTCATACTCTAAAAGGATCAAAGACACTGTATAAGGGGAATATTTTTTTTAAAAAGGGAAATGAGTGTAGTGAGTGGAAGAAGGTGAGAATACATACAAAAGTGACAAGCAGCCTGTCAGTCATTTTAAGTTACTCTTCCAGACTGCTTTGTGTGGCACTCCCATTTTTCCAGTGGGTTTTTCTAATTGTGCTTTATGTATTTTGCTTGATGCAGCAGGTACATGGGGTTTGTACTTTTGTCTATGTCACTCACAAAATGGGCTTTTCTTTAAAATAGGTATTTTTGCACTGTTTTATGCAGCATTGTGCCTCAGACTGGCAGGTCAGTGAAGCCTGGGAACAGTCAGCACAGGAACAGGGAGCAGGAAGCCTCTGAAGGGTTCTCTGAGATCTTGGCTGCTCCTTGGGTTCCTTTTCCTTGATATCCTACAACATAATCTGCTGCCAGAGGATTTCCTGCCTGTGTACAACTTCCCTGGTGCCTTAGGTGTTGTTAAGTTAAAATAGTGCTGGGCTGCTCCAAGATAAGGTGACTGGTGAGAGGGGGGCTGGAGCAATCTTCAGTGCTCTCTCCCCGTCCCATGGCCAAAACCACCGGAGCTGTCACACTCCACAGGTACACGATCCTGCTGGAGTGGCCAGCATGGGCGTTACCTCCTGGGGACTGCACCTCCCAGCTCTGAAGAGCAAGTCATTTGCATGAGGTAATTAAAAGGAACAGTTTTTAATGCCAGGTGGTCAGAGAAATCTCTTGCAGGAGGCAGTGCATGATGCAGCAGCTCAGGGAGACCTCTTGAGTTGGCCACGCAGGACATGTGAGCTGCTGTGTGGGGGAGCCTGCACAGGTTGGGCTGAGCTCTTTTTGTGGTTCCTGGCCTGCCAGAGGCAGAGCTGGGCCAGAACCCTGGGAAATGCACTGATGGCACCATGGTAGGGCAGTGGGGTAGTCTCCGGGTCTACGTCTTCATAGTGCTTATTGTGTTTTCAGCATTTTACAAAAGTTCATCCTTCAGGTCTTCAGTACACAATGAAACATTTAATCATTTAAAGTTCATATTAGGTCTAAAATTGAAAGTAGTCTGGATCCTCCGGAGAAATTTCAGTGTCTCCAGAAAATATCAATACTAGCTCTTTGAGTGGCTCTTGGCTGCTCAGGTGACCCTGGGGCATCCCTGCTGCTCTGAGTCAGTGAGGAGACTTTGGATTCCTCTCCAAGTTCTTTTTGGAGCTTTCACTGGGCCACAAAAATGTCACTCAAAAAACCTTGTCGTTTAATGAAACTGTTGCTCTGCAAAGAGCAAGTTAGATGAGGTAGCTGTCAAAATATGTGCTTGGTCCTCTTCTGACCTAAAAAGTCTGGGTTTGGTCCCTGATGTCATGAGGCCAAACTTTCTCACTTCATTGACTTTAGGAAGGCAACTGTGACTGAGATACTGCGATGGATGTGTTGGGGACTGCGTAATTAGTGTCTGAAATCAGTGCTTAATAGCTTGTCTTCATAAATTTGTATTCCCTTCTGGAAAAAAGTGTTGATATTTTAAGCATTTTAACTGTTCCTGCTTATTTTTTTGCTTCCTTTTATGACATAAAAATTCAGTTTGGTTCATTTTGAGCCTGACTGGAAGGCGAAGTTTGTTTATTTTGGCAGCTTAGTTGTAGATCGGCCAAGAGGAAAATGAAAAACTGTAGCCTGTGGGCATTCTGTGTGTGCTTATCTCCGTCCTGCTGGAGCAGGGATAACTGTGTCCTTCCTAGGAAAGGAAAACAGGTTGAGGAGAAGCCTCACGTATTTATGTTTTCTCTTTTTTTTTTAAATTTTTTTTATTTTTACTGTAGCAATTCTGCGCAAGGTCTGCTGGCAGTGTTGGGGGTAGCACAAACACACCCACAGCTCAGGGTATGCTGAAGTACTTTTGCCCAACAGAAGTTTAATAAATTTATTAAATATTTGTTTTTTCTACTCCTAATGTTTGGAAAATAACTCGAGACTGTATATCTCTGACTATTAATCTAGAGTGAATCAGAAAACAATAATTTCTGTAGGCTCCTTTTTTGGTGCTCTAATTCAGCCAAGGGCACACATTCCAACAGCCCGGGCACTGGGCTGCTCCCCTCAGGACTGTGCTCTCACCACAGCCAAGGACAGGCGTTGTCAGGTTGTCCTGCTGTGATCCCAAACACCTCCCAAACTCCACTGGTGCCATCAGGACCGGCTGGGACACGAGGGGTGCAGAGGGAGCCTCGCTGCCAGCCCTGATGCTGTGAGACCCCTCAGCTGCAGCAGCCTCTGCACCCACCTTTGCTGTGGCACGGTGTCAGCTGAGCTCTGCTTGGGAGGGCAGGTAAGTCAGGGACAGCCAATTCCTGCTTTAACAGGACCTGTAACATTGGATGTGAGGTACTGAACGGCTTTAATTTACAAATCCCGGAATGCTCTCTCACTCCGTTTGCTTTTGCATTATCAGCTCTTTCACATGAAACATTTTAAAGATTTGTAGTTATGAACTTTCCACCAAGTTTTATCACCTTGTGTTGTGTGCTGTTTCCCACCTGGATATATGGGAATTTTTTCTTATGAGGGATGATAAACATGTAAAATCCTAATTTTTAGGAGTTGGTACAAGTTCAAATACTATTGCTTTAAAAGAAAAGGATTCTAGTGAGACACAGAAAAGAAAGTGGAAAAAGTGAGGGACCTGTGTGCTTTTTGGCAGTTTTTTTAAAGCTTCTTGCTCAAAGGCATCTCCCCTGTCCACAGAGGACTTGGGTATTGGTTGATGTCAATTCTTTCACAAATAAACTCTTCTGTTATTCTAATCATACATGTATGCTGTTAATAAAATTCTTCCTCAGGGTATCTGGGAGGAAAACCTTATTCCTTTGTTTTGGGCCAGCCGGCGACTGCGGCACTGGTGGATTAGCAGATGAGAAGCTTATTCCAGAGAAACAGCTTTTTCTGGAAAATTGCTTTGACAGAAACCCCTCATTCTGAGACCAGAATTCACAGACTTTCAAAGTAATTAGGGGGACTGCAGTAACAAAGAAATACAGGCAGCAAATCCAACGGGAGATTTGACCGTTGCTCCGCAGCCTTCCTGTCTGCGTGTCCCTCCTGCTGCTGGGGGGAGCAGGGAAATGAAGGGGAAGAGGAGTTACTGATGGTGCTGAGAAGCCTTTATTGCTGGGACACCAAACTCATCCATCTCCTTTTAGGCAGAGCTCTGGTTTTGGGAGCAGAAACACGAGCAGCCTCGCCGTGGAGGTGCGGTGTCGCAGCAGGCACCTGGCAGGAGCCGTGTGGTCTAACACGTGTCAGCTCCAAGGACCAGGGCGCGGGGGCGTTGCAGGAACTGGGCACTGTGGTATGGGATGGCAGTGGGTGTGCCGGCCTGGCAGCCAGTGGCATCTCCCATGGGCGGCCCCTGTGGCGGGCACCGGCTGTGTCCCAGCGTGGGGCGGAGGGGCGCACTGGCCACGCGGTTCCTCAGTTCCCGTTAAGGGAAGAAAGCATCCGTATTGTTTTGATGTGCCTGTAAAGCATTAAAAAGTCTTTGGGGGCGGGAAGGGGAAGACTAAATCCCCTCTGAAGAAGTAGTGCTCTTAATGGCCTTCACTCCGTGGGCGATGCCCGCCACCGAGCATCGCCCCCCTTCTTTTGTCCTAATAACAAACCCGCACCATGGGCTTAAGGGTTGCTGCTGGCACTGTGGGCTCAGTCGGCACCTTCCTGCTGACTCGGGGTTTCTGAGGGTGTGCTGGGATTCTGGGCCAGCCTGGGCTGAGGGAAAAACAGCTTTCCTGGGTCTTTTTTGGGACTGACCCTAATTGTATTTCCTTATGCTGCCCAAGCAGGTTTCTCTCTTTCGTGCCTCTGATCCTATGGCAACAGAAATCACAGGTCGTGATTAAGTAAATGCAAAATCTGTGGTGTTTGATCCACATATGCAGTGGTGGCAGCCAGATGGGTGGGAGTTTCCATGTGTGTGCTTTCTTGCAAAAGTTTGGGAAAAATCAATTTGCACAATCAGGACTACTCCCAGCGCAGAATTCCTGTGTAAAGTGAGGTGGCCTGGTGCCACCAGAGCATCTTCATCCCAGGGCCAGAGCCTGCCGGATGCCAGGCATGTGGGGCAGGTGTGCTGAGGGGTGGCACACCACAGGTGCCCCTCCAGCCTAGCCCGGGCAGGAATGTGCCCAGCAGCTTTCCCCCAAAGGAAACATGAGGAAAACATTTTGTTTTAGAGAGATATTTAATATGTTTTTCATATTTGGAAGGCAGTTAATGTCTGGGAATGTCCTTTTGCTCCCTGGCCAGCATGATTAATATTACTTTTGATCTTTTAAAAAAAAATTCAGAGTAAAAGTGATTTATCTGCAAGGAAAGCAACAGCAATTATTTACTCTGTATTCATGCTTAAAGTTGCTTTCTTTTAAACATTATTTTTGGGAGGGTGAAAGTTCTTAAAAACAAACATGGTTCAAATTATTTTTAGATTAAAATACTTTATGGAAGGAGAGCTGAGTTTTAGTGTTTGAGCATTAAACCAGGTAGTTAAGTCTTTGGGGAAAACACAGATGTAGAAAGGCCAAGCAGAAATGTGCTTTCAGCTACCTGGAGCTAATTACACGGGGTGGCTAACAAGGATTCTAGTGAGGATGCTCCTGGGTCAGGTGGTTGTGCCCAGGTGGGCTGGTTTGCTGCCTTCCTGCCAGCCCTGTGCTGGGGCTCGGCTGTCCGTGGGCTGTGCTGTGCGTGGGGCCATCGGGCTGGCAGGCACGGGGACTGGGCACGGGGACTGGGCATGGGGACTGGGCACAGGGTATCCCTGGAGCAGGGCAGGAGGCACCCAGGCATCGGACGTGCTGCTCTTGTGAAGCATTGGTGAAAGCTGCCCTCAGCAGAGCACCACTGGGGCTTGGCAGAGGGCTGTAGGTAATGTGCAGATGATTCAGGGTGTGTTTGAAAAAGTCCATCAGAATTATTGCTGTAGCTTTCTTGCCTGTGAAGCTGAGAACTTCGTCTGCCTGGTCCTCAGTGCTGCAGTCTGACTGGGAACCACGGAGCCATGGAACAGCTCAAGGTCATGGGATGGAATTTGTGGTATTTTAATACATACTAATTTTACCATGGTCCCTTCCAGAACCAGCAGCAGATGTGATGTCCTGAGGCCAGGGATGGTCCCTCTCTGCCCTGGCGAATGATGGGCTGCAAACCGGGGTCCATTCTTTAAGACCAAAACCAGCTGTCTGTTGGGGCTGACACCTCTCTCCATGCATCCCTCTGGGATGCTGCTGTGCTGGAGTGGGAAGAAAGAAGCCTTTTTTGGTTCTTTATTTTTCTCAAGAGTGTTTAAAGACTATCTGAGCTCATGCATTACCTTTGAGAGATGTGATAACTGGTGATCCGTCCATGACCCCTACAAGGGGTTTGGGATGTGCAGGTGAGAACTGCAGGTGTGGGACTTTGGAGGCACAGCTGTTGTAGTGGCTCCCTTCTAGACAGAGAGGACAGCAGCTTTACAGCCAGGGAGGTTCTGGCCCAAGACTGTCACAGGTTTTGTACTAATTTTATGCCCAGAGGTATCTCTTGGGCAGTCAGGGTCCAGCTGGGCAATGAGCAGGGTCCTGTGGAAGGGGATCTCTGGATCTTTGCTGGTTTTTCTGATTGCTTTCTGCCTCTGGCTACACCATGTCTAATCAGTAGTAACATATAAAAAACCAAGACTGAGCTCTTGAGTCCATAATGCATGAGTAAGCTAAAAGAATAACCCCAAGTTACTTCTCTACTTACAGAAAATAGCCCTGAGTTCTTCATTTTGTATTAAGGCCGTTCTGGATTGCCAGCAGGTCATGTACCATAGACATGATTGTCAAAGAAAACACCGTTTATCCTTCTCATTTGATTAAATTCTGGGATGAATAACAGAGATTTCCTTTTACTTACGCCTTCCATTATGGTCATACAGATGTCATTTGGGTGGAAATATTGCACTGGTCCGATGATCGTGTAAAACCATCTGTGTTATTTTCAGCCTTAAAAGCCCAAAGTGACGTGTGCCCACCCCAGGTGGGGCAGAGACTCCTGAGAATGGTTCTGCAGGACTTGTGTGTATTAAGTCCTGTGGAGCAAATCACAATGGACTCATTCCCAGTTGGGGCTCTCTGGGCCTTTTCACCTCTGTAGTTAGTCGCTAATATAGAAAGTGGTTTGTGCTTCATATCCCTGTTCATAACCTCACAGCACGTGGCTGCAAAGTCTCGTGGGGTGGTGGTGTTCTGGATGCAAGAGCTCAGGCTTGACTGAAGGAGTTTTATCGTTTCCTCTGCCGTGGCTGATGCAATTAGGGGGGTTTGGTGTAATTAGCACTATGTGACAAAGGGATGTGGCCAGAGCAAGCCTATTTACTGAGCCATGACTCACTTCTGCACATCGAGTAGCCCATGACTCACTCGTGTGTCACTCTGTGATACCATCCTTCATCTACAAGGCTGCTCTGTTGAACAGACGATGATTTTGATTTGTCTCCTTGGAACTGCCTTGGCACGAGGTTATCCAGGATGAGGCTATTGATCAGCAGCTCCTTCAGATACTGAAAAGTTTCCTTGTGGGTGATGCACAGTGCTCCCCAAACTCGACCTCTGGACTGCAGCAGAGATGTGTCGAGGTTGAATCATCTTCACTTTGAGCCATCCCCATTGCACACCTGGTTCCACTGAGTGGTTTGCCCTTGTTCTCAATGTGCAATTCACTACCAGAGTGCTTTGATTAATGCAAGTGACTCCTGCAGGGTAACATTTTCTGTGTCAGGATGCTGAGAGTCCAAACCTTCTGTCTCACCTACTTTGATACACTTTTTGTTCTTTCCATTGTTAGTGTACAAAATATAACTCCACTCATAACAAGTTTATGCACCTAAAACTGCCCTATTCTTAAGGGAAATTTAGATTGCCATTAGATATTGGAACATTTCTCTGAAGAATAGTCAATAAATTCCTCTGCTTCCTCAAGTGTCTCAGTGTTTGACAACTGGTTCCTCTGATGGGTTTTGTGTCTTTTGTTCTGTTTTTTTTTAATTACACATATTCCCACTTTCGGGCAGGGAGTCCACTGGTCCCTCCCAAGCTGCTTCAGCACCACAGATGTGAATCGTCTGCTTCACCTCCACAGTGAGCTGAGAAATATCTTCTCAAGAGTGCTCAGAGTTGTGAACACTGTAAATGAGAGCAGCAACAGCAGAGATATAGGAAACAGATGCTGTGGCTTCTGGTTGGAAATTCAGTGACTGTTCTGGCAAAATACTTTAGACTTATTAGATGCAAAAAGGTGCTACAAACCCACACAAACCTGTCAGACTTGAATGCTGCAGCCTTAGATGGTGGTGGTTACCATGCTGGCCCACGAGCTGTAGAAACTTGAAGTACGTTTTGAGAACCTGTTGTCTTGAATTTGGTCAAAACATGCTCTTAGTGAGTGGCAAAATCACTTGAAGGAAATGTCAGTGATACCACAGAATCCCAGAATGGTTTGGCTTGGGAAGGGACCTTAAAGCCCATCTCATCCCACCCCCTGCTGTGGGCAGGGACACCTTCCACTATCCCAGGTTGCTCCAAGCCCTGTCCAGCCTGGCCTTGGACACTTCCAGGGATGGGGCAGCCACAGCTTCTCTGGGCACCCTTTGCCAGGGCCTCCCCACCCTCACAGTAAAGATTTTTTTCCTATCCCATCTAACCCTGCCCTCTGGCAGAGTGAAGCCATTCTCCCCTGTCCTGTCATTCCTTGTAAATAGTCTCCATCTTTCTTGTAGGCTTCTTCAGGTATTGGAAGGGTAGAAAGAGAGAAAACCTTTCCTTACCAGGTGATAGAATTGTACCCACCTGGGTTTGCTAAGTCCCACGTAGTTTTTGGGGTGCTGAGTTGTGGTCAGTACTGGGTGAATGTAAGTGATGTGGTTTAGTGATTTTATGGATGGTTCTTGCCAGTCTGCGTGGGTGTGAAAACAGACCCTGTCGCACACACTACCTTTACGGAGTATAAACAGGGGTTTCATCTGCTTCCCATTTACTGGTACATTTTGTTGTCTTTGCCATGGGCATTTAAAACTGAGATGTTCTGAAGAGCCCTGCATGAAATTTTAAAGAGACTGGACCTTTCATCTGCACACCAGCAGGACACCAGATAGATGAACAAGAAAGAAAGAGAAATTGTTTTTGAAGCAATAGCAAAAAAAATAACAGTAGAAGCAATTATTTTATCAAAGGTTTATTTTCTTTCTTGTTTTTTAAAGACCTTTCCTCAGTTGAAGTTGGCTACCTTCTTATGTATGTTTGATTTGTGGTTTTCACAAGGTCCAAATGAAAAATGTCAGCTGGAAGATGTGTATTGTTAATGAGCAATCACAATGGCCCCGGTGATTTCAGTGAATTTTGGTGCTCAGAGGATTGCAAAACTCTTGTCTTCTATCCCCCAAACAGGAACACATTTCTCTTTCACATTTCACTCTGTTCCTTGACTGCAGACAGACCTTTTCAAAGAGGAAGGATGGAGTTAGTCTTTGTTTGTCATGTTCTTGCTTGTAGTGACATAAATGGTGTTCCTTGCAGCAAGGAACTGGACTGTGATCCCTCAGCCGCCTCTGCCAGGCCATTAGGCAGTAATCTCCACTTGGGTTACTTTGGCTTGTGTTGGTGGCCTGACTGTGAGAAGTTCAGTACTGCATTACTGGTTCCAGGTCCTTTCAAATTGCTGCTGTTTTTGATCAGTTTTTGCTGACTGATCTCCTGCCTGCTGCTCCTCACCCTGCTGGGAGACGTTCCCCTGGGGCGATGGAAGCTCCAGCTGAACCCCGTTGCCCGGCTGGGGTGGCACTGACTTGCTCCAGATGTGCAGGTCGGATGGTTTCGGTTTTAATATTGATGGTGCTCTGGTGGGAAGCAAAATAAAGCTCCTCTCCTTGCGTGTTTATCATATGACACACTGGGAGCAGACTGCAAATACCACCAGCTGCCCCGAGAATTGATTTGGAGAAGAGAAAGAGTTTGAGGCGAGAGCAGAGCCACCGGCTGTGACAGCCCTGAGTTGTGGGGAGGAACGTAATCCATGGGGTTGGGACTGACAGCTGGGCTGGGCTTTACTCCCATGCTAATTAGAACATGTTCTGGAGGAGCTCTGCTGCCCAGAACGTGCAGGACTGAAGACACCGTGCTGGTGGCTTCTTCCAGGCTGAGGAAAACTCAGAGAAATCTAAAATATGAATAAGCATATCTTGTGTTCCTCGCTTTCAAATCTATAGACCTTGTATTAATTAAATAGGGCAGGCGGGCAGGGAAGGGGTTTGTACTGCCAGTAAATATTGGAACTGGGATCTTGTTTGAATTAGGGTGATGTCTGCTGGGCGAGAGACACCTACGGCCATATATAAGACCAAAGCTTCCAACAGTCTATACTTACTTCCCTGAAAAGCATATTTATATCTTCCAGACCAGTAATTAATCACTCAGTAGGACTTCTTGGGACGTGAATTCACAGAAGATCTTTTTGTACTGCCAGGAACCACAAAGCATGGGCACAATTAAAACTCTGATTTAATTTATTACGTAGAGGCATGGAATAGGAATGTTCTAAGCGATGTTGACAGACCAACATTTCAGAACCACCTATTTTTTTTTAAATAGAAAACAAATGCTGCTCCTTACAAAAATTAAATTACATTAATAGCAGTTTTCTAATACACTGCTAAGAAAGAAAATAAAGTTTTGGCATTAATTAAGATGTGAAGAAGTGGTATAATTTTTAAAGAGAATGCATTTCAAAGTTGTCTGTTTATATAAGACAAACGATACTGCCTTTTGTTGAAATGCACTTTAAAAGTACATGGCTCTTTTGAAAAATTAAAAATAATTGCTGAAAGGTTTTTGTATGCTGATAACTTCCCCTTAGTTAATCTTGGGAGTCGCTGCAGCTCCTCTGGTGCCTTCATATGCTGTTGTCCATTCCTTGGCCTGACACTTGCAAAAAGGCACTGAAACAGATGCACTGAAAATCCACAAAGGTGATTAAGTAAGTGAAAAATTTATCTTATGGTGACAGATAAAAAAAAAATTAAGCCTCTTCTGTTATCAGAAAGGCACTAAAGATGGTTGAACTTGGTCAATAAGTGCCTACACGGGCAAAAAGAATTAATGAATAGAGGGGTCTTAAGAATAGAAGAAAAAAATACGATAAGATTTAGTGAATTGAATTAAAGGTAGACAAAAATTTGACTAGAAATAATGTATGTATTAATCAGGGAAGGTGATTAATCACTGGAACAACTTAATGGCCATTATGGTGGATATTTTAACATCTAGAGCGGATGATTTTCTAAACCTGCAGTTCAAGTGCAACTATTGAGCTTTAAACTGGAAATAATACAGAAAATTCTGGTGGCCTGTATTATGCAAAATGTCAGATCAAACCATGACATTATCTTGAGTCCTGTGAATTAACAAGGCACTTTTGTTTCTGAATAAACACGACCTCTAATAATTTCCATTTTCTTGAACAACTCAGTCCTACCAGCCTGAGTTTTTCTTGATGTTTTAGTCCACCATCATTAATTGTCTGAACAGGGATTTCTTCAGTGGTGAAACGAAGTACAGAAAATAAATGTGAGGAGCTGTCAGGAAAATATAATAAAAAAATTTCTTGATGTTTCTGCCTTTTTTGTATATTCCTGTCTGTTCTTCTCTCAAATCTCCCGTGCTTTATGTGGCAGTGGCATCCCATGTCACATGTGGTGTGATGCAGGCTGGAGTGACACTCCCAGCTCTAATTTCACTGCCTCCTGTGCATGTCACAACATTGGCTTGTGTGTTTTATTTGGTGTTTACCATATCTGTGTGTGAACGTTGTGTTAGGGTAGTGATGGGATAAACCACGAGGAGCTGGGAGAAGTGACAGTGGAGAGAAAGGGTTTCATGTTAATAAACTGCACATAAACTTGTGCTGGTAAAAATCCTTCTCTGGCTGAGCTGTGCTGCAATGCCAAGAGAGCTCAGCGAGTTACAAAGATGTGACCCCAGAGAGGGGCTGGGCTCTCACCCTCAGTCAGAGGGGGCCTTTTGGAGGTGACACCGAAGGTTATCTTGGGATAGCTTTCCAAGCTGATGTTACATTTCAAGTGCAGAGGAATCCATGGATGGATGGAAAGGTAGTTACAGAAATTAAATGTGTGCATGAGCAGAGGTTTTTATACCTCTGGTGCTGAGATAAGAGTAGGCTGATTGAAGTCAACAGGAGAAGCTCGTGGTGCTTTCAGCTGCCCCAAGATGATTTGAGTGCCCCAAGATTCCCAGCTGCACTGGGAATGCTGGAGCTCAGGGCACAGAGAATAACACAGGATGATCGTAGCACTGCCCTTTGGGTGCCAGCATGAACAAATCTGACACGGAGAAATGAATGGATGAAGTAATGGCACTTTACTGTACAGATCAATCAAATGAGATAAAAAAAGGGTAAATTTTTTAAAACCATAAAAATAATTGAGTTTGCAAAGCAAATTTGTCTGCAGTTTAAGGCTATTTTAAAATAACACGTACAGAGATCTTTCCACTGGAGTTTGAAGGACTCTTTCATTTCTGAACTGACCAGATACAGTTTAAAATATGTAGGAGAAACCACAAACAGATTTTCAAACCTGTTCCAGGACAAGTGAAATTTGGGTATGATTTACAGGATTCCTGGGGGGATACTTCACAGTGCACGTTTCTGTTTCTTCTGGGACTTTAGAGGCATTTGTTATCCGCGTTTCCGTGTTTTAAGGAGCAGGTATTATCCCATGTACTGGTACCAAATGGTTTGGTCCTGGCCTGGGAAGAGTTTTATTGCGCTGTTGATGTTGGGGTCGGGAGGCCAGGGGACACCTGTTTGTTTGGCTCTCGGAAGAACTCCGTCCCTTGATGGATTTTAGATTTATTCACACACTGGAGATTGCAGATGACAGTTTCTCTGACTTTCTTTTGAGATTCATGGTTTGCAAAGGTTTTTTTCTTAATGAGCTGTTAATTCGTAACAGTATTCACCAGTGATGTAAAATAGCCGTCTGGTGCTTTCCAAGCTGGTTTGTATTGTGCTGGAGTTCGCAATTTTTAGAAGAAAAGGATTTATTTCCCCCTGAGATTTCTTTTTTAAATCACAAAATTTCATAAGGAAAATTTTTTAAACTTGTTTGTGCTTAATATTTGCCAAAATATGTGCAACATCTGACCTTGTGTGCATTGTTGTGTTTTTGTAAATTAATTCTCTTATGTCTAAACCCCCACCTCTGATTCTTCAGAGCCCCAGCAGTGTCACCATGTCATCCAGGTCTAGCGCAGCTCCTTCTGCTCCCTTATGGACTTGCTCTAAAAACTCCTGGACACTCTGATGCATAAGCTCATGGATGCACAAAGCTTGCGTTTAAAACATCTTTTGGCACGAAATCCATCCTCCCCATCCCTGGAAGTGTCCAAGGCCAATTTGAACAGGACTTGGAGTAACCTGGTCTGGTGGAAGATGTCCCCTTGTAATTGCTCTCATAGGCAGGTACAATGAAGAGCTATCCTGCCTAATATTTCAGTTTTTCCTGCTCAAACATTATATTTATTGCTTCTGAGCAATACCAAACCTCTAAATAACTTCATAATTAGTTTCTGCAGTGGTGTGGAAATAAAACTGAAATGAGAAGTTAACACTGAAAGAAAGCACCATTTTAGTAACCGGGTGAGGAATGAACGCTCAGGCACTGGAGGCTGGAGGATCATATTGTCACTGCTCACACAGTGGCTGAGGAAGAAGCAGTGGATGCCATCGGCAGGGAGTGTCGGGATGCCGCAATCCCCACACGTGCAGCAGGTGCCCGAGCCAGCCGCTGCCGCCGGTCGGGTTTTCCAGCAGCTGGGAAAGGAGAGGGCAGCAGCGGCCGTACCTGCGGGGTCCCGCTGCCATCGGCTCGGGAGGGCACCGCATCCCCCGGGCACGCGCGGCGGGGGGAGCGCGCGATCAGACATCAAAGATGAATGTAAATAGGAAAGAAGCCGGAGATAAAAAGGACCATAAGGCTGGAACAGTCCGTGGAGATATTCCATGTTTATAGCAGGGTCTGGGGGAATAATGGGTGTTTATAAATGAGTTCAAGGGGATAATGTGTATTGAAATATGAGTCCGGAGGGAGAGTACGTATTCAAAAACTATCTACTGTATATAGCATAATAATCCCAGTATTTCATAAGCTCGTAGGAAAGTATTAAATAAAAATAAATTACAAATGTCTGTGGCTTGATTGCAAATAATTTCAGAGCAAAGGGAAAGAAAGTCCTTTGCAAAATGTGGAAACCATCTTGTGTTAAACAGCACCAGAAAAAAAACCCTAATTGTAAAAAGTAAATGTCAGTTACAGTTATTACAGTGGCCATGTTGTTTCCAATAACAATTTGGCATTTTATTTAGTCTGTAACAATCTACAATTTAAATTTAAAATAAAGATTTTTCTTTTATTTCCCTCTGAAGTTGTGTGCCAAGCACAGCAGAGCAGAATGTAACATCTGTTGATGATTAAAACAAGCTTTCCTATGGGCCCTGAATACAAAGTAAACATGGATTTTATCCATAGTCAACAGCATTTACAAATGTAAAGGGAGGAAGCTACTGAGTTTTTGAAGAATGAGCTGTGAGAGAGGAAATATAAGACCAGGGACGGCAGATGGCGATAATTAGTTCCATATCGTGAAAGGCTTCTATTAAAAAATAAAGAGGACAGAGTCCTGGATTATGCTGCTGGTTTATTAAAGGCCCTTTCTTTGCCATCAGCCCCTGTGCGTGCCACTCCGGGCTGGGATGGGTGGGCTCAGCTGCTGTCCGTGGGCGCTGGCGGCTGGCACTTGGCACGGCCACTCAAAATACAGAATTTCCAAGCTTTTCCCCGTGTAGTGCTATAAACACTCTGCTGGCAGGAGGCAGAATTCAGGAGGAATTTATTATGTGGACCTATAGGCTAGTAATCTTGCATTTTATTCTGGTTTAATTTAGATTTAGGGGCAGGGTATCCAAAGTTGAAGGCTACTGAACTTAGTGATGCCCCTTGTCTGATGCTTCTGCCCTGTTCAGTCATGCAGTGCGTGGTCCCACCTCGGGGCTCACCTCTCCTCACTGAGAGCCGCTGTGTTTTATCTCTTACCAAGGGACTGTGCCTCTACTCCGTATGTTTCTTGTATGGTCTATGTGTTCTTACATCACTGGGTCTATGTGTTCTTACATCCCTGGCAGTGTCCAAGGCCAGGTTGGACAGGGCTTGGAGCAACCTGCGATAGTGGAAGGTGTCCCTGCCCACGGCAGGGGGTGGAACAGGATGGGTTTTAAGGTCCCTCCCAAGCCAAACCATTCTGGGATTCTGTAAATTATTACTGCTGGAACCATTTCATTTCACAGGGCTCTGCTCAGCATGTTTGCCTGGTTTTGTCTTGCTTTAATTTTTTTTGCCTAGTTATACATAGAGTACATTAAGTGAAGTGTCAAAGTGAAATTCCAATTTGCTGAGATTTACCTGCTTCCCAGGGAGAGGACAGCCCTCCTCCAGCTCCTGGGGCCTGAGCCAGCCCCAAGCTTGCACAAGAGTTTTTTGACTCTTCTTTCCAATGTGGGCTGGTTTCAGTTTGCTACAAAAGTCTCCTTTTTCCTTTTTTTTTTTTTTTTTTCTGGAAGTATTTTGTAGTGTTCCAGTTCATATGTTATTTTGGAATTCATTTCAGTTTTTAATTGCAATTTCTTCTTTCCTCACTTCCATCCTCCTTCAATTTTCTTTCCAACTGGAAGCTGTTGTAGCCGAGCTCTCAGCGCAGGCAGCTGTGCAAGCGCCTTTGTAGCCCTGCACAAACACTCTGAGTGTTAATCTGGCGCTCACTCACTTTTTTCCCTTTCCCTTCCGTCATTTTATAATTACCTGAGGTGGTAACAGCTCTTAAGAGCCTCGTCTGTCACCCTGGAACCAAATGCTTTTAATTGAAAATTAAGGAGAGGCTTCAAAAGTTTTGAGTTCTTTCAGCAATGAAATATAACAGTCCTCCAGTAGAAAGAGCATTTTGCTGCTGGATCCCATTACAGCAGTACTGTCGGGTGCTGTTGTGGTTAGGAGGGAGCAGGAACACTGGGGCTCGTGCTCGCTCTCACAGCCACAGCCCCCAGCACTGCTTGCCTGGGGAAGGGCCCACGGGAATTGCAGGGCTCTGTCAAGGTGGGCACCGATCCCCACCTGGCAGCAAAGGCGTTAGGAAAGCACAGCCCCTGGCCCTGCTCTTCTCCCAGGTGTCAGTGGAACTGTCTCCTTAGTGGTCCATCTGGACATGTGAATTGTCACAGCGACAGCGAGAAGGGGCTGAGCGAGGAGGGGGTCGGGACTGGATGGCAATGGAGGCAATTTGTCCTCATGCATGCATTAAATTTAATGAAATCCCTCCCCGTGGCACAGGGTGCCCAGAGAAGCTGTGGCTGCCCCATCCCTGGCAGTGTCCAAGGCCAGGCTGGATGGGGCTTGGAGCAGCCTGGGATAGTGAAAGGTGTCCCTGCCCATGGCAGGGGTGGGATGGAATGGGCTTTAAGGTCCCTTCCCACCCAAACCATTCTGTGATTACATGATTCTGATTTAAATTTAAAATGCAAAAAGAAAAACTGCATGGAAATCAAAATTACTTTAAAATTGCTGAAAGAATGTACAGGAAGAGTTTTAGGCAAAATAAAACCAGTTCAAACCAAAATAAGTGTCCAGATCTGCTGAGACATATGTTTTGGGCAGTTTTCCTAAACTCATAGCTTTAGCAGAGTCTTCAGGTAACAGATTTTATACTTAAATGTCCAACTTCAAAGCGAAATGACAGCAGAAGCAGCCTTGCTTTTATTTTTAATTAAAAATTCAAAAGCATTACCTGAGTGGACCCCAAAAGTTAGAAAGCAGAAGGCAAATAAAATGTTATATTTCTTAATGTCTTTGAAGTTGAATCTTACAGTTGCTGGATCTCATTTTCTGGGGGCTTGTGCCTGTTTAGGGGTGAGTGTCTTGTGTCAGGCTGGCAGTGAAGGGAGTGGATGAAGGGATGGTGATTGCAGAGGTGTTTTTATTTTTTATTATGAAATAATTTACAAATGGACTGGCAATAGTGGATGCAGTGAAAGTGCTGTGGTTTAAATGACTGTATGACCTTGCAGCACCAGAAAATGCTCTTAAATAAGAAAACCCACCCAAAACTCAGCCCTTGCTGAATTTTGCCTCCTCTCCCGTCCAGGAAGGGCACGGTGAGCTGTGGTACCCCACGCTTGGTGTTTGCAGGGCTTCCCTGGCTGCCTCCCAGCTTTCCCTGTTTTCCAGGTAGTAATGGCTTTGGAGGCCCAGATGAGTATTGGAGCTTTTCCAGGAGGTGATTATCCCTCCCTGCTGCCCATAGGTGAGGCTGCTGCAGAGCCGAGTGCCAGCCCAGGCTCTCTGTCCCGTTACGGAGTGCTACCTGAGGGCCACCAGGCTCGCTCTGCCTTGCCTTTCAAATAAGCAGCTTAATAATTCTCTGCTTGCAATTAAAATTTTGATCTGGTCACATGTTGTAAATCTGTGCAAGGAGAATTTAACTTCAATAAAATTTTGTTTCAAGTTGGGTTTACCTGAGCAACTGGAAGCTCAGCTCTCTGGCTCCATCAGCTCCAGTCTCCTGCAAGTGAGCATCACTCCTCTGCTCCTCCGGAAGCTCACGCAGGAGTGAGCCAAGGGCCGGCCTCGGCCTCCTTTAATAAAAGCCATTATTTCAGCTTCTGCACAAATTGGAGTCCAGCCATAACATGGGATGGGAACACCTTGTAACACTTACAGATGAGCCCCTGCTTTTGGTGGATCGAGGCCAAACTTCTGTTTGGCTTCTTGTTTTCTCTGCGGGGTTGGCTGCGGTGTCGCGGGGCGTTTGTGGTCCGAGGGGCGGCGGAGATGGTAGCGGTGGCTGTGAGGAGTGTCTCCACCATTATGTGTTCTGGGGGGGGCTTCCCTACTGCAATTAGGTGATAAAGCTCCAATTTTCTTAGGTTTTGCCATGCGTTTCTGTCAGTGGTGCAACCCAGTACTCTGAGGTCTGCTTGAGATTGGAACAGATTGCCCAGAGAGGCTGTGGAGTCTCCGTCACTGGAGATATCCCAGAACCATCTGGATGCAGTCCTGTGCCCCATGCTCTGGGATGACCCTGCTAGAGCAGCGAGGTTGGACCAGATCACCCCCTGTGGTCCCTCCCCACGTACCCCATCCTGTGATTCTGTGAGAAGATCAGCCTAAGCCAAGGACAGGATTTGTTGGCCTCAGACCAATGGGAAGGAGCTCTCTGTGGTAGTGAGGGTCTGGCTGGGCTGTGATAACCCGTGTGCTGTCTGGTGGCCATTTCTCAGCCCCTGCACTGGGGACAGTCACCTGCTGTCACTGGTCACCTGAGGCCAGGGCAGGGAAAGTCCTGGGAGGCTTTTGCTGCATGGAGCAGCCCTGTTTGCACACAGGCTCTGACTCTGAGTCAGTCAATTGAAACAACACTATGAAACCTAAAAAAAAATCAATGTTTGCTCAACAAGACTCTGAACAAAACATTTGTGACTTGAGTTAATTTTATTCCCATCCTCTAATATTTTATTGATCAAATTCTATATTAACTTCCCCGACTTCCTGCTGAGATTGACGTCAGGTTAAGTAACCTGTAGTTACAAGTCCTGCCTGCTCTGGGTGAGTGTGGATATTATCTACAGCATTTCCAGAGTTCCACGATTTTCCTGCTCTGGTAACTTTTCTCCATTGCTGTTGACAGATTAGGGATCTCTCCTGGCAATTCTCTTCCAGTGTAGGAGCACAAGGCACCCAGAGGCTGTTAGATTTTAGATTGTTTAATGCTCCCTATGCCTAGAAATCCTCAGATGGGTTCATTTCATTTGAATGCACTGGCTGAGTGCCTTCACTCCCTACTGCAGCACCCTCCTTCTTGGGCTTTCAGATGTTTCAACCATAATTTTGCATCCCAGGCCCAGATGCTGGGCAGCAGCAGCACCTTGTCTGCACGGTAACTCCCAGAGAGGTCACAAGGGGCGTCAGCCTGTTGGGAGAGCCGTGCCCAGAGGAGCTGTGGGGCAGCCAGGGAGCAGTTGGGCTCCCCAGGAGGTTCCTGTTGGACTTGACCCGTCACAAGCAATGAGGCTGCAGAGGGAAATGCTGCACATCTGGCAGCCTGCTCTAGAGCAGTGTGGAGCTGTCTGGTGTAAAACAAAGCCAAATGCTCGTAAACTTACAAGACCACATTGATAAAACACTGATACCAAGATTTATTAATGTGTTCTTTGCTCAGCCCTGGCCTTGATGCTCCTGACAGGTCAATCAGGCGTCAGCGCTGTGGGGCCGGGGCTGCTCAGAGGCACCACGGCAGCAGCTCACGGTGACAGCAGCGCTCGTGGCACAGACCATGGGCCGTGGCACTGGGGGAACAACGGATCTTTTGCATTACACCTGGTCAGTCACTCTTCCACTTATTGCTTTGGGGTATCTGGTAAACGGGTGGGAAAACATCTCCACTGAGTGCCAGCTAACTTCCAACTGACGAGATGGAAACGGTGATGAAAGTGTTTTCTGCACTTGCTTCATTTCAGGCTGTGAGCTGTTAACACGCTGTTGTGATACATAATGAACGAGTTTCCTTTTCCAGTGAAGGAGAAGCTGGAGGCATCCCAGAACACGAAACTAACATCAAGTGTGTCTTAAGACACTGTCCGAGTGTGGGGGGCCCCTGTGGGATCTGTGCTGCCCTATGCTCCAGCATCAGGCTCTGCACAAGTGGTTTCTGTGTTCCTGACCTTGTTTTGGCATGTGCAGTGGGAGGAAACCACCCCTTCAGAGCCTGGCTGGGGAAAAAGAGAGAAAAGGGGTATTTGAGATGGAGGTTAAAGCACAGGGCCTTTTCCACATGTGGGTCCTTTACCCAGCCCTCAGGGGTGGCCCTCAGAAGTTACTCTGAAAATCCTAAGGCCTGGGATGGGGGCCAGGAGACACTTAGGAAAGGAGGAGTTGTGCCGAGTGTCTATCTGGGAGCAGCTGAGCTGACTGGCACAGACCCGGGCACGTGCCCGCAGGAGGGTCCGTGCCAGGCACTCAGCTCCAGGGTGGGGGCAGGTCCCACCCAGAGCATGGATGTGTGTGTCCAGGTGCCTGGGGACAGCTCTGCTCAGTGCCCGGGCAGGAGCACTGACTCTGCTTGGATAAACCTGCACCTCTGTGGGCTGATGCTCATCTCCGTTCCAGAGCAGCCCAGCGTTCCCTTGCACACAGGCCCTGCTTTGTTCAAGTATTCATCCTCTGCCTGAATTATTTATTTATTCATTTTTTCCCCCTTCATTTTTCCTTCTGTCTTTCCTCTGCTGGTGCCAGATGAATTCCTGTTTCTCCAGCAGCTCAGCAGGGCAGGGATTAATGTGGCTGGAGCATGGCTGCAGCCGTGCCGGGCAGCGGAGTGACCTCCTCCTGGAAAAAAAAAGGAAAAGAAAAAGGAAAGTCTCCAGCAGTTTGAAATAGGGGGAAAAAAACTCTGGGTGCCTCTTGTTCCCTTTCACTGCAGACCTGTTTCCAGCACCTCCGACCCCCTCAGAGAGGAAAATATAATGGAAATCTTCAGCAGAAGATAAAATCGAGAGTGCAAATATTGAGTTGTATTGAAAGAAACTGCAAGCTCTGAACCCAAAACCACGTAAACTTTGAGAGCTTGGCTGAGGCTGTCAATGCTGAGCCTGTTCTCACAGCTCTGGTTGTTCAAGCCCCAGGATGCAGGAGGAAGTGTCTCCTTTCCTGTTGTCCTTCTGCTAATGGCATGATGAATGCTGATTACACTGCAGTTGCATCCCAGCACTGTGGAAGGCCACGGTAACTATTTGGGACATCAGTTTTTCTTCTGCCAACTTTCAGGAGCATTTTATAGGATTAATATTCAATAAAACCCCCTTAACATTAAAAAAATGCTTAGTCCCCCAATTGTTATTAAATTCTTTTCCTGTGCCATAATGCGGCTGCTTTGATGTAAAGTCCTGCAGTTTCTGGAAGGAGCCGGCGTGATTACGCTAATGTGCAGTGCTCTTTCTGCTATTCCTATAGGGAAAATAAACCCCACATTAGTTCCATATTAGTACCTGACTTGGAGAAGTTAAAAAGTGCCAGAAAAAGGTTAACCAGAGTCAAGTACACATAAGAGAGCTGTGATTATTAGTGTTAGGGGAGCCATTTGAAAAAAACATTTCTGCTTTTACAGAAGAATTTATTGGTGTCTTTGCTTCTGGCTGCTTTATGCATTTTAATAAAGCAGTAGCAGTAATACCAGGGGGGAGTTGGTTGTGCCTGGTCCAAGAAGGACTTTCTCTGTGTGATATTAGCCCTTGTGCCCAGCCAGGGGCTGCCCTCCATGCGGGGCGAGCCCAGGGATGAGCCTGCCATCCAGCACCATCCAGGAGTTCACATTCCTGAATGCCGGCGTGGCGCAGGCTCTCCCACTGCCAGCACACCGAGGGGATCCTTCTGGAGAGCCAGTGAAACCAAGGCAATAATTGCTTTGTGTGTTAAAAGTGTTAAAAGTTACATCCAGCCTACAAGCAGCTTTGGCAATTTCCCTGCCAAACGTCTGGGATTATTTGGAAAACGTGCTCTGTTGAAAGCAGCCCCAGTCCAAGATCCACCCCTGCAATGGGGTAAAGTGCTGGGTCTGGATGCAGCTGGGGCCAGAAAAGCCTTTTTGGTGGGAGAAAGAGTAAAATGCTTTTTGTGTGTGGGAGGGTTTCTGCTCCCCTGAGGTACCCACTGACCTGGAGTAACAGTTCTTTGCTGTCATTTAGCTGTGAAAATGTTACACTCTTAATTTCATCACAAAGACCTGTCATTTATTCTTGGAAAACTCTGATACTGTTTAACCTTCACACCTACAACTTCAAAGTAACACAATTTAACCACCACAGATGGTAGTGAGGCCCTGGCACAGGTTGCCCAGAGCAGCTGTGGCTGCCCCTGGATCCCTCGCAGTGTCCAAGGCCAGGCTGGACAGGGCTTGGAGCAGCCTGGGACAGTGGAAGGTGTCCCTGCCCGTGGCAGGGGTGGCACTGGGTGAGCTTCCAACCCAAACCAGCTAGGATTCTCTGGTTCTATGATAATAAAAATTGGGGGTGCAGCCTGAGGGCCAGATTTCGCTCCATGATCTATATTCCCTCTCTTCAGCTGTTTACCTTTCTGGAACTGTTTTGTGTGTTTTTGCACTTGGATTCTGCTCTGGGGATCCCATTGTCTGTTCCTGCAGCGCTGGTTTCTCGGCAGTGATAATTCCTCACAGGTTGTGTAACAGTCCCATTCATCCATTTGGGGAGAGTGGGAAGATTTTGGTTTGCAGGCCCGTAAGCCCATCTGCACTCCCACATCTGGAAAGGCTCACGCCGTCTGTCGTGTTAGTGCACTGGGACAAGACTTCTGATGGAAACACTTAATTCTCAAAGCACTGCTGGATAATGATAAATCCTTTGTGAAACGTGGATTTGCATGTAAGATTCTTTCCCGCTCCTATTGTCTGTGGGACATTTTACTCAGCTTCATTTCCACTGTCCCAAGTCTAAACTCCTAATCTCCTCTCCTGATGCTTCAGCTTGAGCTGATACTCCTCTGTTACTCCTTCATTTCCGTGGTTTTCAGAGCCCAGGCTCCATCTTAGCCCTCTTCCCTTCCCCTGCAATCCTCGCCAGTTTTCTCCTGTTCTCCACTGCTGCTTTGCTGGGCTGTCTCATCTCGCAGGCCCGATTCCCCTTCTCCCGACGTGGCCCTGCTCACCACCAGAGCAGCTCCCAGTGCAGGTGCTGTGCCAGACGTGCTCCTGGCCCTTGGCGTGGCTCAGGCACGAGGAGGAACACCAAAGGGCACCCTGGTAAATGCAGATCGTGCCCAGTGACCCCAGTTCCCAGGAGCATCCCGCCATCTCCCGGATGTGGGAGCAATGCAGCCGTGAACGAGGCTGGCAGAGGGAAGGAGCAGAGCGGCTGTTATCCCTCCGGAGGGCAAGGCAGCAATTCAGAACAACCTTGGAAAGTTTGCAAAACGGCTGGAAATTACAGAGTTGAAATTCAGTTAGGAGAGACCCAAGCCTCCCTACTTATTCATTCATTTATTTTCCCATCCTGAGCATGGACTGGAGAGAAACTGGCTGGGCAAACCAGCCCCTCTTCACAAAAAGCAGCCTGAAATCAAAGAGGGAAATAAACTGCTGGGTCCTTAATGATGGGCTGGAGGCAGCATTTTATTTCATACTCTGTCCCTGCAATTTCCCCCTTTGTTTTACAGGGTGTGACTTTACCAAAAATAGTCAAAGGAAGAAAATAAAATTGAAAACTTCTGGGAACAAGCCAAGTTTTCCACGCTGAAAATCAATTATTGCCCAATATTTTCAAGGTGAGACCCCCATGCTCTGGCATTAGGCCAGTTCACCCACCTTCACCTGCTTTGTACTTTATTCACAAGAGTCAAAGATCCTGACGATAAAACTCTTTATTTCAGGAGAGTTTTGAGTTTCAAGGCATTGCTGGTTCTTCTGGCCAGAACTGCCAGTGGAGGAAAGTGACTTCTTCCCTTGCTCCATATGTTGTTCAGCGTGACCAACAACAAATACAATCATTCCATGAAATAAAATGGTCGCTTTTGGAAGGAATTGCAAGGTGGCAGAATTAGACAGTGGCCATTTTAAAGGTTACTTTACTATGCCGGGGCAGCGAAAGATGGAAGTAATTTATTTCCTCTTGGTAATGTTCCTTTCTGGCCAAGCAATTTATCAGAAATGTTAATCCAACAAGCATAAGTGTGTATGTGGTGGGAGGAGGGAGGGGAGCAGAGGAAGGAGAGGGAGAAGGCATTTAAAATTAGCTTCGAAATACTGTACATCTCATTAAAAATGTAATCATGCATAAAATGAGATCAATGAAAATTTATCTAAAAGTGCAAGGAAAAGGCGTTTTCTGGTGTGATACTGGGTATAATAGTCTGGATTTTAATTTAGTCAGTTTCCAACAAAAAATCCCTCCAGGCTAAATAAACCAGTTTCCCTCCCAGTTATTGTCTGGACAGCTAATTTTCTGCACCTTTCCTTCTAATACTCAACCTTATCTCTTGCTGGATAGAGGTTTCAATATACTGCAGAGTTTGTTTTCTTTACATTTTCTATTACTGCAATTTAATTTGCATGATAAATGATGAGAGGTAGAAAGATGATAAAAAGAAGCAGAACATTTCTTTATTAATTTTGTTTAAATTAGTGTAACTTTTCCCTGACTGTGCTTTTTACCCAGAAAGCCTATGTAGAGATTATTTTAAGTCTCTGTATTGCAGTTAGAAAACATTTAATATTTGACAATAAGCTCCTGCCTCCCGTTCCAGGGTGCACATTCTTACTGTCATGTTTTCTTCCTACTTTGCGCTGTGTCTTATGATACTCCTGGACCAGTTTGGTCACATCCTAAGGTGCCTCCAAAAGAGCTGGAGAGGGACTTTGGACAAGGGCCTGGACTGCCAGGACAAGGGGGAATGGCTTCCCACTGCCAGAGATAAATGTGGAACCTGTTGCTGAAGAGGACATCTCCTTGCTGCTGGCTGTTCAGTGCTTAGCTCGCTGCTGACTTGCAGCTTCCAGAGAGGCTGGAGAAGATTTCCTTTCCTGCCAGGGATCTGCTTCAGAAGGACCTACATCTGGGCTGTTTCTTGGGTCAGCTCTTGGCTTGTCCATCCACGCAAGAGTGGTGGCTATTCTTTCTCCACCGCATCGTTCATGGAGGGCTCAGCCAGTTTTCCCTGGCGTGTGTGGCTCCATCACTCTTGTCAGCCTTCTGCCCATCGTGAAACCTTCTGTAGCTATTCCTAGAGGTTCTCCCAGTTTCTCCTGTTGTGTGTCTTCCAAAGGCATCATTATACTAAGGTTTATAATATTAAAAATCCTCATTTTCCAGTTAAAATGAATACCATGGCCATTCCAGTGTGTTAATTGATGTCCTCCATGTTGTGGGTCGATGTGATCCATCTGGAGGGATGTTTGTGTTACAGTATTTTCTTCTCCATCTTGCATGCCCAGAACACTTTGCTCCCTCTGGTTTGTGCCGATGACACCACCAGGCTGTGAACTTCCTTCATTTCATTCGTCCATTCCAAGTTGGTGCATTTTTTGATTGATGTGCTTTAATACACCGGCCTGCGGGCTGTGATGTGTCAAATAACCTTTTAAAATCCAAATAGATTATGTCCCATGTTTTCTTCCTGTCTGGAGTCTGTGTTACCTCTTTAAAAAATTCCAGCAGATTTGTCAAACAAGATTTGCCCTTTATAAGACTCTGCTGGCAACTTTTTGTATCAGCTCACGTTTCTCCAGATGTTTTGTGATCTCATCACTTATTAATGTCTCCATAATTCTGTCTTCTGCTGAAGTTACAGTTATTACTGTTAATGTGGCTGTGAATGCCTCGTCTCTTCATTCCTTACTGGACTGCATCCGATGACATGGATCTGCTCAGGATGGGCTTGAAGCTTAAGGGAAAGAATCTTTTTTGGTCTTAGATTTGAGGGATTTAGAAGTACCTCCATTTTCTTAATCTATTACTTTATTACTGATATTTCATAATCTTGTCTAAAAGGAGTTGGGATATTTCCAGTAACACATGCTATGAGGGTCACACCCCTTTCCTATCTGTCCTTGTTTCATAATCTCTCCTGCAAACATCATTCCAACTCCCAGAGTTAGACCTATCTAATTCTTTTCTTCTTCTAGGCCAACTGGACTTTGACTCCTCCCTTCTGCCTCACACAGCCATTGCCACAGGACTGTGGCTGCCTCAGGTGCTTCTTGCAGGCAGATGAGACAGAAATGTCTCCACGTCACCATCCCTAAAGAAGCTGCCTGAAGATCTGCCCTCTTGTTGACTGCCAGCTGCCGATGCTAAGCAGGGCACTGGCCTTCCCTGGCTTTTTCATGGCGGCCGTGGAAACAACAGTAACTTGATTTTGCTGTTCTTGTGGTCTCAAAAATATTTATTTTCACAGAATTTCTAGAATTCTGTTTCAGAGCATGAACACTGTTTGTGCCTTCTGTCTGCACAGTCAGCATGTGTAAACAAACACATCCCGTGGAGAACCCACAGGAAGGTGGCACAAGATTTCCACTTGATTTCCTTCCTTCAAAAGTAATAAAACTCCATGGGGGAGCATGAGAACTTTTCCCAAAGCTGTCCCTGCTTTGGGACTGCTGGAGTGGCTGAGAATGGAGGTATGTCCCATGCTGCAAAAATTTATGGGAAAGTCGTAAGCTCCATGAAGCGTGTGGAATTTGGATGGGATAAAAGCCAGCCTCTCCATTACATGTCTACAGCTCCCTGCATATTTGTGATTATCCTTATGAATAATGTAAGCTCCTGCTTTCAGATGGGAGAGGCTTCGGGAAGGAGTTAGGGAATGGGTTTGAGTGCTGGTAATGAACTCGGGATCCAGCAGTTTGTCACTGGATGGGGCAGTGCAGTCTCACATAGAGCCAATAAAGTTTCTGGGTAAAGGAGCAAAAATTCCTTTTCTTGCCACTTCTAGAACAATCTTCGATTTGTGTAATACAAGTGGCAGGGTTGGTGAGGAAGTTGACACAGTGGTGTCATTATGCAGCTTAAATCCAGTAGCTCTTATTTCAAAACACTCGTCTGTGAAAGAGGATTTTCTCATGGCACTGACTCTTGAATCACTTGGTTGCCGCTGTTTGACTTCTTATTTTTTAAAGTATTTGGTAAAAATGTAACATTTTGATTCCCAGAACAAGAAGAATCCTTCCTTCTCCTTTCCAGGGAAATAAATTCTTTACCTATATCCCTTGAGTTTCTCTGCCTGGGAAATCCAGCAGGCAGAAGATGCTGGAAGCCTTTTCAATACTTCTAATAGGTAAGATGTTTACATTTCAAGGGCCTGGATCAGAAGGTCTGTTGTGTGGAGGCATTTTGGTATCTCATCTAGGTCACCTGAGAAAATTGTGCTGCAAGTTCCTCCATCAGCCTGGCTGGAGCGTGGCAGTGGCCGGGCACGAGTCGTTCATCAGCGAGGTCACGCGTGTCTGCAGAGCCACAGAATGAAATCAAGAGAATTGGTCAAACAATTAGGCTAAAAGCAGAGCATAGAGGGAGGGTTTAATCTTTTTCTTGCTCTATCAGAACAGTTTTAAGGGATGGCTGCAGAAGAACATTTCCAGTGATTTTGCTCGTGCTTGTGGTAGCTGCTGGTGACACTTGGGCATTGGATACACTGAGTAGTCTCATTCTCTGTAGTTGGGAACGTGCTGACCCCACTGCTGAATTTTGGCTAAAATTTTCATTTGGTGGCTCCCCAAAAAGCTGTGGTTCAGGTTGGTCTGGGAGATGCCAAGTTTTGTCCACTGAGAGCTCCACTGTTTACCTGCGTAGAAATGTTTCTTCATCCCCAACCTCCTCTCCTTCCCACCGCTGAGGAGGACTTGGCATTTGATCCAACAGCTCCACACCAATGGTCCAGGGCCTGGGTTATCCTCCAGGAACGTGTGTCCATGTGGGACAAGACTATTTTGTCCTCCAGGCTCCCAGACCAGCCCATTTCTCCTGCTGGAACAATCCTGTGGCCTGGGAAGAGGAGCGAGGGGGAAGGTTGGCTTCTAGTTCTGATTCATCACTTTTATTGAACTTAAATTCTTTTGTTTTAATGCACACTTGATTGAGCCAGCATTTATCCAAACAGTTATGGTTTGTAGGAAAAAGAGACAGTTGGAAGAAAGAACAAATGAATCTAATGTAAATCAAATACTTAACGCTTTTATAGAAACTACAAAGCCTTAAATGTGTATTCCTAATGGTAATTTTACAAAACTCCACCAGGCATCTTCAAATGGAGGTGTGACAGTGATTGTTTCAGGCTGGAGATGGCTTTCCTTTCACATGCTAATCATCTGCTCATGGTGATATTTCCCAGCATCGTTGGAGTCAGCGAATTGAATAATTTATGGAATGAGTTTTGTTGTAAATTTATTGTGTCACAAGCAGGTTGTAATTTCACTAACAGTACACTTAAGTTATTAAGTAAAAAAAAATAATGTGGTTGATAGGACCGTGCATTTGGAGGTTCTCTTGCTCCCTCCCCAACTACTTCTCATCTTATATATTTTCAAACAGACTATTTACCTAATTTTTATTCAGAATCTGATCTGAGAAGGAGAGCAAGAGAGGACATTAACATAAGTGGGTTTGCATTTGCACACTATTGTTGAATCTGGTAGTCGTAAACAAATTACAGAAGATTTTATACAGACAGAAATAGCATTAAAATGGCAGCACTCCAGTGCGGCCCGCCTTTGTTCCCTGTTTGTTTCTGGGGAATTGGCCTCAGCCACAAGTGACGGAGTGCTGAAGTTACAGGCAGATGTGCGGAGCAAAGCGGAGCCTCCAGCTTCTCCCCCAGCTCTGGTGTTAGGAAGTTTGGGAGCTGTTGGTAGGAAGGTGTTTCTGGCTTGCTGCACACGGGAAGGAGGAGGCGAGGGCTGGGAGCCACGGCAGCGCAGGGGCTTGGCCAGGCCCGTTCCCTAAAGGGGAAGGGTCTGGCTGCCCCCTTGGGAGGCCTGGAGAGCTTTACTGCTGCAACTTAGGCAGAACTTTTCTACAACCTCAAAATGGCTCTTTTAGCATTTTAAAGCATCTGTTGAACCTGTATCCAGTTGTTATCCTTAGGCCCTGGGAATGTTGGGTAGGGGCTGCCTTTGCCGGTGTGTTATAAACACGCAGGTTCTGCCTCACCGCAGGCACCTCCAACGCCCTCCTCTCCTCCTCCAGGTGCTTTACTTTGTCCAGCCTCCTCTCTGTCCTCTGCCATCCCTTGGAGAACCTGGAACGAGCTGACTGTGCCTTTGCCTTTCCCACACCAGCTGCCCCCTTGCAACCATGGAAGGTGACAGCCCAGCTGTGGCTAGGGACCCCTCATGCATCCCGTGTTCCCAGAAGGACTTTGCCAAAGCTTCATGGGGCTGCAACTTGTTGGGATGTGTAAATACCAGGAAAGGCTGAAGTGTTGTGATTGTTTATTTAATTGTTTCAATATGCCAATGTTAATATACATAATTACACAATATAAACACAGTTAATTGCTTAAATGAACTAAATATTTTTGCATCCTAGTCTAAAATTGCAATCAAAAGTTCTTGGTGGGTGGCAGATGTAGAAAATTATTTTTCTCCTGTATGGGCTTTAGTTTCAGTAGGTTTCCTGTCTCTGGCTACTTTTCCTGCTCCGGTAAATTGCACTTGGGAAGCATTTCTCCATTTCATTCTTCTGCTGAAATTCCTCGTAGTAGCTCTGTATTGTAATTATGGTGGCACGTGTTAAATTTTTAATTTGATTTTCATTTGTCTATTCAATTGATATAATTGATGTGCATCTTTTCTCCCTCAGGATACAGGTTAATAACCTGCTAACCTTGGAATGAAGGAATGATAAAAGGATCCCACACCAGGGTTCAAGGGACCGGTTATAATATATGTTTTCAGCTGTAGACTTATTTTTTGTCCTTTGTAGCCTCCAGCATTTTGTATTTGCAAGGCCTTGACAGGCATTAAAAACATTGATTATTTTAATTTTAACAAAAAGAACTATTTACAGTGGACCTGCAAGGAAGATAGTTATATCCCCCGATGTGAATATCTTGCTAAACAAAGAAGAAAAGTTTTACAAACAGAATTAGTTTCTGTTTATTTTCCCAGCAGGTGCTTCTTGGTTGGTTTTGGTTTTGCACTTGTTCAAGCTGCAGTGGGGACTTGCCAAACAAGTAATGCACAGCTACAGAAGGTGATGAAAGTGGCAAAAGAAATGTTTAGATAAGATCAAGGCACCTGCTCCCCGCGGAGCATCGTAGGTAACGTGGAGCAGGAGAAAGTGCGAAGGGTGAAACACTCGGCAGGTTTATTCTCGGTGCCTGTTCTGCAGTGAAGTGGGCTCTTCCCATGGTCCGGTATTAAATGATCACCCTACAGAGCATAGCCCAAAGACAAAGTTCCTGCTACAGCTGGACCTGGACGGTCGAGCTGTTCTGCCTGCTCCAGGCCCAAAGAGAGCCAGAGGAATTAGAGCTGGGATGCTGAACATGCTGGAACGGGCTCCCCTGCGCCGTGTCTGCCCGGGGACACCCAGTGCTCCCGACCCCGCTCCCCGCTGGCTTCCTGCTGCTCCGGGACCCCGCGGGCTCCCCTGGCAGCCCGGCAGGACATCCCTTCCCAGGCTCCCTCTTGGTCCCTGCTGCTCAGCGGGGCCCCGCCCGGTGCCTGCGTTTCTGCCGGGACACCCCGGCAAATGTCGCCGCGGCTGGCGCTGGACCCAGGCCGAGCAGGAAGGTTGTTCTAGCGGAGAGAAACACTTTCTTCTGGTTACAGGGCTGGAAATGGAGCGATTAAATGAGCCAGCAGTTAAGTGCAGAATTAGCACATGGCTGACTCCACACTCTGCTGGATGATGCTGGAGGTCTCGGAGGAATAGCAGGGCTGGGAGGAGGGGGGAAGGGAACCGGCCCCGGCTGTTTTCTCACCTTCCCTCTTTGCCGAGGGACAATGTGTCCCGAAGTGCTTTGGAGCCAAACATTTCAGCAAAGCAGGAAAGTCGAGGTGTTGGGAGGAATAATGTAAATGCTCCCAAATACATTAAATAAACATCCCAAGGCATCCAAATCTCATGCTTCTGGAAGTAACCAAGCTATCAAGTGCTAGGAGCTGGCAGAAGATGTGCCTCGGTAAGTTATCCAGCACTGGTGTGGGCTCTCCCGAGGCTCTCTGTGGAGGGCCTGACACTGGCAGTGCGAGCGTGCTGCAGGGAGGCTGCGGGAATGCTGGGGTCAGCAAAGGAGCTCAGCCTCCTGCAGCCAGACGGGAACTCCCCTTGGTGGTGTTCCTGTTTAATCAACTGGGAGTACTAGATAAACCGTCCCAAGAGAAATATTAAACTAACCAGCTTCTCCTGGGTTTTCTCACGGTGCCATTCCAGTATCTTCTGCCTGCAGGTCAGGGTTAAAGAGGGTCTGGGAAGAGCAGACATCCATGGCTGTTGGGCAGTGATGGGTAATGAGCACCGGGGACTTTCTAAAATGCTTCAGCTGGATCTGGAAATGAAAACTATTAAAGTTGTAACCCTCTCTTTAGGGAGCTGATTGATAACAAACAGCATTTCTGTATCGGGTAGGAAAGTTGGAGAATGGCAGTGTCCTGTGTTTGTTGGCCAATGTAGTGGAGAGCTGCTTAAGACCTGAAAATGAGGATTGAGTTGATCAGATATAACCTGCACATTTATTCAGTTACTCCCAGCAATGAAAAAGCCTTTGCATGTTGGAAATAGTGATGACAGAGAGCAACTTGTGCAAACTTCTCAGGCTGTTCCCCATCCCAGCTCCTGCTCTGTGGCTGTATCAACAAAGACCAAATAATTTGCATTTGAAATTATTATACTAAACGGGAATATGTCTTTACAGAAGGCAGCGGAATGAGCTCTAATGCCTTTATGAGCACCTTCAGTGGCCTGTTCCTGTGGGGAGAAAATTGAGTTTTCTGTGGGAACGTCAGATCACAATATCTGGATGTGTGTGTCGAAAGCCTCAGTTTTAAAGACATATGAGTAGAAAGACACAGGTTCCTTAAAAATTCCTGTGTGGTGTAATCCTGGGCAGCATGCACAGAGAGATGAAAGCTGCAGAGCTGAGCTGGATGGTTCGCAAGCCACAAAGAGGCTCAGCAGCATAAACAGTGTAAGATGGATGAGCCGCATTGCTGGGGACGCCACTGCAGCTCCCAAATTGAATCAGAGACTCTGGGATTTCAAACTAACGTGACTTTGTGCTGAGGGAAAGCACAAAGTCTTTGTTCTGCTGGTTCATCCTCATCCCTGGCTGTAATGGTTCTTGCATCTTCTAGGGGAGAATCCAAGAACCTCAGAGGACACCGGTGCTGTACAATCCCACCCCAAAATGTGTCTCTTACTTTGCTCCAGTAGTAAAAGACTGGCAGAAGCCCTGGGGTACAAGGCTTAATATTCTTATAAACTTCTTAGAGTTAATTAGGAAATCTTGTTGATTTAACCTGGCTGTGTTGGTGTCTGCAGTGACTTCCTTTGGGATACTCCAACAGGATGCGTTGCAGAAACATGTTTTATTTTGACCCTGTTGATCAGGGATATCGTTGAGTCTATAAACACATTAGTTTTTGCCTCTAGTATACATTTCCTTCTGCTTATTAACATTGATTTTCATTGCCAGTCGTGTTGCCTATTCCTCTCTTTCCTCACTATCCTCTCCTGTGCTAATTAACTGCCACCTTTTCTACCAACCATATTAAAGAGCATAAACTTATTTTTGTACCAAGGGTGACTTGGCCAGGGTGTCCCACAAAGCTTCTCACTATTGGAGTGCTAAAAGGTGAGCACAGATTTAGGGACGCTCTGAAACCTCCTGGCTAAAGGTTCTATAGAGCAGGTTTTACTTGTTCCTGCTTCCATACAAGTTTTTTTCTTTTTTTTTTTTTTTTTTTTTTTTTTTTTTTTTTTGGTGAGCTCACAGAGCCCCTTTAATTCCTGAAATTTCTTTTTGCCTTATGATAGTGTCAGGTGGGTGGACTTTGCTGATTTCACTTAAAAAAATATTTATCCCCATCTTTTGTGTGACTTTTTCTGTGTGAACACGTGGCCCCAGCGTTGGTAGTTATTATCAAAGTGTCAGTAACAAGTTGATGGTTCCTGAGCTCATCCAGTTGGTAGTTGGTTATCACTGATGAGTGACCCCTAAACCCAAGAACCCCGAGGGGCAGCAGCCAGCCCCTGGCACCCGCCCACACCCACACCCATCATCCTCTTGTCCATCATGTCAGTACAACTGCTGTGTGCTGACCACAGCATTCTGAGCAACTCCAGGCTTTAGAGATTAAATCCCTAACTTGAAGTGCACCCAAAGCTGACAGCCAACATGGCACAGAAAGCAAGAGAGTTAATAACACACCGAGTCTCCTGCCACGTCCTAAGGCTTTTTTCTTCAATATTATTCAAAATTTAGGCACCTTTCATATTAATTAAATGGTAACTTTCTGTATCCCACGATCAAACTATTCAATAATGCTTGCTCAGAGCAATCAGAAATGACAAAAATAAAGTACTAATATAATTTTATTATGAATGATTCGATCCCTGGGGTTTCTATCATATTAAACAAAGAAACAAATTAACCAGTGACTGAATTAAGTGGAGGAACTTGCATCATGTAGAGACAATAGATTTTTTCATAGTTAAGCTGCCAGCTACTTTCATACTTCAAGTCCAGTTTCCAGGTTTCCCCCTGAATTTCCTAGAAATTATCTTGCTGCTATGTATCGATGCAAATATCAGCATGGAGCTGTTTTTTTTTTTTTTCCATGGGAAATATAGTAAAGAATATCAGGAGAGGAATTTTGAATGTATTAATCTCCATTTCCAGATCCATCCATCCACCCATTCATCCATCCTGTGCCTGCCTGGCCACGCTGTGGCTCTGCAGTCCTTGTCCGTCCGTCCATCCATCCATCCATCCCTCCATCCCTCAGTCCCTCCATCCCATCCCATCCCTGCCCGGCCATGCCGTGGCTCTCAGCCCTCCTGGCAGCGATGCTCCACATCTGCTGCACCAAGGGGGTCAGACAGGGAACATTATTAAGTCCCTCAGATGTAATACTGCAGCTCATCCTAATGCATCATATCAGATTGATTTTGGTCACGTACCTCTCTTTCTAAAAAAGATATTATTGTAACAGAAGGATTAATCAAAACTGGGGTGAGTGAAAGCCTGCCCATTCTGGTCAGCCTCTGGTTTCAGCAGTTGTTCAGTAATGGGCAGCCTCTTGCTCCTCACTATAAACATCTGGATGAGGAGGCTGAAAGAATTAAATTTTGTGCCTGAAAAATGACATATTGAGTAGCAGCTCTGCTTTCATCTCTGGGATCGTGTTTGGAGAAGAATCCGCGCGGAGGCTCAGCGTTAACATTCTTTAACTGCTCCTCAAATTACTAATGCTTCACGTTGCTTTAATCCATTCGGCTGTAATAGCTTTATTAGATTAAACTCCCCGCTGAGCGAGTGAGGAACAGTGGGATTATCACACTTCCCTTTGAACAGCCAGTAAAGACAAAATAAATGGTTAACAAAATAGAGCAAATTCAGTTTGCAGGTGAGCTGCAGTTCCCAGCCCCGCGTGCTGTGGATGGGCTCCGAGCCTCCCTATTATTCCTTGCTTGAAAAATGCCTCTTTAGCAGCCTGAAGAAATTCCCGAGGTAAAAAAGAAGTCCTAATGGAATAAAAGTTCCTCTTTCTCCTTTAGATGTGTTGCTAATTGCATCGTGCCCACGGCAGGGACAGTGTGATGAAAACCTGAAACTTTATTTAAAACCCCCTCTATTTTTAGCTTCACTTTTGTCAGAGCCGTAGGTGTGCCAGTAACAGCCTTTATTCAGCGTCTCCAGAGTGGGAACGCCTAATGACTGATTTTTTATTATTTTTTTAGCAAATCTAATTAACTATTTGAAGTATTCCGTCGAGAGGCTCATGGTTACTATACACAAGCAGTGGGTGGCTCTTCTAGAGTCTCTTAAAAACTCAGTTTCTTCTCAGCATTCTTCAAATCCTCGTCTGCTGGAGCAATTTGAATTTTGTTATTAGTGACTGCTGGAAATCATAATTCAATAAAGACTAACTCATTTAAAAATGCTCCATGCTGAGCATGCATTAGGTAACTTGGGAAACTTTGGAGACACAGAAAAACATATACTAATATCCAGGTCTACACAGGAAATTGGTATGGCACTGAGCAGCTTGACGGAGGCTTTTTGTATGTTTTTAAGAAGCTGCAGAAAGGTTGGAAGGAATGCAGGTTTTTTTCTAGTAAATCTATTCCTTCCCTCTCCCCAGCATTTTTTTCCTAACACACTGGTGCCTGTCCAAAGGAATTAGAGCCCCCAACATGCAGGGGACAGTGAAAATACACACAATAAACTTTTCTGTAATAATTTCCTAGATAAGTAAGAAAGCCGTCGGGTTTCTCTTCCTGGACTCCATGTATGTCCCTTATTACCCATCTCAGATGAGTTTGGCAGTTTTAAGGATCTCTCCAGCCCCGTCTCTCCTTATTCCCCTCATGGCCATAATCTTACGGCCATAGAATATATAGTCCTGCCACAGGGGACGGGCCTCCTGCTCGGGTTTTTAAGCCACATCTGCAGCTGCAGCTGGAGCAGGCTTGGAAAACTCCTGGCCTTGTGAAGGGATGTAATTTCCTAACACTGAATTCTCCTTCAGAGGACGCTGCGCCGCCTCGTTCTTGCCCAGCGCTGTCCGGCAGCCGCCTCTGCCGTGGTTCATTTGCTGCTCGAGTTCACCCTGGGAAATACACAGGGGTATTTTTTCCCAATTTCTTTCCCCACAAGTTGTTTCATCTTTAGAATCACAACATTTCCTGCCAACATCAGAGGTTTCCATTCTTGTCTCCTCTCTCCCTTGTTCTTTCTAGCCATTTTCAGACTTATATAGCCCTTGTGTTTCTTACCCTCGCTCCCTTTCATCCCCCAGTCCTCTCGCGGAGCCTCCCTCGTTTCAATTCTCCACTTAGCTGGCCTTCAGAAAACAATTCCCGTCTTCCACCTGGTTTTCCTCCTTTGTTGCTCAGGGGTTTGATTTCGCCTCTCTTTGTCCGCTTTCCCCTTCTTGGGCTTTTTCTTTTTTTTCCCCTCACCCTCTTTTTAAAATCGGAGAAAAGGATCAATACTATCCCCCCTCTCTGTTTGATAAGATAATGCTGGGTGAACACGGTGGCGATGGATTTGTTGTCGCTGCAGAGAGGGAGGAGAAGGGGGGAAGGTCTGGCTGCAGGGGCAGGGCTGGGCCCTTGCAGTCCGGGTCAGGCTGGACCAGCCTGGATAAATATATGCAATTCTTCAGATAACAATCTGGGACAAAGGCCCGGGTTCTTCTCCGAGGCAAAATGCCCAGGGAAACAAGCCGGTGTACGTCAGAGCACAGAGGCTGGTTTTAGGTTGTTTACCCAGGAGATAATTTAGGAAAGCCTGACGCGCAGGAATGTCCAGCATTACACCACAGCCTGGGCATGTCTTCTAGACTTTGTGTTCTCCTTGTGATCCGTGAAAGCTGGTGATCCACAGGGACTCAGCATCCCTGTGATGTACCCACCTCTGAAACCTGCCGTGAAGTGGGGCACTCGGGGGGAACCCAGCCTGTTTCTGCGTGGGTGCTGCACTGACCTGGAGAGGAGAAAGTTCCAGGGAGACCTCAGAGCCCCTTCCAGTGCATAAAGGGGCTCCAGGAGAGCTGGAGAGGGACATGGGATATGGGTCTGGAGTGCCAGGACAAGGGGGAATGGCTTCCCACTGCTGGAGGGCAGGGTTAGATGGGAAATCGGGAAGGAATTCTTCCCTGTGAGGGTGGGCAGGCCCTGAAGCTGTGGCTGCCCCTGGATCCCTGGCAGTGTCCAAGGCCAGGCTGGAGGGGGTTTGGAGCAACCTGGGACAGTGGAAGGTGTCCCTGCCCATGGCAGGGGGTGGAATGAGTTGGTCTTTCAGGTCCCTTCCAACCCAAACCATTCTGTGGTTCTCTGATTCCCAAAGCCTTTTTAGGGGAGATTGGGTTTTTAAAAACTTGGTTTTTTCTTTCTTCCTAATATTGACAATGTGTGAAAAGTAGGTAAAATTTGTTAGGGAGAGAGTCGAGCCTCCCCCTGCTTCCCCCCCCCTCCTCGGGATCCCGCTGCCCTCGTTCCCTGAGGCGTCACACGTGTCCCTGCAGCCCCCGGCCATCAGTGCTCCGCTCGCTCCGCCCGGGCTCAGCCGTGCCTGTGCGCAGTTCTCCCCGGGGCGGGCGCGGGGGGTGTGCGTTTATTGTGCGTTTATTCATCCCGTGTTGTTTCACCCGGGTTTGGCCCGGCCCGGCCGCGCCCGTTCCCGGGACGAGGTTGCCCCCTGGTGCCCCCGCGCCAGCGCACAGCGCGGGCACGCGCAGCGGGGCGGGCGGGCACGCGCCGGGCATGGGCAGGGCACGCGCAGGTGGAGGGGGGGCACGAA
>VWZW01004516.1:500738-561469 GCA_013397115.1 Edolisoma coerulescens | reverse complement strand
GTCTGTGAGGGGGCGCGAGGCGGGCTCGCGCCGCCGTCTGTGAGGGGGCACGCGCCGGCGGAACCGGTCGGTGCTGGAGCGGGCTCGGCGCAGTGGGAACGTGGCTCAGACGAGATCCGGTTAATTACAAATATCACTGACGTTTACTGTTTAAACGTAATGATGGAAGGGATGGACACGTTAAGGACGAGTCCGTTTCTCCAGGGAAGGAGAACTTCTGCAGGAAGGACACGCCAGGGAAAGCCAAAGACCCGCTGAGCGGTGGCTGATGGAGGAGCCAGTGAAGGGGCCGGCCGCAGGAGAGGCCCCAGCAGGTGTGTGTGATCTACCACAGGTCTTCTCTGTGTTCCACCTGCCCTTAGTAGGGCTCGACCGAGGATTTGGTTCATTCAATGCAGATATTAATTATTTAGATATATTGAATGCACCTATTTAGAGGACAGGGGTAATTGCGATATTGGGAAGCAGTTCCTCCCTGTGAGGGTCGGGAGGCACTGGCATAATTGCCCAGAGAAGCTGTGGCTGCCCCATCCCTGGAAGTGTCCAAGGCCAGGCTGGTTGGGGCTTGGAGCAACCTGGGATAGTGGAAGGTGTCCCTGAGCAGGGCAGGGGTGGGACTGGGTGAGCTTTAAGGTCCCTTCCAGTCCAAAGCAGTCCGGGATATCTTGTGCTTAGTAGTCAGTTTCAGACTGCTTTCACCTTTGCTAACTAAGTGTGCTATGCTAAGTGTGCATATAGTACACAACATTATTTCTTTAGCCTCTGTCTGGTTCAGCTCCAAGGCTTTAGGACTTGCCTCTCTTGCTATGTGCTACCCCAAGAACACTTGGTTCCTCGCTCCCTGTTGACAGAAAAGGAGGGCAGAGCTCTGAAAGAATCTGTCCAGTTTTAGCCCGAAAGGAACCAGACCCACACAAATTCCTTGGCAGTTTAATTTTGGTACCTTAGGATGGGGCTGGCCCATGGGAAGGTGCATAAAGCACACTGTTGAAGCTCTTTAAATGACATGGTGAGGACAGGAGCGTGTCGTATCACAGTTAAACCATGTGGCAAATCCTCCTTGGCATGCCAGCAGGTAATGCCTTTATAGAGTCCTGGGTATCATCAGAGACCTGGAAATAATGGCTGAGGCCAGCACTAGGGAATATAATTTCTTTAAATGTAAGAAAAAAGCAAAACTCAGAAAATGGTGATGGCATTTTAACTAACTTCAAGTGTGCTGCTGGTTCAGTCGCCCCTTTGATGTTGCAGCCGGGTGACCTGGCCTCCCCCGCCATTCATCACTGCCTGGAAATCAAACTCTCCCGTGATCCTGCTTTACAGTCCTCCCTCTGTTCTGCTAATAAACACAATGTTAGTGAAAATAACCATCCAAGAAGCGTTCAAAGGGGATATCCATGGTTGAATTTTAGTGAGAGTGCAGTTTCTTACTGCCAAGCCCAAACCTTCAAACTGCACTGCAGAAAAGATAGCATTCATCTAAACATGTGGCGTTGGAACGTGAGGCTCCCAAATCCTGTTGCTCTTGAGGCAGCTCTGTGATCAGAATTTCGGGGGAAATGCCTTTAGTTATTTCATTTCACCTGCATTTTACAGTTCCAGTGTTAAGGTGACAGCTGTGTAAACACCTGTTCCCCCCCATATTTTTAAAGAGTAGAATCTGAGAATTCCCTCCTGACAGTCACTGGACAGTGCTCAGTGAGTGGTTCCAGAGGCCAGCAACGCCAGAGAGCTGTCCTGGGAGGGCCTGAGCTGGGGTTGCAGCAGGCACAGCATGTGTGTAACACCCACGGGCATGGCACGTTACTCACCTGGGCACGGTGCGTGTGTGTAACACAGCTGCACACAGCGCGTGTATAATTTACCTGGACACCGTGCATGTGCCACACCAGCATGACCCTCGTGTCTGGCCTCATTTAATTTGATTGTGATGTTTTAATGGCTTCCTGTCATCAACACCGTGGTGCCCAGGAATCAGGACTTGTGCTTTATCCCGTCTGTGAGGCTGGATTAGAAGAAAATTAGGCGAGGATTTTTTGTTTTGGGTTTTGGATTTTGGTCTCTGGCACAAGTTTATTTTGGGTTTAGAAATTGCTTTTGCAGGGTGTTGTCTGGATTGTGTAGCTGTGGATGAAGCGAGCTGGGAGAGCCTTCCGGTTGGATGAGCACAGCTCTGCTGTGGCTTTTCAGAGCCTGTGTATTTTCTCCTCTTAGATCTGGTGCTTTTCATCCTCACTGCCTCTTTACCTTGTTCTGATCTGATCTGTTGTATCTGTTGTGCAGAGTAACAGACATGTAAGTCTAATACAGTAAATTGCTGTATGTATTATGCCAACACCATGGAAATATCTCTTAGCAGCACCAGAAAAAAACCCCTCACATTTAATTGTCTGATTTCTTGCTGAATATGGAATGGAAAATATGTTGATTTAACTCTAAAAAAATGTACACTCAATTTAAGGGAAAAAAGAAAGAAAGGACCCCTTTACCATATCTAATTTCATTAGTAAACTGTAAATGGAAATGATGAAGAGGTCCGATTTCAAGGGGCTGGGAACCCACACATTTTATGTAGCATTAATCATGTGCTCTTAATTTTTCTGCAGCAGAGCTCTGCGGTGCTGCCTTCCAGCTCAGCCATTCATGGGGTGCTGGGCGAGGGTGGGTGGTGGAGCCCGGCTGGGACACCCCCACGGGGGAGGTTTGTGCCCACGTGCCCGAGGTGTCGGGGCTCTGCCTGGGCTGATGCAAACACGGTGTTGCTCGTGTGTTCCACATTCCCCTGTCAGAGGTTCTTTTTCTTCCAGGCTGTAAAGAGGGTTAAGAAAGGAATTGTCTCTATTATGGTAATTAAACTCCCAGGAAACAGCCTCATTAGACTAATAAAGAGTAAATAAAGCAGCTAGGACACACTTTGCCTTCCAGTAGTGAGGGCAGCACTCATCTCCCTCCCTTTGCCCACCCAGCTGCTCCCTGCTCGTGGGCCCTGGCACCCACCTGGAATCAACTCTTCACAACTTTCCCGGCAGTCTTCCTCTTGGACCAAAGTTTTCCCTGCTGTGTTGCAGGAGAGGGAATAGATATTTCTAATGCTTGGGGAAGATTTCAGTTGCATTTTGCTTATCTTCATTAAACCCCTCCTAGTTTTGCCTGCTGTCTCCACGGGGCTGGCCCTGGCTTGGAGCTGATGCCGTGGAAGGCCGGAGCATGCCAGTGCCGGACGCGCTGTTCGTGCGTAACAGTGTTAGTAACAAAGCGTGGACGCTGGGCATGGGATCTGGCAGCAGGGATGTTTGGGGCACACTTGTGGGTGACACTGCTCCTCCAGCGCTGGCCCTGAGGCAGGGGCCGCACTGAAAGTGCACACACAGCTCTTCTGCTTCTCCAGCAGCAGAATATGGAGGGAGAATGAAATTAGCAGTAAAAGTATTAAAATATTGATAGCAATCATTCCATGTCCTGGCTTTACTAATTAATTATTAATTTTACCTTGAAGGTTAGTGTAAGAGATGGACTTTAGTTTATCAGGCCTCCACTTAGCATGGTGTTTGACTATATATTTTTAAACATTATCAGGGCTCTAGCAAATAGCTCTCATTTTTTCTGGTGAGCAGTTGGGATTTGCTTTGTGTGACTTCATGAGGTGGGAGAAAAGAGGGTCACCGAGATGATTTCGAGGGATAGAACACCTTTCCTCTGAGGAAAGGGTGAGAGAATTGTTATTGTCCAGCTTGGAGAAGAGAAGGTTTGGGGAGATCTCAGAGTCCCTTCCAGCACCTAAAGGGGCTCCAGGAGAGCTGGAGAGGGACTTTGGGCAAGGAATGGAGGGACAGGACAAGGGGGAATGGCTTCCCACTGCCAGAGGGCAGGGTTAGATGGGATATTGGGAAGGAATTCTTCCCTGTGGAGTGGGGAGGCCCTGGCACAGGGTGCCCAGAGAAACCGTGGCTGTCCCATCCTTGGAAGTGTCCCAGGCCAGGCTGGAGGGGGCTTGGAGCACCCTGGTCTAGCAAAAGGTGTCCCTGCCCATGGCAGGGGATTAGAATGAGATGGTCTTTCAGGTCCCTTCCCACTCAAACCATTCCATGAGTCTATTAAATAATTTTTAAACTGGGCAAACTTTGAATTTGCTGTGAAGAATGTTTTCTTCATGAAAGCAACTTTTGCTTTGATAAAAGATGCAAATATGGAACTGTTGATGTGTGACTGTGCTGGTGAGAAATCATATTGATTTCAGTGAACTCCACACCCGAGCAGGAGCAGGGCTGGGTGTGCAGGGCTGGAGCTTTACATTTGTAAACTTCCCATTTCCTCCCCTGCATCAGCAAGGTTTAAAAGATCTTTTACTGTCTTGAGGGTAAATACCTTTCATTTCTGAAATGGTAAAACCCAGTTCTGACTTGTTTCTCTTAAAGTGGACCCAGCTTTAAATGTGGACAAATGTAAAAAACCTTCACTAGCACCCCCCTCCCTCCCCCTCTGGGGAAGGGAGGCTGCAAACCTCCAGCTTTGGAAACAAGGATTTTTGTTCTGTCATTTTTAAAAAGGAATCACAGAAAACTAAAATTTTGCTGTAGCATTGTGAGAAACAGAATTTACCCAGTCCGGGCCCTTTTAAGATAAAGGAAATGAAGGAAATGACAACTTTCTTCTACACGCTGCTTTCCACTTGTAGCATCTGCAGCGTGCAGGTCCCAGTGGATCTGGGGATGTGCCTGAAGTTTCGATGTGCTGATGCTCTTTCCAGGACAGGCACTCTCCCTCTCTGTGCTGTGTGAAGACACCCCGGAGCACAGGGCTGGGAGTGCTTGCTTGAGCACTCAGATGTAACTGGGGGAGTCTTGCTTGCTGAAAAGAGTTGTAATGCCCCACTTATTTAAAATTTTATTGGGGGGGATTATATTTGTTAACTGAAATGGCAAATCCAGCTTATGCAGCCCTGTAAAGTACCAGGACCTCTGGGCTGGTTTGCTGCTCATCACTATGAGTGAGATATTGATACACTTAAAAAGTGTGTGTGTAGCTTTTATCTCCAGCGCTTTTAAAAGATCTTTCAAAGATCTTTACCAGCCTCTCTGCTGGTACCTTGTCTCAGCACAACGTGCTCATCAGTATTACAAGTCCATTGGGGCCGTTGAGCACAAAGCTGCGGGCACAGCCTCTGCCTGCACACTCTGTGGGGGCAGCCACCACACCCCATCGTCCTGCACTCGCTCCCTTTCCAGGGGTGTGCAGCCACAGGGGAGCCTGGCTGTGACCTCCGGTTTGGTGATCTTCGGCAAGGAAAAAGCTTTTTCTGCACAGTCAGGTCTTGGTAGTGCCGAGCTGATGGCTCAGGCTGTGGCCAAGGGATTGGCACTGGTATAACAGAAATGTGATTTTAAGAAACTTGGTGCAATTACCTCCATCCTCCCTCTTTCAGGGTATCACTTCCAGCAGAAAAATGCCACGTAACATCCATCTGTGTCCATGTAATTGCAGGGTGTGTGTCAGCACAGTGTGATCATTTGTGTGCATGTGACATGAAAGTAATCAGGTTATGGTATCCAAAAGAAACAGCCAAAGGGGAATTTTCCTGCCATGTGACGTGATTATCTTTGTGTTGTTTCTAAATTATGGGACTAAATACAGGATTGGAGCAAAATTTCAGCTAGGATAGATAGCACCAGTTCTGCAGAGACTGGCTGGAGCCAATACATGGGGTTTGGTGAGCTCAGGCCTCGTACAGGCTCTCCTCTGCTCCAAGGACAGGCTGCAAAGCACCTTCTTCAACTTGTTCTTGAAGAAACCCCCATTTGTGGTTTCTGTTAGAAGCTCTGAGGTGGAGAGATGGACTTCCAGAGGTTGGAGGGCTGGAAAAAGCCCCCCAAAGCCTTGGGAGAAGCACACATAGGCTTCTGCTCAGAGATGACTGATCCGAGACAGCTGCAGGCACAGGCAATTTTTCAGGGGTTTGGTGCCAACCCCTTTGTCCCCTTCCCTGCTGTAGCTCACTGAGATGCCTCGAGCATTTTGTGCCCAGAAGCACAAAGTCCTCCTGCCCCCCCAGAGCAGCAGATCCACTAGGATACATTTGGGTCACATCTGTCACAGGGGGTGACAAACAGATTTATTTCCTTTGTTATGGCTTTTGCCATGAAAACCTTTTGGTCTGTTGTGCTGTAGGTTGAGCAGCAGTGAGATGCAGAGCCTGGAATGGGAAGTGACACTGTCTGAGTAGCCTCCGCTGTGCTCAGCAGTGTGTTTCCTCCCCTCCCAGCCATCCTCCTCCTCCTCACGCCTCTCCAAGGCGAGGATTTGCAGTTCTTCCCTGGGAGGCGGCTGCTCCTCTCAGCTCCTGGAGTGGCTCTGTGTCCTTCCTTGAGCCTGGAACCAAGCACCAGATTTGTGGTTCATACTCAACAACTGAGACTGACAGAGTGCCTCAGCTTCAGAGAAGCTGTGGCTGCCCCATCCCTGGAAGTGTCCAAGGCCAGGCTGGATGGGGCTTGGAGCAACCTGGGATGGTGGAAGGTGTCCCTGCCCATGGCAGGAGGTGGGATGAGGGGATATTTAAGGTCCATTCCAACCCAGACCATTCCATGATTCTAAGATAAGGTGTTCCTGAGTAGGAAAGAGGATAGCAACGGGATACTAATGAGAAGCACTTTGGGATTGGGAGGAGCAAGTTATGATATAGGAACTTGCTTCTTGGCATCTGCATGGGAATATCTGTTCTGGTCATGCAGGGAGGTCATGGAAAATAAAGTGACTGGTGGGTTTGGCTTGTGTGACTGATGTGTTAAAGATGATCTGCTCTTTCATTAGCAGCACTTAGTGATGGAGGACACCAGAGGACACTCAGGACGAGGACAGGATTTTTAACAAGTAATTTAGAGCCTGTGTGCACTGCGGGATTAGCTGGAGGTATAACTTGAGAGCTGCCAGTAACCTGACGCTTGTTGGTGTCTGTGACTGGAGGCAGAGGGTGGCTGGGCCGTGCTGGAGTGAGGCTGGAGCTGCTGCTGATCACACCGTGAGGCTGGGCTGGCTCCTCTGAACATGCCGGGCAGCTCCAGGGCTGGGTTCCTGGCTCGCTGCTAGCACTTGGAGCTACTTGGGAGGAGATAGTGTAAGTGTAGATGGCTTCAGCTGGCAGTGGAGTGAAGACAACCCCACTGAGAGCTGAGACACTCGATGGAACTCAAAAATCCACACAGAACGTTGGGAGACAGCGCATAGCAGCTCGCAGTTAAATCCTTTTCTTTCCTTTTTTTTTCCTTGAAAAAAATTCTTTCCACAGTAGCAGACTTGCAGCTGTTAACTAATCCCATAACAAGTGGCATTTAGCCACACATTTTCCAAATTAAATAAGCTTGCATGTTGGACTAGTTTCATACCCTGTAATACAAATACTTTCCCTGCTGGGGAAAAAAAAAATTAAAAGAAAAATCCTCTCAGGCGCAGGAAGAGTGGAGAAGGGGAAGGTGGGTGTGCACGGCCGTGTTGCTACCGCTGTCCCTGTCAGCGCGGCAGTTCCGCGCAGAGCACCGCGTTCGCTGGAGGATCTGATGGGTTATCAAGGACTGCTCATGCTTAAATTATTAGTTAAGGCTGTGACATTAAAGAATTGTTATTTGGTCATGGTCTCATGGCTGTGTTTTGCCAGGAGGTGTTTGGAAATTCTCATCTCTGCTGTCACGTAATCTGTACTTGCCCTTTTGGTGCTTTTTTTTCCTGGTCATTTGAATAATGTTTTCAGATCCTCGACTGACTCCAGGCTTGGCAGCTTTGGGCCACAAGCAATTAACAGCACATGTTGGTAGAACTTAGGCTGGATGTCTTTTGAGGGTGTTTGAGAGCACCTCCTCTACCCCCCACCTGCTTCCTGCACATTTTTAAGAATCCCATTAAAAATTTTTCAGAATCCCCATCCAAGCCAAATGCATTGTTTCCATGGAAACAATTAATGGGGAGAGCAATTTATAAGACTGATGTAAAAAAATGAGCACTTCATCAGCCCCCCTGCTGCTCTGATATACAATCTTGAGGCAGAGGCCGGGTGAGGTTTGCATAAGTGATATCCTTAAAAAAGGGGGAGACAGAGAAAGGAGCCTTGGAGTCTGCCCGTGGCATGGTGAGCAATGCCTATTGTGCTGCACAGGCATTATTAGCTCTTGGAAAGGACGAGTAAATTCGCATTTCATGACGTCTTTCAAAATGCTTTTCCTTTAGAGAAGGGTTTTTTTCCTAATCCCACCCTCTGCCACAAGACACACGGCTCGGAGTCGTGGCTAGAAATGGAGTCATGGCTGGGGATAGCCATGGTAGTGGGGTCCCTGTGTGGGACCTGGCCTTTGATTGAAAGGTTTTCAGGAGGCCCTGGTTAGAGACCTGCCTTAAAAGTGTTCTCTTTGTTGGTTTTTAAAAATTACTTTATTTTTCATTTGATTTAAATCTGCCGCTTGAGCTTTCTCCCAGCCAATGTTTTGCATTGATTTTATCTATCTATATATATATAAAACCTAATCAGAATTTGCTGTTTAAAAAGGAGAAGTGAGCAGGGCACACACAGCAAAGGCCGTCGTTCCGGACAGGGGTCTGAGCAGGATTTGATTTGGAATCTCCTAAAGAGCTTATTTTTTGAGAAAAACTAATAAAAATTCCATCCTGCGCAGCTTTGCTGCAGCAAAAGCAGGAATCCAGTATGTCTGTGCTCTGAAATAATGTGGCTGAGATTTTAGAGCCTGCCAGAAAACATTACCTGAGAAAGGAAAACCGTTCTTGGATCTGGTTCCATATGGAATGGGCTGGGATGTGGCGGTGGGGCTGGGAGGGATGGAGCAGCCTGGGGAAGTTCAGCTCAGGGACCAGCAGTGCCGATGGTCTGTGTAAGAATGAAATGAATAAAAACCATAATCAAGCAGGAGTTCTTTGCTCCCGTTTTCCCCGATTTCCAAGGGTTTTTCCTGGCTGGGGGTGTTTTCCTGCAGAGGGCACTCGCCATCCATGAACAGCACCCGCAGCGAGGCTGCGTCCGGCAGCATCCCCTGCCAAACCCTGAGAGATGGAGAGAAAAAAATGTAAATTATGAAAGCAAATGATTCCCTGGTAGTGCACAAGGCCAGCGGGAAGAGCCCGAGATTTAAGGAGGAAAAATCCAATGTGGGGAGCTGGAGGGACGTGGGGGGCCGGGGGCTGCCAGAACGGGAATCATAAAAGGGGTGGAAAAAGCAAAGGCTGCGTGTCTGGGTTAAAATTTAATAGCAATGGAGATGAGAGAGGCAAAATCCTTAATTAGGGCACCATCCCAAAAAGGGAAAAGCTAACAGAGTGGGGCAAATACAGGGAATTATTTTTGGTTTGCAGCCCCGAGTGTGGGCTGTCAAAGTGCTGGGAAGCAGCCTTTATTCTGTGTGCTTCTTCCATGCTTATATATGGGAAAGGGACAGACTTAGAAAGAGCTCAGCCAGGGAAGTATCGGGATCTCTCTGTGTGAGGCTCTGAAGTACATCTCTGAGAAAGAAATACTCAGCAGCCAAACGATAAAACAGTTTAGGAATTACGTATTCTGGAGTTTGCGGAAAAAATCTCACATTACCAACAAGCTGCCCTTGAAAACAGATTATAGAAATTGTTTAGGGTTATTTTAAACTCGGGTAGAAATGGTCTGGCACCGTCTATGCCCGTCACTCATCTGAGGTGGAAAAACCCCCACGGATGTGTTCCAGTAAATAGCACTAGCATTTTATTATTTGGTTTTATTACAGCAAAGAAGCACGTAAACGAAATATCCTCAGAGCCAGCTCTGCAAATGTAGGTCTGGATGTCACAGAAATCCATATTCCAGAGAATTTTTACATTGCTGATGAGAATTGTGAATTTATTTTTAAAGTTTCTTTTTGCTACCTGTTTTAGTCTTTTTGGTTTGTTTTTTTTTTCTCTGCAAATATTTTCTACTTTTCTTTTAAAAATTGATCATTTTGAAATGGAATGGGTGTTATTTTATTTTATCAAGGATGATTTTTTACAAAACATGTTTTAACAAACATAATTTACAAAGTATGATTTTTATGAAGTACGATTTTCATTTGCTCTAAGTCCCTGATTAAAATATTACTGCTTTGAGTAAATTCCCTCCTATCAGCGTATTTGTGCTCAGTGTTACGGGGAGGAGGGATGGGAGAATTATTGTTAATGACAAGTTTTGTTTCGGGATGTTCCAGTCCATTTTTAAATGTGTGGTTTGGGCTCTGTGGAGCCAAGTCAGGTGAAAAAGAAGCAACCCCAAATGGCAGAGCAGTTAGTGAACAAGAGGCTCGTGAAGGAGGGTTGTCAGATTTCTGTAGGAATCTCGGGCAGACGGAAGGCCGATCCCATCTCCCCACTGGAATAACCCGGCTGGTTTGGCAAACACAAATTACGAACACTTCCAAATCCCGAACAGAAATCAGCGTTCAGAACTGTGCAGTTCCTTGTCAGTCGAAAAGACCTGGAATTTTATTTCAGTAGGCTTTACCTGTGCATTTGAGGAGGTGACTGAACCTGTTTGGAATTAGGATGATGTTATTTGGGCTCCTGCCTTTATATTAATGTAACTGTTCTAGATGTGGGCGTCCTGTTTGCAGGTTTAGGACTCAGCTTTAAGAACCGGTACAATTAAAAAGCAGGCACAAAAATTTCAGTCTCATTGTACCTTTTCTTAACAAAATTAAATTGTTTTAACTAATTTTGATTTTAGTTGTGATTTGACAATAAAATCTGTGCCTGCTGGGTTGACCTCTACTTGTATTTTAATAATTAAAATTGTCATGAATGAAAAGGAGTGTGGCTCCTTGTAATTTCATGGTATTTCTTCATTCCCTAGTGAAAAAATACAGGTGAACAAGGAAATAAAAAGGACTTCATTTTTATCCACAAATATACTAATTGCTAGGGAGCAATTTTTGTGTGAAAAACGTGATTGTTCATTATTTTTGTGTGGATGTGGGATTTCCTGAATGACAGGAGAAACAGCACCATGTGCCTGTTTTTGATAGATTTGCTACAGAATTGCATCCTTTATAAATTGCTTCTCCATATACAAATTATGTCTTTATTTGTATGTTTTGCCAAATATATTTGTTTTTATCTTAATGTGTGTTTCATACCTGTATACTGATAGGTAAGTGCACAAATAGCCGTAAGGACTGACTCCTAAATAATCTCACAAAGGAAAATACATGTGAATTCCAGTTGCTTGTTTCTCAGGGATGCAGAATAAACCCATAACTGAAATCTGCAATCCCTCCTTCCCGAACAGATCCGTGTGAGCAGCCTGGCCACGGGAGAAAGCAGCTGGCCCCAGACAGTGGCCCCGGACAGTGGCCCCAGGGGTGTCCTGCAGTGTCACTGCCCGGCCCAGGAGCCGCCTCTTGGCTTTCACCTGACCCTTCCTATTATCTCCCTTCTGTGTTACATTCCCTCCTGCTACAGATACTCCCATTCATAAAATCTTTTCCTGATTGTGGCAGTGAGGGCTGGGGTCTATCAGGAATAAATAAGATCCCGAGCAGCAGCTATTCGTCAGAGCCCTCATTTCCTGGAGTTCTGCCCTGATCCCTCTTGCATGCATCGCATTAGAGGGCAAAATCTCTTCTTATTTATTTTATACTTTCTTCTGTCGTTTATTAAACATCAGAATGCTGCGGGTGTGTTCAGCCCGGGGCCCAGGCAGTCCTGCCTGGCAGTGCTTCCCGCAGCGGGAGCGCACGGCCAGGGCCGGATCCTGAGGGCCATGTTTATGATGGTATCAAAAATCCGTTTAAACTCGCCCAGTCCTTTCCTGTCTCATACCAGGAGCTGCTCCCACTCACGGCACAGCTGTGGGGATACGGGGAACTGCCTGGGAATCCCCCTGTCCCCTTGGTGGGGATGGGAACCACCGGCACAGTCTGTGCTGGAAAATGGCCCCTTTGGCACTGGCTCAGCCAGCGTGCTCACACGTGCTCCCCCCTGCGCCGTACTGGGATTCATGGAAAGATATTGGGACTAATTTATAACACTGGGATGAAACTAGTAATTCCCTTCCCCTCTTTGCTCCATCCCATTTCAACAGGGCTTGTGTGGATTATTTTTGTTTGGTTGGAATTTTTAAAATTAAAAAAAAAACAAAAACAAACCAACAAAACCTTATGCAGTTAATTTAATTTATTTTTTAGTTTTTATTCTGGGTTTACATTTCAAATCTTCCAGAATATTATTGGTAATATTTTCTTCTTTTCCATCTGGCTTTCTCCCTCCTTTAGCTCCCGTTTCCCTCTAGCCCTGCTCACTGGATGGGTTGCATTTTCTCCCTGAGCTGAAGCTGTTGTTCCCCGTGCATCAGGAGGAAAGGATTAGCTGTACTTCTCTCAGACCGGAGGCATTACTATTTCTTCCCCATACTCAGCATCCAATTGTCTGGCTCTATCTGGGTCCTAAATCCATCCTGAATTGGTTTCCTAGCTGGCAGATTTGTGTGTTCCATCTTGTTTTGGGACCTGGCTTTCATCTGAATATCTCAAATAATTTTCTGTTTTTCCAAGGAGAAGTTTTATTACATGCAGACAATCTGTATATGACTAGCAAAAATGAGAAGATAAAGGGTTGATTGAAAACATGTCAGATGCTGGTTTTTGCCAACAACCCCGTGTCTGATCGTGGAGGGAGCAGTGACAAACCCTCGTGTTGGGAATGGATGGGCTAGCGTTGGCCTCCAGGAGAGAAATGGTTAAATTATGCACTCGCTGGAGTATGAAGGCAGTTCTTCTTTGCTGACAGATAGTTTGACCAGTGTCAGGTTATCCCGATGCGTTCAGCATACCTTCATTGCATCATAAATAAAACAGACAAATTACTTTTTTTTTTTCCTCCTAGGGTGGAAAACGCAGGAGGAAGGGGAGGGAAAGGCATCGGGACAGATGGGGGTTTGGGGGGGGGGTGAAGAATTAGAAGGAAAAGAAAAAAGAGAGAGATCTTTGCAGACACTCTATGAATCTCTGCTTGGCAGCTGAGAACAATGAGAAAAGCAAGCAATTACCTCGAATCCTTCCCCTTATCCAGACATAGGAAATATATTCCTGCCTGAGCCTTTTTTCTCCTCTCACCCTCCCTCCCTCTCTCCCTCTCTCCCTCTCTCTTTCCCCCTTGTATATCTAATTTAATTCTTCAAGGCATGGCAGATGTAACAAAGAAAGGAGGGTCTGTGTGGATGGGCCACTTCCCAGCGCAGGACGAAGCCATCCTCCATGGCAAACGTCCTTTTCCATTCCCTGCCCTGGCAGACTCCTGCACCCTCAGCAGCAGCATCCATGAAAAAGGAGCAGAAAGGTATTTTATAGCTCTGGCTCTTTTACAAATTCCTCCCAAATCCAGTGGCATGAATACTCAATCCTACTGGCCGGGCGCAGGAAACCAGTGTGTTCTTTATCTTCAGAAATCCATCCCAGAGGATGGATTTGCCCAGAGGCGCAAACAGAGGCCTTTCCCCACTTTTCCCTCAGCCCCTGTTTTCAGTGGTCTCTTTACCAGCAGCTCTCTTATGCTCCCAAAATTCTTGTAGGATTTAAATTCTCATTCTTGAATCTTTTTTACCCCCTTTTTTTCCAAAGCAACATTAGCAAGTATTTCCTGCGGTTGCTGGGTCTGTAACAGGGATGTTCCTGGGGGGTTCCCCTGTGCTTCCTGCCTTGGCCCCTATGGGAAGAGGGGCACTGACGTGCTGGGTTACCTGGATATGACGGCGATGAACACGTAGGACCCACGTCCCCTCGGGGCTGTGAGCCTTCCAGTTGTGAGACTGGTCGTTTGCATAGAGGTATTCTAGGCTTTTAATTGCTGATAAGCCTTTAGGTAGCAGATGTATTTTTATTTTTGAGGTAATAAATACTGCAGGTATGGTAGTGCTGATGGGATCCTACTTCTCTCAATCAACCATGTGCTCAGGGCGACCCTGGGAGTTGTCTGGGAACAGTGTCCAGAAACACACCCAGTACAGTGGGTGTCTTGTCAGGGTCCCCTGGTCACTGCCTCCCCCTTCCCACTTGGCATTTGGCTTTCAGGGGACATCCATTAATTTTGTTTGTCCTATGCTCTGTTACAGACCTTTTCCTTGCACTGCCTGGAGTCACCCCAACACCTGCACGCTGGGATTTAAAAGGGGACAAACTGTCTGTTGCTATTGCCTTTGCTTGTAGAAACAAACTGAAACCACTATTAGACTTTTAATAATTTAAGCTAAAAATGCCATTCCTTATGGATGTCTCTGGCTATATTTTTACAGTCGGGGGATAGAAAGGAACATTATAGGAAATTTAAAGGAGGCTTTGGGTATTAAATCTTCACCTCTTCCAGAAGATAACGCAGTTCCGTAAATCTGCGCGAGACCTTTGTTTAACCCACCCCCCGCTAGCGCGGCAGGTTTTATAGGCGCCTGTCTCGCTGCCGCTCACAGCCTGTGTTTTACATAATACCCTTCAGCATCACTGATATTAACCTTGATGGCATTATTATTGCTATTTACAGTTCATATGCTGGGAACGGTAAACCTGAATGGGATTAATGAAATAAATTAAGTGATGGAAATATTAATGCTATTAACAATCAGTAACAATAGTTGACAGTGTAGGAAAAGGAATAACCTGCCATTAACCAAGCAGGGTAGGATCTCTCTCGCATCAGCATAAAGGTATCTGACACTTCATTTTGATAAACCCAAGATTAATTTTCTTTCAAGAAACAACTTCTCCAGGGTCTTCATGCTTCTGTGTTTCAAAACTGAGCTCCTGGCATGTTTCCCACGTCACCTTTCTGATGACCAAGAGCCCAAGGGCAGGAGCTCGGTGATAAAGACAGGCCCCGCGGGCTCCGTCCAACACCGCTGAACTTCGCCTTGGTTTCATCCCACAGGGATTCTGGGCTTCACGAAGCTGCTGCAACACATTCTCTGTGCCCCTTTTTCAGCAAAAAAAATACCCGCTGCTGCTGGCGTGAATTTACAGCTGGAGGAGCCACTGGTGATGCACAACTGGTTCTTTCTGTTGTGCCATTTCCATTTGAAAAACAAGATTCATTCAGCTGGAGAGTTACTGGGCTCCTGGCTTGTTGGGAGCTGCTGGATGTCATTTTGGGTTGATGTGGTGCTGCAAGGGGACCTCTCCTCTCTGTCCCTGCCACACTGGCTTGGGAACAGAAGGTGACTTTATCAGGCCTGCGAGAGATGCGATGGCTCCTGGGCTTTGTAGGGCTTGCTGTGATTTTACCAAAGCCCTGGAGGACAGAAATACCAGTCTGGCCTCCTTTGTGTTCCTTATGGGAGGTTTATCCTAAGCCAGACCCCAGGTTTATCGGCTGTGACCACGTTTCAGCACCCAGTGCCTTCGTGCATTGTTGCTCATGGGGCAGATGCTGAGGCTCTGGAAGATTCCCCACTGATAAGGTGAGCAAAGGTTGAAGAGAAAAAAGCGTCGCTAATTTTTTTCCCCTTCCAAATGCGTCTTGCCAATCCTTCCCAGCTGGCTAAAAGCTTGGGTTTCTCACACTAGGGAAGCAAGCGAGCCCATAAATAAACCGGGGCAGGACACCTGGAAAGAATAAAGTGCCCTTCTCAGCCTTGCAGGGGAGGACGACTCGTTGTCTGCTGCCTGGGACACGGAGGCGGTGTGGGAAAGGAGCCAAACTCGGGGCTGGGCAGCGCGGGGACGCTTGGGAGACGCCGTCGTGCTCTGCCGTAACAATTTGTCGGCTACAACATGGCTTTTAGTGTTACTGATAGTGGTCTTTTGCCGAAGCTCAGTATGACGAGCACTTGCCACTGTTCCAATAACTCTGGCTTTAGTCAGAGTGGAGGCTGAAATCTGTTTCTTTTTTGTATAACCCCAAATTCCAATCCCTGAATGGCTTCAGCTCTGGGAGCTACTCAGGTCAGGATTCCCTGGTTGCTTGCAATTAAACAGGGCTGTACAGTGGTGAGACAGTCTAGTTGGAGTGTTTGACTCTTTTCTGTCACTTCTTAGATTATCTTGTGTCCAAATTTCAGTGTGTGTGGTTTTGTCTCTGAGGAGGAAAACAATTCCTTCTAATAACCCGTGTTCTTTTTACTTTCTGGTGGGAGAAAAATGCTGAACCACCTGAGACATACTCCTTTGACAACTCCCTTCAGTAGAGATTGTCTTCCCCTGATTCTCAAACCCCAGTTTTAGCAGTGTCTGAAAAGGAATAGTGGACTTTGATCCAGGGATATGAAATATGGCCAGAAAAGCCCAATGTTTCACCAACAGCCTTAGCTCTGATGTGCTCCCTGCCACTCTCAGAACCTGAGACTCCTTCCGGAGCACATCAGACCTGTCCATTCATTATCCACTCAGGGAACAGATAAATGAGTATACCTGGTTTTCATCAGGCTCTGGAAAACACCTCACCAAGCCCTGGCCAATGTCACGAGGGGCCTGTGCCAGCGATGGCTTTCTCTGGCGACAGCATGTGCCTGGTGCAGGTTCTTTCACTGGTGCCTTGGAGAGCCTCTGGCATGTCCTGCATTATGGACACATTTCTCTGCAAGACATGTTTCATGTTCTACACGTTGACCCACCTCTGCCTCTCTGCTGTTGACCACTGAGGCATTTCCCCCGGGCTGTGTCCTCTCCCATGTGTTGCCTCCCTGTTCTCCCTCTGATCCAGGGTATGTGTTTGGTGTTGCTGCTTGGTGCCCTGACAGGATGGCAGGGTCCCAGGCACTGCCTTTGGAAGGGAATGGGAGACACTGTTTGTGCTCATCTGAAGTGAAGCTGCTTGCAGGCAGGAAAGCAAATTCAACAAATATGGAACCCAATAAACAATAGTATTATGAAATAATGGGCCTAAGAGCTGATGAATTGCAATCCCGGTTTAACGTTGAAATGTGGGAGCACTTCTGGAGAGAGGCAGCTCCTTTGGCCTTGGAATTACAGAGTTGTCTTCAGATATTAAGAAAATTCCTCTTTTTAATTGCTTCTGGCCTTAATCATCCATTAGCCATTGCTTAGCTCCCATCAGCCCATGAGCCAATATTCTGTATTATTTGACGAAGAATTCTATTTTGTTCCTTCGTGGTGAAGGTAAAATGGCTGCAGCGTGCTGTAAGATGGAGCCTCACTTCTGGAGGAATAGAAATGGAATTAGCAAACATAAACTGTATTCCAAATAGCAGTTCCTGCTTTATCTCATTGCACTGTGCTTTCCTCCCTGTCCTCCTCTCCCTCCCTCTGTCCCAGCCCCTTTCCAGAGCAGAGCAAGTAGTCATTACGGGGGAGAGTTTTTTATCCACTGGTTTAACTTGCATATTCCCGCAGCAAGGCTGCAAGTTAAAGTTACAGCACGTTGGGTTTGCTCGTGCTTTTCCTCGGAAGTCTTGTAAAATAGCCTGAGAGAACTGACAGCAGGATAAGACCTGGCATAAACTTGGGAATAATCTTTTTGAATGCTACAAAAAAATATCAAAATACAATTTACTTTCCTATTTTTAGCTTCGCATCCTTCAGGCTGCACACATTTCTAAGCACCTTCAGTTCCCATTTATTTTAGTGCTCCCCATCTCCTAAGAGCAATTCAACATCTGAAAGCTTTGGATCCAAAAGAGGTTTGTAGGAATAACGCCAGACCCGGGGGGAGGGGGTCAAGGGATCAAAGAGAGGGGGGTTAATGTTGGCTGTCTGTGCCTAAATCTGTTTTTCCACCTGAAACCAATAACATTGTGGTGATAGGGATTCTGTAGGTACTAATTATTCTTCTCCTTATTCCTAATTCTACTCCAGGTTGGGTTGGAATTAGGTGTAATTGTTTTTATTAGCGAATAATACTGGAAGCAACCATTTATAAACTCGCTAAAGCTGTAGAAACATTTACTCTCAAAGTTTCATGGAGCTTTTTATGATTTCTATGCATATTGTGGTTAACGTTTCCAATTAAGCTATCACACGTGCCGCATATATTATGTAATTATACTGGAGGAGCAACTCAGAAATTACAAGACAAGGACACAACAAAAAGTTAATTAAAAACGTGAAAGCCTTAAGAGGCAGTGAGAACAACAAATTTCAGGAAATTAATAGTCTAGATTAAAAATTATTCAGTGCCTTCACTCTAATGGGAGCCAGTTTTAATATTCAGCATTCCATGTCAATATTGGAAGTTTAAATCCTGAAATGTGAATTTCTATGCTTTTGTGACACTGGCTCACAATCTTAACATCCTTTTAATGTACTTTTTGTTGTGTAAATCTGTTTAAGTACCATCAGTCATCAAACCTGACATGTGCCGGAGTGCGGCAGCCCCAGCCTGCATCTATTAGGGCTTTTTGTGTTTGTGCAGTGGAACCTCCTTACACAAATTCCACTGAAGGCACAAACCTGCTAAAGGAATACATTTGTTTTCCCCTGAAACAATAGACCTGCATCAAAGGAACATCCAGAGAAAGAATAAGTCATTGCAAAAGACAAATTTCTTTCCTGCAGCAAGGCAGAATGTACCAAGGGGTCTGACCTGTTGAGGAGGTGAAGCTGTTGACTTATCAGGGCAGTGGGCAAACCCCATTAGAATATAGACCAGAATTTAAGTAATTTAAAAATTATCAAACAAGAGTCCAGCCAACACCTTGTGCTTTTCATGTGCTGCTGTGGTTTGAGGTGTTCTAAGAAAATGTAAGGAAAACGTGAATGAGAACATTCCTCCCACCTGAACTTCAGTGCGTGGCTGAAGCTGAACTTACTTATGAAGAACAAGCTGGCAGCCACATGGCATTTTATTTAAATGTATTCAAATTTAAAACATGTTTTGCCTATGTTCACAAATAAACAACAGGAATAGAGCAGGGGTTTGAGGAGCGTGGGGCTAGCATAGCCACCTGTGGGCATCTGTTTTTCCCGACCGCGGGACGGTGCTTTGCTGAGCTATGGTGCCCTGAGTGCTTTTAGCTCAGGCTGTGGCCCTGGCTGGGGCTGCAGGGGAGCATTTCAGGGGCCACCAGCTGGGCAGAGGTATCTTCCAACCACTCAGCTGAGAGGATGGGGCTGAAAGACCATCCTGAAAAACCTGCGTCACACAGCAGGCACCTGCAGCCATGAGGAAGGAGAAGGGAGGGGAAGGAGAAGGGAAGGGGCTTAGGATTTTTCTCCTGCCATGACAGTATCTTTTTTTGCAATTTTTTATTTTAAAGATGGGAAAGGTGATGTGTTCACTGGCCATGGAGAGGTCTCTGGAAAGTGCCAGGGAAAAGCTTTATGAAGTTCTTCTTTCAATGTATTCTCAAATATCTTTCCAAGTGTGTCTGTGGGGAGAGGTGAATGACACAAGGTGCACAAAGAAAGGGAGAGTCAGTCCACACACCTGGTGCCTCTCCAGTCCTGCTGGAAGGCCAGAGGTGTCCTGGCAGGTTGCTGGATTGGGCCCTTTGACACGGTGCTTGTGAGGATTGCCCAGCTGACACCTGGGCAGGGAAACCGTGGATGAGGATGGACGTGGTGAATCCGTCACTGTGAGCACCAGGCAACACCAGATATTAAAGGAATGATATTCGTGTCTGGATTTGAAGTAGATTGTTTACCTACAATTGTTTACCTGACACAGTTGAGCTCTAAGTATACTTTTATGGGTGTCTGCTCTGTACTTGGCACTCTAAGCTGGAGTTTTGGCCGAATTCTGTCCATAAGTAGATTCATTGCTGTCATTTGGATTTGTAGTGGCAGCATTTGCCCATTATTGTGTTATTTTAATTCCCTCAAGAATCTAATGAAAATTAAGTGAAAAAATAAGGCTTTCTGTATTCTATTTTCAGAATGATGGATTGATAGAAGGACAGGCGTCTTTGACTTGTAGGCTGAAGATTTTATGCATATATACATAACAGATATGGAGACAGAATTTTTCCCTTATGGCAATGGAATGGTTTTGATAGTCTCCATTAAAATAAATTTGAAAATACCATTTGTTTTATGTTTAAACCTTAAATTAAATTTTTCAATAATAAAGTATGCTTATTATAACCCAATTCTATCAATCACTGAAATGAACAGCACATTGGTGGGTTCAAGCAAGTAAATAAATGTGTTACTTTATTGCATGTCAGGAAGGTTTATTGGGCAGAATTCTTCCCTCTGAACTGGTGGGTTAGAAGTTTAAGCATCATACCAAGGACTTGCAATGATGCAGAGTGCTGACCCTGCCTCTTAGGGCCTTGGACAGAGGCTGGTGGCTCAGACAAGGCATAAAAGTGTGTTGCTCTCTGTCCAAGCTATTCCCACGGTCGCTTTGAGAAAGTACCTTCAGAGGTGTGGTGTTGGGAGAGCCATGTGATGTGCCCTGTTCTGCAAGGATGTTGTTTTGAGTTGTTGCTATGGATCTTCCAGCTGCTGTGTTTGTCTGGGGTCATTGTGATTGTTAAACTGATTATTTTAATATGTGCTTGGAGAGATGCTAAATGAGAAAATAGTTTTAGATAAGATTTGGTTCTCTGCTGGAAGCAGGTGTGGGCATGGGGAGCACCTCGCTCCTTGATCACTGGTCAAGGCTTTGCAAAACCTTTCCTTTGCACAGTGCAGTAATTGTCTATAGAGAAGGTGTGTCAGTGCTGTAGGACAGGGACCCTTGGACTGAACAGGTATGGCTGGGTGACCGTGGGCATTTCCAGGTGCTGGGCTCTAACCCTCCATGTCCCAGGGATCCTCTCCAGGATCAAAGCAGCTCTAGGAAGGAGGCACAGGCGCTGCTGCACACCTGTGTTTCTGTGGTTGATGCCGTACCAGGCACATGTCCCATTTTCCTTCATGTCCCAGATGTTTATGGAGCACAGAGAGTGCCCAGAGCTGGCTGCAGCTGTGTCCTGCACTCCCGCACTTGCTCTGCACATGGAGTCTTGCTGTCCTTACCCAGCTTGGCCTGCCCTGAGTATCCTGGCGGCTCCGGACACACGGCCCCTGGCATGGAGCATCCCTGTGCCGGCATCACTGCACTCGTGGCTCATGGGCAGAGGGTGCAGGTCACAGAGCACAGCTTCCAGTAACTTGGAGCTGGGAGCCTGTGCTCCTGTGTTCTGTTCCACTGGGGCCCCTGAGTGCTCTCTGAGAGGAGACCCAAATAAATCACAGTACAGTAGCCTGAAGAAGAGGTCACAAATCTTTTTGAAGAGGAAAAAAGCCACTTCTGGCCACTGCTGAAACATGAACTTCCACATGTATCCTGTTAGAAAAAATGAATACCATGTTTGGAAACTTATCGACATGTTTGGGCATAGCTCATAGACAGGGAGAGTTACTAACACTCCAGTGACACCTTCCAGATGTTCTCCCCTCAATAATTATCCATCTGCTCCAGGCTGGCTTGCTGCTCCCTGGACATCCCAGGTGGGCGGGATGACAGCCGCTGAAGGCCACTGACAGGTTTGGCAGAGGTGGAAATACTCTGGCAAGTTGAATAAATTCTGAGTGTTCTGGGTTATCCGTCACTAACGTGGCTCAAAGGAAAGAGCAGGGACGGAGTTCAGAGCTTGCCTCTTGTTCAGACACAGTGAGGACATCCTCCCTCCACTCTCTCCTGGGGAAAGCAGATTCTCCTGCCCAGGTTGTGTTCTTCCAGCCCCCACTGATCACCACGTGGAATGTGCACACCACAGTAACAGCTGTTAGAGGTGTTGATGTAGCAGATCATCAACTACCATGAGCATCACGCAGAGGAAAATGGCCATGACAGGTTGAAGTCTGTTCCCAAATTACTGGAAAGCATGAGAAGGTGAGAGGTGCTCCCCACCAGTTGTTCTAACAGAGCAGATTGGTCCCAGTGCATGGGGGTTAATTCAAGATCTCCAGCCCGCAGTTCCCAGGCCCTGCTCTCTTCAGCATCCGAGGGGTCTGTCCCACTGCCAGCCCACCCAGCCAGCACATTCACAGGGCCCCAGTCACTGCAGCTTCTAGGGACAAGCAGAAAGTTAAATAAGTATTTTCCCCTGAAAGACAAAGTAGAAGAAAGACATGTTTTCTGCAATGTCCAGTGAAATCTCTTTGTACAGTTGCTTTGGAGACTGAAATGCACAAAGCGGAGTTTGCACGGGTCTTTCGTTTTACGGAACGCGCAAAAGCTCCGCAAGGAGCTGCAGCAAAGCCCACGGACGGGCTTGCCTTGACTGTGTGAACAGCACTGAGGAAAAGTGGGTTATCAGTTCGAACCAAACAAAATAATCGCTGATCTGGGTTGGCAATTCTGGCCCTCTCCCCAATTTTTTGTCCCTTGGGGAGTAAGAGAACTGAGAAGAACAGAACTTAGTTTGAAAAAAAAGAAAAAAAAAAGAAGACCAGATTCAGATTAACTGAAAACCTTCAGATCAGGAATATTCATCAAACATGAAATTTTTTGGTGTGCAAAATTCTTTAGATTACTGTAATTGGGTTTTGCTGTTTGTGACTTGAGACTTATGATGTCATTTCATGTTTATCTGTGAAGGGACCTGGGTATAACATCATGTGAACATGACCAAGTGTGATGGAATGCCAAAAGCTAAGGAGAAACAGATGAGTTCTGGGCTGGATACCTGCTTTACCCTCATATCTAATAAGGAAAAAGCTTGGATGTGGAAACAGGGTGAACAGTTAGAAGAGAAAAAAATTTGGCACGTCTTTTGTTGAAATTCAATCCTCCCCCTCCCTAGTATGCCCAGAAACCATCTGCAAACTTTTCAATCATTTTTTAGGATACAGTGAATTTTATCATAATTTTGTCAACCAAAACCATATGTGCTTTTTCTATTGACAACATAGAATAACAAAATCATATTTGTTCAGACCATAAGGCAGGTAATAAATAACTGTGGACACACTGCTACAGCTTAATGGTTTTTTTGTTTTGTTTTGTTTTAAAGTATTGAATATTACCAAAAATTTAATTTGGGAGGTAAAGTAAACTTCTGAAGAGAAAACCATCTGAGAGAAAGCTTGTGGCTCAATAACTTTCACCTTCCTGTTAGACCGATTCTAGCTCAGTGTCCTGAGGCCATAACAAAATGAGCTCTTCCCCCGCCTGCCCACAGCCTTCCGTGTTTATCCATACACATGGTTATCCATGCACGTGGTTATCCATGCACTCAGTTATCCATGCACGTGGTTATCTGTCCATGTGGTTTTCCGTGCACATGCGAACTGCCGGCCCCAATCCCGGTGTGTTCCCTTTGTGCTCCGGCACCGTTTCGCTTGGCTGTCTGGCCATTGCTCTGAGAAGTTTGGACCTGTGCGGTAAAAAGATGAAATGTGAATTACGGTAATTCAGGATGTGCTTCCTCCTAATACACCAGCCATAAAATATCTCTCCTTACTGATATTAGACAAGTTAATCTTTCATGTATGACCAAATACTGCCAGAATCATGCAAAAATTCTTCCCTGAGAGGGTGGTGAGGCCCTGGCACAGGGTGCCCAGAGAAGCTGTGGCTGCCCCATTCCTGGAAGTGTCCAAGCCCAGGCTGGACGAGGCTTGGAGCAACCTAGGATAGTAGAAGGTGTCCCTGCCCATGGCAGGGGGTGGGATGGAATGGGCTTTAGGGTCCCTTCCCTCCTAAACCATTCTGGGATTCTGTGATTCTATGAGAAACCTTTACTCTAGAGCATCAGAACAGTCCTGCCCCAGGTTGGCTTTGCTGACAAGCAACATTTGCTCATTCTCTGGGTCTAAAAAATGCAAAAAATAGGAATGCAAGGAACCACCTAAAGCACTTTAGAGAAGTCAGCGCTTTTTGTGGAGTGAGTTCAGCTTCTAATCACCGAACTCCAACAGGGAATATGACACAGATATGTTAACAATACCAGTTAGCCACTGGAAGAAGTTCCCAAAAAAGGTGGTGAGCTCCTTGTCTCAGACTGTCTATAACTTGGACAGGGAACTTGCCTGATGGGTGCTTTAACGAGACTTTGAGCATAAAGGATGAACATTATTACAGTGAGTTACACTGATGTTCGGGTCAAATGAGTTAAAGAAAACATATCAGTGAACTCATGTGTAGACGAACATATGGTTTGAATATGATTCCATATATTACATTAATAAACATGCAGTTGTCATGGTGTTAGCAGTGATAAACAGCCACAGGTTTTTATGGCAATGCCTCATTAAGATTCACTTGGGGATGTGGTTGGATCTCCACCACTTGACTTTGCGCTCTCCTCACTGTACCTGTCTTCCTGCAGCACCTCCTCACGCCTTGTCCTTAACCACAGCATTTGGCTCTGCCAGGTTGTTTTCATTCTTTCTCCATAGCAGTGAGATAAACAGAAAGACAGAAACCTTGGGCTGAAGAATTTACCCATAAAGCTCTGCTTATCTGTTGTAATAATACCCCAACACTTCAGCTGGCTTGTGGCCTAGGGGTGATCAAGCAGGAAGACACGAAGTTTGCCTCGAACCTTTCCAATCTAAAGGACTCAGTGGTAAAGGAGGAAAATCATACAATTTGTCAGCAATGATGATAAAATAATTAATAGACTTTGCAGGTCATTAAAGCCTTCCTTCTAAGTTCTTGATGATCTTAACAAATAATCAGTTAAAGCCTTCTGAGATTAGCAAGTGTTATTATCCCTGTTTTATGGATTAGGTGACTGAGGTACAAAGCTATTAAATCCTCAGCCCTATATCTTCCACCCAGGTCAGGGTCCTCCTGCCCCAAACCCTTGAACACCCACGGATGTGCCAGCATGCAACAAATGTAGGACTGGATGGTCTTGAAGGACTGGATTGAGTCTCTTCCAACCTTGATGATTCGGTGAAGTCACAAGAGCAGGTCCTGAGACTTTTGAGGATGACACATGGGAGAGAGTTGTTGGGCAGCCGAGCTCTTTGGAGTCTGTTCCTTTATCCATTAGTTAGCACTTTCATCAAGATCAAACGGGACCCATTGGGTCACTGGAGCCACCACTGTGGAGGGTCTTCGGTCCCAGCAGTGAACATTTCTGGCCTTAGGAGTGTGACTGCTCGGGAGTCTTGGGAATGGGCTGACTGGGAAGTTCCCTTAACAGAGACCACAAAACCTACAAACAGAGGAGGTGAAATGTCCCACCAGAATTAGTGGTTAGTAACTGGCTTCACCTCTTAAATCTTGAGACTTGGTGTAACCATTAGGAAACCAGCTTTTCCTTGGGAGCATCTGGGAGGTCCCTTCACTGAGCAGGTGTGGATACCACTTTTCAGCAGGCACCTCTTGAGCTGTGTCTGTTGCTGGGGAGGTCAGAGCTGGGCTTTCCTCCCATCCTACCCCAAAGTGTCAGCCCAGGGACAGCTGCTGGAAGAGGGTTGGTGGTGGTGACAGGGAATGGTGGGGAGCGGGTTTGAGAGGCGTGGAGTCCAAAAGTGGGTGTCCCCTCTGGCTGCAGGGTGGCCAGGGTGGCCAAGTGTTGGGTGGTGAATGTGTGTGCCGAGGTGGTGAGAGACAAGTCACCTGTGTACCCTGGTCCTCTCCTGCTGTCACTAGTGGCAAACAGATGTTGTGCTTTGCTCATGGCCATCATTGTCTGACTCTGTGTCTCTGGGGCTGGGCTGGGGGTGCCACCACCCTGCCAAGGGGCTCAGCTGGAACCTGAGAGCCCCGCCAGGCCCCTCGCCCCGAGGACCTTGTGGTGCCGATGCACCTCCTGCCCTGAGCTGTGCGTCTCACTGGAGACCCTCTCACCTCCTGGGCTCCCCCAAACCACAGGTGGGCCCAGCGTTCAACCTCCTGCACAGCTGCTTCAGGGACTGAACCTGCTCGTTGAACTTTTCACCACGCAAGGGGTCGTTCAATGCGTGCTTTAGTAGCAAATTCAGGAGATTTAGGGGAAATGTGGCAACTGCTGGACTTGGGAAAGATGCATTGGAAATATGCAAAGGATTTAGATTCCAAATGCAGTAGAAATGAGGTTTTGGTGTTTTTTCTCTTCCAACAGATGCTCTGTTTTCCGTCCCTTTTGCTGTTTTCTAGCAGAAGTTCTGCCTCCTTTATGTGGAAATGAAGGACAGTGCTTGCCCTATTATCGAAATACGGGCCATTTTCTTAGAAATCCTCAATTTTCAAGACAAAGCACCTGTGCCCACGTTTCCTTTTAGGCAAATGGCAATCGAGAACACATAGTCTGTTTTGCAGTGAAAATTAGACTATTTTTATCTCTGAAGAGCTCTCATTAACACCTAATTTCCAGGAAAAGGAACCACTTGTTTTTCCTTCCTTTCTGAACACCGAATGAGGGGTATTTCATAACTGTGTTCTGCAACATGCTCAAACCTGCAGGATCCACAACTCCTTTCATAACTCACCGCGCCGATCTCTTTGTCTGGGTTGTAAATTCAAGCAGTTGCTACCAGCCTCCTTTTTTCTCTTCAATATTTTAATATTGCATTTAATATTTAACAAGCATAGAAATGATGAAAATGCTATGGAATGTGTGACATAGGAGTGTGAATTGGGTTGAGGCTGCTAAAAATCTTTGTTTTCTGCAGAGACTGGTGTTGCTTTAGTGTTGGTTTGTTTTTAAACCAAACCAGAAACCACTCCAGGAGCACTAAAGGGAAACTAAGAGGCAAAATGCTTCGCAGGTCTGGGTGCTAATAAACACAAGAACCCTGTTCTCAGTACACTTTAAAGAAAAACAAGATTAGGGTTTCTTTCACAGCTGCCTCAGTTTGGAGGCCAGAGCTTTAAAAAAAGCACCTTCTGCCTTCCAAAACCAGAAGGCAATTCCATTGGGGCAGCTCCTCCGTGCAAGCAGGGTGAGGGCCACGAAGGGAAGCCGAGTTGGAGAAAGTGCTACTTAAAGTAAATGCTAATGATTTAAAATGTTATTCCTTCTGTGCTTTTAGAGACAAGGAAAAAAAAAAAGTAAAAAAAAAAAGAAAGAGTAATAAAGGCTTCCAGCCTGTACCTCATCTCCAGTCACTCCTGTGAAATTCCCAAGAGAGCATCCAGGCTCCCCTCTCCCCCTCTTTAAAAATGGTGGACCTGGAACCACTTACAAGAGAGGCTTAATAAGAGGCAAATGTGTTTTATATTTTGTATCTTGTTAAGTGAAAAAAGATGGATTCTCACAAGTAGTCTCCTGGTGCAGATTTGAGTGGTCTGTGCATGCAAATGTTGTGATGCTTCGGCTGCCAGCATCCCGCTCCAGTCCCCCTTGGCCACTTAAAATCCCACCCCCAGAGCGAGCTGAGATGAAATTGCTTCATTTGTACAATGGATCTGCAGATCTGGGGAGCTTGTTTCTATCTGATTTGCTGATAATTTACTCCTCATTTGATTTTTTTTTCCTTTTCTTTTTCCCCCACCTTGGAAAGGAAACAGTGTCTCAGCTCACATCTCTTCCCTAAGGAGGGAGGAATTGTTTCACCAGGCTGTGAGGATGATTGAAAGCAACTGAAAAATATTAAAAAAGACCTACACAAAGATGAAACATTTTTTAGAGGACAAGAAAATCCCTTTACATCTGAAAACTGATAGTAAAATTTTTAATTTATGCTCCTAATTGCTGAAAAATCTGTTAGAAAAATCCACGGTGCCTTTGTGAAGGTGTGTGTTGAACAGCGAGACATGTTCCCCCTCAGATAATAATTTTTATGACCTTTTGGTGCAAGATAGTGCTGTGCTCACTGTCGGCTTTCACTAGTCAGTGGTGAGGAAACGCCTTCTATTTGTCTTTGATCCAGAGATCTGGATTGCTAAACCTGATGGCCACAATTAAAGACAGTCCCGCTGCAAACCTGACCTCTGCCTGCTCTCAACTTCATGTAAACTTTTCAATATGGATGTAATTTCGTATTAAATTACCCGTGCTTTATTGCTTTTTAGCACAGCGCTGTCCCGTTGCCTTTGAAAAATCTGAAGAGTAACAAAAAAGAAAACTTGCAGTGCATCTGCTCAATTATGTAATTATAGACTTGTTTTCCTGCATTTAGGAGCCTTTTTGGATGCGTTGTCTGGCGGAAAGCTGTGATACTTGTGGTGGATTGGTTTGCTGTGTCCTCGGAGCACATCCAGAGTAAAACACGGAACTGCAGTCGAGGGTTTGCTGTCCTCAAGAGCTTGTGTTGACACGGGCCCTGTTTTCAGGGCAGTCCAATGGGCTGTGAGGTTTTTCCCCCAAACCCTAAACACGACATCAGCCTGTGATTTTCACTCTGTGGTCATGTGGACCTGTTTGAATGAGGACTAAACTCCTCAGCTTTAGGAGATCGTGGGAATCACACACAAAGATTGGAAGGGACTAGGAGGCATCAACTGAGCTCCCACCAGTTCTAGAAAGAAAAAAAAGAAGTGAAATTTAGTGGCCAGGAGACTCTGGGCTCCTGTTAGTTCATGCCAGCTGCTCCTGTGTCTGTGCCGGTGCCCCCAGCGAGCTCCTCCCTTGCCATGCAACCACTCAGGCACTAAAGTGAATAAATAACCAGATATCAAAACACGTCACCCAAGTGAGGTAAATGTGATTTATTAGAGACTTAAAATATAAAATTATAAGGTTAAAAATCATTCCAAATGAATCTAACCGGTGCAGTAATAAAAGAAGAGTTAAAGGTGTTTGCAGCCTAATCTGGTTGTAGCTGTTGCCTTCTCTGGCGCTGCCTCACTTTGATCCTCTTCTCCTTTAAACGCAAATGCAGCTTTACCCAACTATTCCATTTATTTATCGCTTTTTGGGGGCTAAAAAATTGCATTCACTGAAAAAAACACATACTTCATGGAATTCGGGGAACTTTGATGCAAAAGTGGGACTGCAGATCATCAGGAAACTGATGGGAGTAGGTTTTACCTCTTGCCTGGCTTTTCTTGTCTATTTCTCAGTAGAGCTCTGACTGAATTCTAGTGTGAAGGCACTTCTCAAAGTGTCCCATCCCCATGGATGCACATGGTTCCCCTTCCCACAGCGTGTTCCCAAGCAGTGACCGTGGTGTGGGATCCGGGCCGAGGCTGCCATCATCCCATGCTGTGCCCTGGGGACAAGGAACATAAAGCTAATTAATTGTCCCAAGAAGGATGGCTGCCCCATCCCTGGAAGTGCCAAGGCCAGGCTGGATGGGGCTTGGAGCAACCTGGGATAGTGGAAGGTGTCCCTGCCCATGGCAGGGGGTGGGACAGGATGAACTCTGAGGTCCCTTGCAACCCAGACCATGCTGGGATTCTCTGATTATGCTGAGCAACAAGAGATGCTTGGAAAAAACTACACTCACCCTTTTTTCTCAGCTAAAAATGAGGTAGTGAGGAAATGGAATTTTTCACCTAAATATCTGTCTTGATTGAAAGTCTTGGACCTTTAACATGAAAAACAACAACTAATTTTTGAAAGCAGATTTTTTTTTAAGTTTTTTATTTTTTATTAAACTTAGTCAAACAATTCTTTGTGGAAATGGACTGGGCTGGGTTTATTTTCCATACGAAAAAGGGAGAAAACACTTTGTGACAAGCTTTAATCAAAAGGCAGTTATGGGGATGTTTTCTCATGTGGATTCCATTTCCTGGGATGCTGAGCCCAGGACCTGAGCTGTCTGGGTTTTCATCCAGAGCATTTGCTCTGTAGCGAGGACGGAAATGCTGGGGCATTTTCAAGAGTAAAATATACAACCAGCTTGGTGGGTGCAGTGTGAGCCTTCCTGGGGAGCTGCAGGGCTGCAGAGAGGAAGGAGCTGTTTTTCATCTTGATTCCCTATAATTAGAAAGTGAATTAAACTGTAACTTCTATGAGGTATTTTGTTGGATTTTTTAAAATTGTTGCCATTAACAACTTTAATTCTGGATTTTTAAAATACTATTTTAGTATTACCAGAACTGTCCACTCAATTTTTGCATCTGTCTGTGCTCTGCTTGGTATGTTCAGTGCCAGGGAGTCCCCAAATTCAATTTGCATTTGTGGAAAGAAATTCCCCTGATCAGTTTCAAATGCATCACCTTTTAATTTCATGGAGGATGCCCAGGTACTCGTGCTATGAGATGGCCCAGAAGCAGCTGATCTACCCCCTGAAGGTTGTTCATTATCTTATCGCTGTTGTTATGTCTCCTCTTATTTATTGCCTAGTTAAGACTAGAAAAAGACTCTTTCACTCTGGTCATACAAGAGATTTTCCGTATCTCTGATCATTCCTGGCAGTTTGCTGTGAATCATCTCTAATTGTGCAATATTATTTTGGAAGTAGGATGGTCACTACTGTACACTGCAGCTGAAAATACTCCATTTCCATGTGTTACACGTTATTTCCCTGTATTACTCGTCATCCTCATGCACTGTTTCCTCTCTCTCCCTCATGAACCTTGGGTTTGCTGTTTTGCAGTCCTGGAAGCTTCTTCCCACTCAAGGACTCGGGCTGCTTCTCCTTTCTTCATTGTGTCTCCTAAAATAGTTGGGGTGGCCCCGCCGCCCGCGTGCGCAGCAGCGGCGTGCCAGAAGGTGGGAGCAGTCACTGCTCACCCACGGGCTGGGCACATAACGGGGGAGGATTTAAGGCCATGCTCTTTCCCCATCTTGCTCACAATTTGAGCTGCCCCAGGACTACCTGGCCACCAGCAGCATCTTGTGATGGTGACAAGGGAAGTCCGCTGTTAGTGCCGATTTCTCTGGAGAACTTCAGAGAGCCCTGGGTGGGATTGCTCCTCGTTTGCACCACTGTGTTCCTTTGTTGTTACTACAGCTCTTTTTTTGTATCCTCCTGTGTGTGTGCAGGTGGAAAAGGAAAGGGAAAGGAGGAGGGAAAGGGCTGGGTTTTAAGGCAACACAGAGATAGGCTGAAGTTAATAAATTTCCACTATGTGTGGATGGGATGGGGCTTCAGGCTCAGGCCCTGCATGTGGCTCTGCCTGCTCAGTGCCCACCAGCATCCCGGCAGGTTCCCACCAGACGCCCCTGTGGTGGTGGCTCTGCTGGCGACACTGGGAGGGGCTGCTGGGGACTGGGTGTTGGAGCTGTTTCCCTGGTTTGCCAAACAGGGCAATTTTGTAATTATGCCAGTTGCCTGATTTGTTCTGAAGTTCATTGATGTTTTGGGGTTTTGTGTTGTCACGTTTGTCTTTTTTTTTTTAATTAATCTTTCAAATAGGTGTTAAAACCCAGCATAAAAATTGCAGTTATATAGTGAAAATTGGGTAACATGGAAGACAAATTTCCAGTTTTTATCAAGAAGCAAAATTTTGCTTCTTCGATTTGCATAATTTTTGGTCTGCGTAATTTTTGGTCTGAGCTGAGTGGTTGAGGCTGAGATGTCTGTTTGATATTTAGGGAAAGATTTGATGCTTTAATAAGGGAATCCTCTGCCTCCCTCATCCATCATTCGTCATCCTCATCCATCCAAACCCCACTGTAAATTTGTTAGAGCCTTTTTCATATTCAGGGCTTGTATAAATAATGGCTGTTGTGAATGGAAAAAGGAAATGGGAATTTTCTTGTTTGTGTTCTGTCTCTGGTCATAGCTGTGGAAATGTTAAGCGGGTTTTTGCTTTCAGTGTTGCCCCTTATTGTGGTCACCACTTGCCCAGACCCCCGAGTTCATGAGCCTTGCTCTAATATCCAGATAATATATGTATGAAACTGCCTGTGCTCGTTACTGCGCGCTTTTATCCCGCTCCATCGTGTCTTCCTCCTTCTCTCTGCTATCTTAGGGATTATGCAGCTTCTCTGCAATATTCTAAAATTAATCAAACCAAGGCAAACCTCATGCTATATTATCCATCACTGGAGGAGAATGATTTCCACAAGCCAGGCAGCTTTACATTGTTTTGTCCAGGGGCTGCAGCAGAATTCCATTAACCGGAATACGCTGGAAATCTGATTTCTCACAAAACGCATTTGTTAAATATTCGCAAGCAGCAAATTTTTAGATTTGATGCCAAGTGTAGCCCTAAGCACAAGTTTCTTTTTCTCTTAGTTTAATTAGGCAGTGGACAAACACACTGTCCACTCCTTTGTGGGCGCTTTCCCCCACGGAGCAGTTGCAGGTGTGGATGCAGCCAGGCTGGAGCGCTTTGCTCTGCACTGAGGGATGTACAAAGTCAATGGCTGCTTACCCGGACTATTTTATATTTCGTCTGTTACATAATCGAGCTCTACAGGTAATTTCTTTCACTAAATTAGTAACCAGGCTGCAGATTGCAGACGCTTAGTTTGATTGAAAGTAATAAAGGGAGATTATCCATAGAGTTCGTTGAATGACGGTTCGGACTTGACCCACTGCCCAGAGAGATAAGAATTAATCTTATAAACCTCTCCACACTTCCAGGGCTCTGATCTGCCGAACAGCAGCACGGGGGCCCGGCTGCCCCTCTTTGTTCCAGGGCAGCCCTGGCTGGGAGAGGGAGCCCAGTACAGGGAGGGATGATCTGGGTCCTGGGGAGGCCATGGATGATTTCTGAGTGGTGATGTGCTTTCCTGACAGCGGTACCCAAACCACACAGGTGGGCGGTCGGGCCCCCAACCACATGCAGGAACAGGAAGATGGAAGTTGGAGACTGAGAGGGGAATATGACTGTTCCCCCAGACACATGTGCTTGTGCTCCAGACTGGGAGAAGCTGGATGGGTCTTTAGACACCTCCCATTGATACAGAGCTGCTCTATAAATTCAGATAGTTTCTGCACCATTTTCCTTCCTGTCCTCCTGCCCACAGGTTTCTTTGAGTCCTGCGCTGCCAGAGAATAATTTTTTCTCAGGTGTTTTGTCTTTGTCCAAGGTATTTCCTCTTTCCAAATGGCATTTTAATGAGTGCTTCCACAATTACTGACAATAAAGTCATTAATTTATTTTGGACAGCTTTTGCTAACACCTTTGAGCTGTTTACGTGTGATGATCCTGACTTCTCATCTCCTCCTTGGCATCTTGGGCGCTGAGTGTTAGATTAAGTAGGGAAAGTGGGAATGCCAGGAAAGACCAGAATTGAATCACTCTGGGCATTTGGGGAGTGACAGTCCCTGGGGAGTGATGCTGACCACGAATGGGAAGAGGGGCAGAGGAAAGACTTGTGGTGTCTGCAGGGGATAGGGAGGACCTGGCACATCACTGTGCCCGTACACGCAGCTCCTGAGCCTGGGGAGCAGCACAGGAGCTTCCCTAGGGCAGAGGGACATGGAGAAGTGCTGCCTGTACTTGCCTTCCTTTGTGAAGCGAGGCGTTGGTGCTCTTTGCTGTGCCACTGCACATCCGTGGTGCGCTGGTGCCTCGCGCCGAGGATGGGCAGGTGAGAGCAGAGCTGTGGGCAGGGTGCAGAGCTACCTGTGGGAGAGGGGCTGAGGCACCCGAGCTGCCCTGGGTTCCTTCCCTTCCTGGAAAATTATATACCCCTGCTTCCAGTTCATGGAGAAACTATCAAACTGCTGCGTCCTTCCCTTCCTCCTTTCCTGAATTTGTCATTTCTGCTAAAATCCAAAGATTAGGAGAGCAGAAATCTGTTATTTAAGTATCTCAACCCTAGAAAAAGTAGTGTGCTTCTGTATTGCCTCTGTATTTCACACTTTCTTAAGGGAGTGAAGGACTCAGTCACTACTGAATGAAAACACATCAGAAAAACTGTCTCATGACCGAGACAAAGTTAAACACGAATAATGCAAGTCAACAGCACTTTCAGCTGAAGTAACACCAGAGCCTCCTGCCACACCAAACCCAAGGCCCCCAGACAAATAACCATCATTGTAAGTTAGTGTTGTTGAGGGGTTGGCTGTTCCTTCCTTTCTTTTTTCTTGTTGCCAAATTTCCCTCTCCAGCTGGATGGCCTGAACTCGTGTGCCGTTCTCCCGGGCCAGGCAGCCCCTCCCTCTCCTCATTGACCATTCTGCTGGGACAATGCTGGGGTTAATGCACCAGCTTCACACCTGCTGGTGTGACATCCCCCCACAACCCCATGTGTCGGTGAACGAGAGGTGGGTGATGGTGGCCTCACACAGATCTCTGGTGGACTTTATTTCACCTCAAATCTTATGATTCCTCTGATTCAGTGCATAGTTTTTGCTCTGATACCAAGGAATAAGGTCCAGCTCTGCAGTTTTGGGATGCTCTCAGGTGAATCCAAGCAAACATTGGGCATTTCCCAGCACTCAAAATCATGAAGGAACACACTCAGTGCTTTCTCGTGCCACAGCTGGGTGAAGTGTTCCCAAATCCTTATCTCTGCCAGGCAGATAGACAAATGCAGGTGTAGATGGATAACTTCCTGCCAGAAAGGGCGATCATCCCATTGCCAGGAATTCAGAGTGACAATAACAAAGTGAATTATTGGGTGAACTGGGAACCATTGTGTGAGTCCCATTTGGTCATTCCCTGTGTGATACAGGCACACATAGCTCCATTCTTTATTATATTTATCCTATGGTGGGATGAGCTTTTTTCATGTACTCCTAAAAAACCCCAACAAACCCCACCCAAAGTGCAGGTGGGTGACAGGAGCCCTGAGCATCTGGGTGTGAGACTGATGTCGTGGCAACACCGGAGTGGGGGAAAAGGGATATTCAGATGTCTGATGCAAATAACAGGTTTAAGTTCTGGCTTTGTCACGACCCTCTGGGTGTTCTGCTTCGGGTTAAAAACATAGGAAAAAGGTCAAGCACCACTGAGCTGGCCTGAGAGAGCAAACATGATTTCAAACACCGGGGTGTGCTCACTTCCACCACGAGAGCTTCTGCTCACAGCAATCCAGTAGCATTCAAGTATTTAGGTCTCCTTAAAACTGTTTCTTCCCCCACTTGTGTTAATACAGATATTAAGCCTAATAGTATCTACTTAGCATAAACAAGAAGATAAAAATGATTTCTGTGATTGAAATGTTTGTTATTTAGCATTAAGCATCTTCATACTCTCATGTGTTTTGCATTTTAATCCACTCTGTGCTTGGTTTTGGGATTGATAGATTAGTTTTAATCCCCTGTCTAATAGTGGAGGACTGGTGAGATTTATTAAACAGGCAGGGTTTGGTACTTGGATTTAAGAGGACTCACATGCAGTGTTCATGCATATTAAATTTGGGAAACCACCGGTTCAGTTTATAAAGAGCTGTGATGTCCTTTATCACTGAGTGTTTCTGTTGTGCTTCACTAGCTCAGGAAGCCTTTATATTTCTGAAATGGAACGGTTTTGATGGTTCCTTTCCACTGCATAAATCTAATATTCCAAAGATGTATCTTTGACTGTTGTTATTGAAATTCTGTTCATTTTATGCTGAGTTTGTGTTGTCCCTCTCCTCCGTGGCTTGTGAGGACGGAAGGTTGGCCGAGGATCCCACCACACCATAGTTGGAGCTGAAATACAAGACATGTACCAAGGGCCTGGAGTGCCAGGACAAGGGGAAATGGCTTCCCACTGCCAGAGGGTGGGGTTAGATGGGAAACTGGGGAGGAATTGTTCCCTGTGAGGATGGTGAGGCCCTGGCACAGGGTGCCCAGAGAAGCTGTGGCTGCCCATAGCTGGAAGTGTCCAAGGCCAGGCTGGAGGGGGCTTGGAGCAACCTGGGATAGTGGAAGGTGTCCCTGCCCACAGCAGGGGATAGAACTGGATGAGCTTTAAGGTCCCTTCCAACCCAAACCATTCCATGATTCCATGCAGTAGATGTTCCACAAGCTCTCCTGCACTGAGGGCTTTGACGTGGTTGCTCAGGACTGAACCTGCAGGGGAGGTGGTGCTTCCACTGCCGTGTTCCATGGACAACACAGCATGGACACGGCTGGCGCACTGCGGGTGTGCACTGCCTGAGTAGGAACACAGTGCAGGACAACACTTAGGAAATCTCCCTGGAGCAGCCCTGGTGCTTCACCGGCTCCGGGCATTGCCAGGGACCGGCTGTGTCACCACCGACACGTCCCGGTGGCTGGGGAGGGATGCTGTGGGTCGCTCTCTGCTGGAGCACTTCCATGTTGGCCGTACCTCAGGAAACAGCTAAAAGGGCTGAGTGGTGATTAGAACGTGGCAATGGCTCCTGTGTGGGTTTTACTGGTACACTGGGAAAAGCAGAAGCTCGACAATAGTTAAAAAAGCACTGAAAACTTCCAACCTGCCTAAATTACAGATTCCTGCCCTATCAGTGGAAGATGAGTTGACTTAATTTGCAGGTTTACTGGTTAATTTGCCATTAACCGGTAATGTAGTGAGAAATGGGGGGAATTTACTTTTTTGTTAATGTAATTATAGGATGGCTGTATAAAAGTTATTAACTGCAGAAGTGAAAACCAGGAAAAATGAGTTTAAATTTAATGATAAGTTAGAGAAAGCACTCAAAGCTTTTTGCAAGAAGATGCTTTGTTATTGTAGGCTGCTTCTTTATCTGTGCTCTATTTTTGATTTACTAAATAAACATGTAAAGCAGAGATTGCAAATACAAGTGGCACTGCTGAAATCACCAGCTTAGGAATTCCTGTATTTGATTAGAACACAGATAATAAAAAACATAATCTTTCTGGAGTTTCACTTGGTTGTTGGGAACTGATCAGTCCTGTGAACTGAAGGAGAATATCAACACTTTGGTTTAAGATCTGGTAATGGAAGATAGTTAGGAACTGTAATTGAAAATAAATTCTGTGATATGCTGGATAATTGACAATTCCACCTCAGTTAAAGCAAATTTTTTATTCTGCATATGATATAAAAGGAGATAAAGAAGGGTAATATTACGCAGTTCTTCTTTCCCACTCCTTCCCTTTTGTTTTCCTTTTTCCTGATGTAAGAAGCCAGGAAGTGACACTAAAAGGTGACTAATTTAAACACTGATGTTTTCACATTCTGGGCTTGCAGCCCTCGGAGTTCATCACCACCAGATGTTGATGCAACAAGATGGAAAATATTAGATGTTTTATTTTATGGCTAATGAGAACACCCATGCTAATATATGTAATTTCAGTTAAATAATCAAAATTTGACAGCTCCAGGACATAAGACGATCCCTAACCAATGGTGCTGAGGAGGGAACTCCCCTGTGGCCACAGTATTTCATAATTATCAGCTGCAGGTTTCTGGCCCATTTGTGGTGGATACTGAGCAAAATTAACCATTTGAGGTATGTGAAAGCTGGAAACCACTTGGATCATCAGCTTTTTGTGTCCCTCAGGAAAAACAGCCCTTTACAGTGCAAGGGTTTCCTAGGACCCTCCTTTTTTGTACGTGTAAATTCAGAAATTCTGCAGTTATAATGTTATCAGGAGGGTAAAAAAATCACTTTATTATATCTGTTTAACAATTTTACCTTTGTGCACGGAGCTTTGGCAGTTCAGCACAGGCAAATTAATCTCAATGTAATGTCCTAAAAGAGAAAATCAGGCTGTTGTGTCAGAAGCTGTCCCAGCCTCTCCCCCATCGGCCCACGCTGGCTGTGCTGGTGGCACAGGTGGGATGTTGGTCACCTGAGGGGCTGGATTATGGCAGGACATAGTGCTTTGGCCCAGCAGACCTGGGAGACTCCCCACAACACTCTGCTTTTTAGCTGATGATCCAGGATTTGAGCAAAATGAGGAAAACCACGAGAAGTCTGTACTTTGGAAGCTGTGATCTTCTGAATGAGCTGCATTTGTGAGATTAAACTTGGCTCCTGACTGGTGGGAGGTGGCTGCTAAATCCCAGGTCCCAGGGGACTCTTTCTGCCCCGTCCCTGGCAGTGTCCAAGGCCAGGTTGGACGGGGTTTGGAACAACCTGGGACAGTGGAAGGTGTCCCTGCCCATGGCAGGGGGTGGGACTGGATGAGCTTTAAGGTCCCTCCAACCCAAACCATTCTGGGGTTCTAAGATTCCATGTTCCTTCCACTTTGAAACATGTTTAGAGATGCAGCTCCAAGAGCAAGTTCCTGCTTAGCACCAACACTGAGATGTTTCCCTGCTCTTCCCTTCCTCCCCTGTGCCCACAGAAGGTATTTTTTCCTCTTTGGATTATTTTCAGAAGCTCCAGCCCTGTCAGTGCAGTCCTGACCCCATGTCCTTCTCCCCGGGACTGATTCCAGTCCTTGCACACTGGGATGGGTGTTGTTTCAGCACACAGATCCTGAATTTTAAGCAGCAAACTCCCTGTTTTCTGCTTTTGATGAATGCAAAAGTTGTGTGTGAGCTTGTGGAGGCCCTGGGGCTGGCACACACCACTGTGGCTGCTGTGCTCTCCCTGCCTGGTGAATTTGGCTACCGCAAATCTGCCAGTGTCCTCAGCTATTTCAATTAATTCAGTACAACGTGACCACATCACGTGGGTAGATGTAAGAAAACATCATCTTCTGAGCTAATTTCTGGCTTGCCTCACTGTGTGCCAGAAGTTCTTGCCAGTTGAAGAAAAAATTTTTGTATCCTTTTATGTAAACACATTGTGTTAAAAAAGGCAAACTATAAAACATTAAAAACCCTGCAGGGTATTAAAAATACCGGTCTCAATGCACGTGCTCATTCCTTTCACTTTCTTTTTAGATCACTAGTGTTGGTACAAAATGAGCTGAGCGAAGGCAAGAATTCTAATTAGGTTTAAAAAAGAAAAAATATGGCAGTTTATTTTGAGCGCATGTCTGCTTCACCAAGGCATCTCCCCTTTCAGACGCAGGCAGAATGAATCATTATTACACATTTATCATCATAAAAATGCTTATTTGGACTTTTTTTTTTTTTTTTTAAGAAAAGGAAAAAAAATTATAAAAAGGGCAAAGCAAAGAGCCATCTCGGAAGGGCAGTTATTGCTTGCCCTTGCTTGGGAAAAAGCCTTCCTCAATGGGATTACGTCCCCGCTCATAACCTATCAGCCGTCTGATCAGAAATTCATAACGCAGGCCATCCATTTCCAGCTCGGCGAGGGCTGCGTGATTGAATTTAAATAGGCAAATGCCAGACTTGAGCTTTGACATTCTCTCTGTCTCTCTCAATCTCTCTCTTTCCCCTGCCCTCCCCACCATAGCCCCTTTCTTCCTCCCTCTCTTCCTCCCTTCCCTCTGCACGCCACCATTTCACAGGAGGCTGGAGCGCGTGCCAAGGAGTCAGCGGGAAATGGAGGATGGATGTGGGGGGAGAGGAGAGGAGGGATGCGCAGCCAGGGAGAAATATGGAGGGAACTGGACAGCAGAAAATTATAAATTGTTGCTGTCACGCTTTCATCGGGACACTAAAACCTGTTTTCCAAGCCCCCTTTTTTTCCTCATTTAAAAAGAGATATTCTAGCAGACGTTACTAGCATGTCCTCACCCAACCTGCTTGGTGGCTGCGAGCACAAAGCTCCTCAGCAATTCTCTTTTTTCTGCATCTTTCAGAGCTGATAAGGATGAAAATGAATTCCAATCTGTGCGCTCTCACTCCCTGCGTTCCAAGGGGCAGGGATGGAAAAGCTGCCTGGTAGCAAGGGGTCACTGGGCGAGGAGCTGTCTTGTCCCATGTGACCCCCGTGCAAGGCCTTGGAATCTGGGGATGGCACTGGGCACCATGGCCTTGGGATGACACAGGGCACCAGTGGGGACAGGGGCAAGGCCAACAGCCGGGCTGAGCCAGGGCTTCAGAGAAGGCAGAACATGTGGGGCGTGTCTGTGCCATGTGTTGTGTTCCTGAGGTGCCCCATGGGCCCCATGTGCCCCTGCGAGAGCGACACGTGCCTCGTGCTCCCCTGCCCACACCCTGCCCCGCTCGGACAGAGATGATGATTGACTTCGGGATATTACAATGATATTTTTATTGCTTTCTTCCCTGCTGGGCCTTTCATCCCCTCTTCAGCATAGGGATGCGGTTTCAGCCTAAATCCTCGCTGTAAATTGTGTTTCAAAACAAACATGTTAAAAGTCTTGTTTCGTCCTTCAGATGGCAGAAATGCTCCAGACCCTGCATTTGTGGCCAGCAGTACTTTACTGCCAAGAAAAAGGGCAGAAAAGTACCCTGAGTGCAAGAGAGTGCTGACACTGGAATGGTTGGGTTTGACTTGATAAGGGTGCTCTGAGGGCATTTTTGGGGTTTTTATTTTTTAATTTTCTTTCCACCTTAGAATGTAGACAGAAGTCTTGGGCTGCATGACCTCTCTAGAAATTGAGTTTTTCTTAATTACTGCTTTTTCTAGTCCAAAACTAGATATTTACTGGGCTTCTGCTCAAGAATGGCACTAAATTTGGGGTTAAAACTGTCCCAATGACAATCAAGCCCTCCTCCCCGAACATTTCGCAGAGATTAATCACAGTCGTGTAAGTAATGTATCCTCAGATTCTCATTTGAATCGTTGTCTAACTTCACCACCAGATCTTTGTTTTCCCACAGTAAAGTACAAGACATAGAGGGGCAAGGGCCTGGAGTGCCAGGACAAGGGGGAATGGCTTCCCACTGCTAGAGGGCAGGGTTAGATGGGAAATCGGGAAGGAATTCTTCCCTGTGAGGGTGGGGAGGCCCTGGCACTTGCCCAGAGCAGCTGTGGCTGCCCCTGGATCCCTGGCAGTGTCCAAGGCCAGGCTGGAGGGGGCTTGGAGGGGGCTTGGAGCAGCCTGGGACAGTGGAAGGTGTCCCTGCCCATGGCAGGGAATGTGGAATGAGATGGGCTTTAAGGTCCCTTCCAACCCAAGCCCTTCTGTGGTTCTCTGATTCTGTGATTTCTGTGTCATCTTTATCATCAATAATCGTTCTTCTTCTGTTATTATTATTATTATTATTACTATTATTATTATTGTTGTTGTTGTTGTTGTTATTGTTATTGTTATTATTATTATCTTCAGGATTCTTAAGCTCTTGCCCAAGGCTGTGCCTGGCACAGTCCTGCAGGCGCTGGTCTGTGCTCTTCATGAAGGGTTCTTTGCCCACCAGCCACTGCTCCCAGGTGGACCCTCTAGAGCCTCCTGACCCTCAGCCAGCTGTGGGTGTTGGAGAACATCTGTTCTGCCAGAACTGACCAAAATCCTCCTCCCAGTCGCTAAAGCCTTGCTTAATTTCACCAGAGCTCAGCACTATGAACCTCTTCAGTGCTTCATGGTTCTTTGGTAACTTTCTCAAAATCCTTCCTTTGAAGTAAAAGCTGTGAAGATTTCTAGGTTTTCTGCTTTATATTTTCCACTTTGCCATCATCATCTCATTAAATCAGAGCTATGACTTCTGTGTGTTCTACTACACTTTAAAGCTGAATATCCCAACTTTGTAACCATTTTCCTGCTCTCTTCAGCTTCCCCCACTCAACATCCTGCTGCCCACAGCTTCTGGTTTATTTTACTCATTACCTATTGCCCTTGTTTCCATTTGTCATCTGAGTTTTCTATTTTAATTGCTGACTTTATATTACTGATAAACCGAGACTCCTTTCAGCTGAAGTTGTCACCTTTCTTCGTTGTCCAGTTGTCTTTTTGGACACTTAATATGTTTCTTTTGTGGTTTGGGTTGTTTTCCCCCTAAATCCTTCCTTATGATCAGTTTTCGGTGCTTTTTTTAGCTTTAGGAAATACCATGTCCACATACTTTGGAACTGTGATCGGCATAAGCAGGTTAAGTAAAAGGTGAAAGTTCCTGAAGCCCTGGCTTCAGACTTCCAGATGGGAATTATTTGGTGCTAAACCCATGTGTCCTTTATTCTGTGTGCCTTCTGTAAAAACTCATTCTCCTTTCCGAATAGCTTATCCTAACTTTAGGGTAGAAAAGGAGGGTATAAAACTAGCAAAGGAAACTGTAATTTCAGATCTGAATTTAACAATGAAATGCAGAGTAGAAAAATGTGAAGAGACTAATTTTAATTTAAATAATTAAATTTTGTCAACTCAAAATCTATTTGAAAGTCCAGCTGTTTTGCCTCCCGCTGAGAGACTGAGCTGGCAATATCAAGTACAGCAATGGTGACATTTGGGATAATTCCTTCCCAGAGGCATTGCAGAGAGTGAAGCCGGCCGGTGGTGATGGTGGGATCGGAATCACAAACAGGGTTTGTGATCGACTGAGTGAGAGATGAGCTCACTTGGAAAAATCCATAGTTCTGCTGAAAACCAACTGAGGTTTTTAATTCTTCTGACGTAAAAAACTTCTCTTAAGCTTAATTAAGTTATAATTAGCTGGAGCCAGTTGAGTTACTCTTCCTCCAAGATCACCGCTTCCAAACTGAGGTCATGGATGTGGATCCAGAGGTCACAGTCCGTGGTCATGGGGCCGTGGCGTGGGAACCCCACCGGAGCTGGCCCCAGTTCTCAGTTCCATGGAAGGGGAGTCCCTGAGGGGCAGCTGGGCTGGGCTGATTCTGTTTCAATTAATGAACACAAAATTACCCTGGGTAGGGCTTGGGTCTGCATTGCCTTATTTTGGAGTACATTTTCTTTGTGTACATTTCCACGTCTTTGTATAAAAACCGCCTGCGCCATATGCCACGACTTCGGAGATTAAATCTAAACTGTGCAGCAGAACGTCCATGGCGTGTGTATAGTTTGTGGTTTTCGTTAAAGTCACAGTGCCAACACCCCCTGTATTTACAATTCCAGGAATAATCATGGAGTTAGTAGGAATATCTATTTCATCATGCATGAGACTTGTCAGCTGGCACTTACATGAGTAAGCTGCTGGTAAAAGGGAATGGGCTTTGTGCTTTCTTGTTTAAAGATGTGGCACAAGAATTGCAGATAATATTTAATTGACTGTCTGTTCTTACAATGCCCTTCCTGATCCCTCTGGAAGAGATTTTGTTTATTCCCTGTGTCATATATATCCAGTCCCTGGGCAGGCGGAGGGAGGTGAGGAGCAAGCTGGAGACAGAAGGATGTAGGTTCACTTTCAAGGCTTCATACTCCAAATTTTTACCCAGATAATTTTACAATTTTTATTTCTTTCACTTTTATTTTGGTATTTTTCAAATGTTTATGTGTCTCTCCAAAAACGTCTGATTTAGGAACACAAAGGCCATTGAGCTTCAGGAGAAGTTGAGCTGTTCAGGACCTGGTGACACAGGAAGGTTACAAGTCCTGTACCAGTATAGTTCAACTCATGATCACTCCATCCAGAATAATTGGCTTTTTTGGCTCAGTTTAATTTCTCCAACCACTGGCTCTTTAACTATAGTCTCTAGAATTCCATTGAACAGTAAAATTTATGAATGAGTCAGCTCTGTGTGGTTGTGCAAGGTGACTCAAAGGAATTCCACTAGTGGCAGTGGTTTCTTGGTCTTAACTTTAAGAACCATTAAATGAAATAAAATAAAGACGTCCTTATTCCAAATTAAGGGCATTTGGGGAGTTACAACTGGGTATGTTTAAAGTTCATGCCTTGCATTTTTTTAACATAGGCCCCAACTCATTAAAGAAATCCAATCAGAATTACTCTGCACCTCTTACAGTGCAGAGCCACACCCACACCCTTTAAGAAATGAGAATAACACTAATATCGAGATGATGTAGAATATTTTAGACCTTAATTTTGAAAGATAAGCACACTCATTCGATCTCTTAATAGTTAAATTGCAATATTAACTATCTGATTCTGAAATTCTTAAGCAACAGCAACAAAAAAATTAATGCCATTATTCTGCATCAACTGACCATTGGCGGTGGGGGGGTGAGATTCTGTTTTTTTTGATGTTCAGAAACCAGATTTTTGTGCTTATGACAGCTCAGGGTTGTAGCTTGATCCTTAACAAAAAAAAGCTGAATATGTTTTATTTTCCCCTAACAACAAAGTCTTTTAGACTCTGAAATATCTTCCTGGAATAGGCCTAAAAAGGAGCAAATTCCATCACTGAGAGAAATTCAGCATCTTCCTCCAAATCACTCTCAGCTGTAGCCAGATTTGGTGATTTATTTAATGATTTGTAGGCTTCCTTTTGTGTCCTTTGGTGGGAATCCGGGTCTTCTCCAGGGCCTTCTGTATTCCATGCAGAGCTGCCAGCTGCTCATGGAGGAGCCTCTTGTAAGCCAGAGGATTCTCCTGAACCAGGTAGTGCAGACCCTGAAACACCCCAAGGCTTCCCCGTTCTCACCTCCACGAGTTCCATACCATAGTTTCCCTCCAGAACAGCTACATTTGAAAGGCTGCTCTTCTCTGCAGCTCTCACGCCTAATTCAGTTCTCTGCGGGGTAGAAATCCCAGTTGTGATTTCTGCTTTCCTGCTCTGTTTTCCACACGGATGCAGCACTGCTGGCTGTAAGTGGAGAAGAGGAAGCATTTCCCCGATCACCCGCCCTGGACCACTGCCGGTGTGTTTTTCTGCATAGATGGTTTTGGCAGCGTTCAGATGACTGAAAACGGAGACCTTACATTTCTGTGGCTGCAGTGTAGTCCTGGATATGCCACCACATTCTTATTCTTAGCACTCTAAAAGCACTGAGACACCACAGCCCAGATCAGGGTTTCACTACACAGACACCTGAACTCGCTTAACCGACCGTGTGTGTTTGTAAGGAGTGAGCCAAACTCACTGGGCTGTGAGGAGCTAAAATTTCACTCCCTATCTTGTGGAGTTTTAGTTTAAATAGCTACAACAGATGAGTCATGGAGAGGAGGATCAGTGCCCTCATGCTGCAGGAGCATTGAGGAGCCATCCGCAGCCCAGGAGGCAGCAGGTGGCGTGTCCAGGGCCTGAACCACACCTTCACCACAGGGACCTGGGTCTTCTGTACCAGTTCTGCACTAAAACCGGAATGAACAAAAACCCCAAACCTCTTCAGAACTTTACAGAGGACACATGCAGAGGCTTCATATATTTAAGTATTAGGTTTTGGATGCTAAAAGCTTTGTGAGCTGTTTTTTAATAACTGAGAATGATATGGCTTAGAAAATTGAGCAGGTGAGTCCTGTTCTGTACAAAACATTTGGATATTTGTTTCCCAAAAGAATGCCTTAAAATGCACTTGTATATTTGTTATGGATATAATAAAGTTACAGGATTAGTTGCAGGATTTTCTGTTGCTTTGAAGGTGTTTTAGGTGGCTGTGGGTTGCTGGGATGTTTGGGAGCAGGGGAGGGCAGAACCAGAGTTCTGGCAGAAGCCTGAGGGAGTGCAGTGCAGCACGGGTGTTGGCTCAGTGCCTCCTACTCGTTGTGGTCGTGCCTGTTGGGGCTCTGCGGATGGGCACATCCATGGAATTACAGACTTAGGAATGAGAACATGCTTATTCTGGATGTACTGATAACCTGAGCAGAATTCAATAGCAGGTGACATCCAGCACCTTCCACCTTCTCTCTGCCCAGTACAAAACCATACAGACAATGTGGCCTCACAGCCAACAATTCCAAGTGTGTTAGAGACCACAAATGCAGGAGAAGCAGATTTTAGATCAATAACATATGAATGAAATGTCTTTCAGCTGCAGGAGGGTAGATTTACATTAGATGCTGGAAAGAAATTCTTCCCCATGAGAGTGGGGAGGCCCTGGCACAGGGTGCCCAGAGAAGCTGTGGCTGCCCCATCCCTGGAAGTGCTGAAGGCCAGGTTGGGCAGGGCTTGGAGCAACTTGGGATAGTGGAAGGTATCCCTGCCCATAGCAGGGGGTAGGAACTGGACGAGCTTTAAAGTGCCTTCCACCCCAACACATTCTGTGATTCTATGATTCCATTATAATCCAGAGAATCCAAAATGGCAAGAGAATCCTTGAAAAGTTTAAAGAAGTGAGGTAGGTAAATACCACAGGGCCTTATGGGGGGACTGAGACAGCCTGTTACACAGGGAGTAATTTGGGCTGTTGTTTTTATAAGTGTGGTTTTGATGTCCATTCAGGAGGACATTGCTGTGAGAGCTGCGGGGGATTAGAAACCCTCCAATCCAACCGCTCCTGTCTGGCAGCCTGACTTTGCCTGGGTTTCTAAGGAGAAACAGTACTTTTCATGGGATCAGCTGGTAGAGCTGAAAAAAATGGGCATGCTCCTGAGATCAGAGTTTGGCAATCAGTTCTGGAAATTGTATTTTTAAATCCGGTAGAGTGTTGTCACGGTTCAAATACTCTCGTTACTTAAGCTTTACCACCCGAAGGCTGAGCACAAGAGCTGCTTAACACAGTCCTCTGAGTCTCCACACCTTTGATTTTACCCTAAAACATTTGGATATTCCAACTAAAATGTAGAGCATCATGCTTCTTGCTGTTATTATTCCTTATAGGAGGGATAGGATTAAGTATGTGTGTATGCAAAAATGATCAAATACAGTGTAGGCAAGTGCAGCCATGTAACAATGCGTTGATAAAAGTTACTTCATCCTTTGGGACGGAGGAGTTGGAAATATCTGTATGTTCAGATGCAGATAGGACCTCTTTGGCTGCTTTGGATGATTCATGAAATCAGGATGCCAGAAAGGGAATAACTGGGAGGAGGCAGCGAGGCTTCTGGTCTGTTTCTACCTCTTTGTCAGGTATCAGCTTTAATTCCTTGTTTATATTTGGTGCTTTCAAAAACCTGGATTTTGTTTCCTTGCCTTAGCTGGCAGTTACCTCTTGCTCTGAAGCTTTTCGTTTGTAATTTATTCCCACAATGTTTAGTAAGTATTTCAACCTGCTCTGTGCACTGTTGTCACTGACTCTGGCTGGTTGTGATGGGGACAGGATGGTTTGGGACAGAAGCAATGGACATGTTCACACCTGTTCAAGGTGCTGTGGGACACGCTGGCTCTCCGAGAGAGAGCTTGGTGTGCTCTGGGGGTCTCGTTTCAAACCCCACCTCTGGTCCCTGAATGTGCAGGACCGTGTGTGTATATATATATATATAGTTTCAGTGTGTACTGGCAGTTACGTGTATCTCATCACATTTCCATCACTGATTCCCACTGTCATCCTAGCAGCTGCTCACATTAACCTTTCAGAAGAATGTCTCTGAACATGCAGGAAAACCCAGTTGAGGCTTGGACAGCTCAAGAATTGCTGTGGCTCTCATGTGCTCTAAAGAATTCTCTCAAATCCCTCCGGTAGCTGATTTTGTGGAATCCCTGACCATAAACCACCCACCCCCTCAGCTCAGCTCCATGGAAGCCACCCTTGGCTCGGCCAGTTGCCATGAACGGCTCAATCCTGTTCTGTATTTACCTTGAGGATGTCATTTATCATTGATCCCCATTCTCAGCAATGTCTCCCATGTGCACTCAGCTGCTTTGCTGCAGAAAATTAATAATACTTGAGTCCTAATTCTGGTAGGGGCTCCCCTGGCAGCAGCGGCTGCAGGCTCTGCCTATGCCCTGCTGGTGCCAGATGGGCTCTGCAGCCCCTCAAAGGTCAAGCTGAAAATGCCTGTCCATAAAAACTGACTCAGAGAAGGCAAAAGCATCTGAAAGAGCAGCTCAGCTCAGTTTCAGTGAAATCTGATTTCTCAGGTGCAAATGTGCATTGTGGGGTTGGTGTGTGTCCCCCACCCAGGACCTGGCAGGGATCCTCTCTGGGGAGTCTCACGCCTTTTCCTGGGAATGTTGTGGGAATCAGCTCAGAGGGTGGAGGGTGGGTGCTGGAGGAGCAGTGGGAGCAGGGATCGAGACAAAGTAGATTTTTCCACTGTGTTCATCTCTTGAGTTTTATCATTTGCCCAGCTGCTGGAAAAGCAAAACCCCAAGATGCCAAATGGCTCCGTATTTACAGAACGCAGAATCCTGGAATGATTTCAGGTGTTCTGACACCATTTCACGTGGCCCTGCTGAGGATGGCCCCACGATGCAGCAGGTCCTTTTGTGTTCCCATCATGCTGTCCCGGTTATCCACCATGTTGGGTGTTTTAAGCTCTGCTCACATCTGATGTAAATGTGGAGCAGTGCTACTGGAAATGTTTGGGGCAGGGTTTGTCCCACAAGGCCTTGGCCTGATCTTCTCTGAGATGTTTCACACCCTTCCTTTTTTCTGACGGTTTGCCATAGTGGGGGAAAATTTTTTTTAAAACATTTTTCTAAACAGATTTTATTCAAATAATAAATAACAACCTATTAACCCAGCATGCTTTAATGCTCTGAATCTGAATCTAAAGACTAGAGAGAGCACAAATATACCATTAAAAAAGCGTGCGTGGTTCTTCCTCCTGCCCAGCCTCTCCCCCATCGCGCACGCAAGCTGTCTCTTTAATAATGCAAAGGAGCAGTAAATTTCAAGCTGAGGATGGGCAATAACAAGGAGAGTTATTTCCACAATGCCCCAGTGTCAGCCCCTGGCTTAGGCGCACACCTTATTAGTTCTAACAGGCTGGTTAGCATCGGGTCACCTCTGCGGCTCCGCTCCCCGCAGGGTCACCCGGCTCCAGGCGGCATTTGGGGAGGGGGAAGGGAGGCGAGATTTACAGATTCTCTTCTCACCCGGCATTTTTAGCACTGGTTATTTTTATTTACACACACCCCCTTCCCCTTTTACGCCTTGCCTTTCTCTTGCCCCCTCTCCCACCCAAAACCTGTGTAAATCCTCGTGGTGGGCAAACCCCTCCCCGGTGAGTGTGGATAGAGGGACTCCTTGGAATGGGGGTTCCTGTGCTTCTCTTCAAAAGAAAAATAATTCAAATTCGTCAGCCTGGGTGTATGTATGGACAAATAACAACATCCATAAGCCAGTGTTGATGAAAGCAAGCCCAAGGTGGTTGCACTCCCAATTAAGCATGACGGTAGCATGTCTGCAGTGAACACGTGTGTGTGTGTGTGTGTGTGTGTGTGTGTGTGTGCATGAGAGAGAGATGGGCGATGCTTCACTCCTCTCTCACTTTCTCAGGGCCAGAGGAATTGTCTGTAGGATGATTCTTTAAAGTGAACTAACCCAGGGATGTGTTAAAATGAATGTTCATTTTTTTCCCTAACTGGAACGTAGGAGAAGCTGCCCATTATGGAAATGCACAGGCGGTTGTGGCCCTCTCCTGGCCCCCTCCCCCACCCGCCAGCTCCCATCCAAAAATGAATGCAAAGAAATACTATTAGGCTGTCTGGTTATGTATTTTTTATGAGGCCATACAAGACACTGCCTGACCTCGTCCAGCTCATGTTATAACCACATTGAAGATGCTTTTCATTTGGGTTCTGCTTTTCAGCCTGGGTGACCTCTATTAAATAAAAAAAAAAAGAAAAAAATGGCCTAATATGTGACCCCTGGGACGAGTCGCTTCAAGGATTACATTTAATTCATATGATAATATTGAAATATAATGTTTCTGTGTCTAATGTTTTGGATGTTTTTCTTTCTTCTTTATTTCAGGAATCCTTTTGAGTCTTGTCGAGGGTTTTTTTTTTTTTTTTTTTTTTCTTTTTTCTTTTTGGAGGGGGGAGGACAAGTAACTCATGCTTGGTGGGCAGATTCTTAAAAATCACCTTTTTTCCCTTGGAAAGCCAGAGTGAACACAGCAGCCCGCTCTTCGCCTCGCTTTGAAAGAGGAGAAACAAAGGCAGGGAAATTATTTTTTATAAGAAAGCGTGTCTGGCTCATCAAAATCCAGCCCCACGCTTTGTTTTGGTGCTTGCTTACCCAGTTGATAAGGAGTGACCTGCTTTCCTGGCCGGGGGGGCACGGGCAGACCCCCCTCTACCTCCTTGCTCGCCTCCAGCTCGCATTGTCTGCCTCGGCCCCGGCGCTCCCCTCGGCTCCCCGCGCTCACGGCGTGGGTGCACGGACGCACCGCTCCGTGCCTGCCCGGGCTGGGGCATCCCAGCCCTTGACGGGCAACGCGTATTTCAGGGGATTGTAAGTTCTCCATAAAAATGTACACCGGGGTGAAGCACGACTTGTGACGGTTCAGCTTAGGAGCAAATCTGCTTTTGCCAATTGCAAAAATAAATTTTACTCTTTCCTAAATATTCCGCGTATGAAAAAACATTTAATAAAGTGCATTTTTTCCCCCCGATCCTCGCACTAAAATCATGTTGCGAGGTGTACAGGGGAATTCAGCCACCAGCAGCAATCTAAGCCGAGACCTTGCACTGGGAAGCAACGAAGCCCTTAATCATTCCCGGTAATGACATGTTTGGAAAAAAGTGCCACACGCGTGCACCTTGTATTTTCAGCAAACATCTAATGCGAGGGTGTGAAACCGTGGCTGCGGTGCACGGTGTGCTTGTGCAAGGGCTTCCCTCCCCTCTTCCTCCTCCTCCTCCTGCTCCAGCCTGGCTGTGCTGCCCCGCTCACAAAAGCCGTGTTCTAAGAACAATAGGCCTGTGCTCCTGGAGACCCGTCCCGGCACACGCGATGCTGCTTCGGTGACGTTTGCAAGGGGATACACAACCCTGATTAGTAATTTTTTTTTTTCCTTTTTCCCACTGTGAGTGGAGCTGTGAAATAGTAAAATTAATTTGTGCAAAAATAGCCCTGGAATAGCACTCGGGTTGAAATAGTCCAGGTCGGTGCCGCGTGGTTGCGGCTGACCCTGGGTCCCCGCCGTCGTGGGAGCTTTCGACGCGCCCCATAAACCCTCGCCCTCCTGGGCGCCCACTGCGGGAGGCTCGGGCAGGTGAGGGCTGAGCGCCGGGGGGCTCGGGGCAGGTGAGGGCTCATAACTCCCAGCCCCATTGCGTTTGTTCGTGTCATAGGCTGAACCTCGACGGTTTTTGGCAAAAACCTAATTAGCGCCAGGTCTGGGGCCTGCGTTATGTGTATATGTGCGGCGGCATTTTGTGTAGGATATTAAAAAAATATCCAGGCTTTGGGTTGCCTTTTGTAAGGCATGGAGCTGTGACCCTCCCTCCGCTGCTCCCTCCCCCCGGAGCCCCAGACTTCGCCGTGCCCTGGCTGCGAGCTTACATGGAGTTGTCTTTTTTNGCTGCTTAAGTGGGCGCGGCGCTGATGTGAATATGCAAATGGGCGGCCGGGCGCGTCACACGTGCGGCTGCTCCCCCTCCCCTCGCTCCCCTCCCTCGCTCGCTCCTTTCCCACCCGGGGCTCGGGGGGGACGTGGGGACGTGGGGGGCACCGGCCCCGTCCCGCCCGTCCCGTCGCACTCGTCCCGTCCCGCCCTGGGAGCGGCGGAGGTGCGAGGCCGGGATGGGAGCGGGGGTGACCCCGACACGCGGGGAATGGACGCGATCGCTGCCGGGGGGCGTGGGGGGGCCCGCGTGTTCCCCCCGCGTCGCTGATTGATGTCAGGGGCCAACAGGACCCGGCTTTCCTGGCGATGATGATGGTAATGGTGATTGCGGTGATTACACTCATCATTAGTGGGAATTTGAATTTTGCGATGGTCAAGGCTGGGCGGGGGCACGACCCCCGCGCCCGGGAACTTAAGGAAAGAAAAGACAGGATTTGGAAAATGATTAATTTATGCACTGGAAGGGTCGAGTTACAAAGGTTTTCACGCAGCCCCGTTTTATTACGAGTATACGCCAAGATCGGCAAAAAGATGGGAAAGGCGTTTTTGTTATTAAAGGAAAATCCTCTATTGGAGGGATGATTTAGAAATTTACAGTCAATGGAATTTAATTTTATCCTTTGCCTTTTGCTTTATCCACATTTTAATAAAAGAGCCATGAAGAATAAGAGTAGCCGGGTGATTGCTGAACAAAGCAGATCTCGAATCTGAATAGGATTTAAAATCGGTGCCTGCACTCCCCGCGCCTGGTGGGGCCGCGGGCGGCACCCCCGGCTGTGCGCCCGGGCTGGGGGACGCTGCCGGTGACGACACACACCTTAATGCAAAATGAATATTTCGTATTCAAGAGGCACAAACTTTGTGATACATTTTTCCTTCCCCTCTGTTTGCCTGCCTGGTGATTTGGATACACCTGATCACGGCTTAGGTTTATGCATGGTTATTCCATGGAGAGAGAGCAATTTCCAGGGGAGTGCTGCTGGGGATGTCTGCCAGCACCCCGAGGTGGCAATGACCGTGTGTGGTTCTGCAGAACATCACTGGCATTAATTCACTGGGGAAAAAAACAAATGCAAAGCAACTCCATTAGTTTTTCTTAGGTATTACCAGGGACTTTAAAAGGATCTACTAATGGGATAACCGTATTCACTAGATTGATAAATAAAGAGAAAATCCCTAATTCTTTCGAGGTGTGGGGCTGGAAGCAGCAGATGAAAATGACTCCGGGGTAACTGAATAAAACCCCTGTGCTGATACTGCCTGGTTGATCATAGTGTAGTGCACTAAGAGACAAGGAGTGAGCTGAGGGGAGAAGAGGGAAAAGGTGAGAGCCTGTGGAGCAGGACAGAAGTGTAACCCAGTTCCAGCAGGATAAACCACCTGCCTGTGTGCCCTTCTCTCCAAAGCGTGCCCAGCGTCCCGCATGGCTCTGCCACCCAAATGCCGTGCTGGCCTTCAGCTCTCAGACAGGCCAGCTGGTCAGTGTTGGGTTTTCCCTCATTATCCCCGTCTCTGTGCTTTCCCTCGCCGTGGCCGCAGGCCCGTCCTGTCTGTGTCCCGCTCTGGGGTACACCCAGCACAGCCTCGTGCCAAGGGCACCACGCCCGGGGGCAGCGGGGCTGCCACGGGGCAGCGCGGGCAGGCCGAGCCCCGAGGACACGGTGAGGCAGCGTTGGCGCAGGGGCCCTTTCGGGTGCCCGCTCCTCGTCCGGCACCTGCAGCCGTGTGCGCACACACGATTCCCCGCGCTCGCTCCGCCGTGCCAATAAAGAAGAAAGGCAGGGATGAGGATTGTTGCTATTGATCTGCCCAAGGGGATCATTAGGCATCAGTATCAATCTACAAATCAGTGGGCCTGTGTTACTTGCTTGGGCAGTCATTGCCAATTTGTTCCTATTAGATGGCCGAGCCCGGAGGTGTTTGATGAGCAGATTGGGTCTTTATCTCGGCGCTGGAGAGCAGGCGGGCGTGGGGAGACGCCGCAGCTTTGCAGGATTTCTGCTGTTTGTTTGTTTTCTTCTGCTGAAACCCTTTTCACTGCTCTGTATAGAATTTTGTAAGGGCTGAATGTGTTTCTGCTTTATGGATGGTTTTTCATATCATCAGATTAAACATATTGAGAGTTTAGGAGAAACTATTTTAAAATAATCCCCTCGCTTTTATTTGGTCTGTTTACCAGCAGCACTCCCTATAAAAATACATATTCATGCCAGATTCTTTTGTTATTCTTTCCAGGTCAGACCCAACATTAGGAACGCAAACAATTTTGCTTTTGCTATCCCAGTGCCCATTCCTTGGGATTTATTGAGTTGTGCTTAGTGAGGTGATTGTTCCCACAATATTTCCCCCTGTGATTTAATTAATTTGGCCAAAAAATTAAAGCTTGCAGCTAATATTTTATTTTTGAAGTGTTTTTACGTGGAGGGGAGCCCTGGGGGTCAGTGGCCCCTTGGACACAGCTCTGCTCTGTGTGGCGCCTTCCAGAGCTGCCTCCCTCATCTGCATATTTGCAAATAAGAAAAATGTTTAATACTATGCTAAATGAACAACAAATTTAGACCATAACAGGAGAATGGAAATTAATGGCAAAAAAAAGGATCAAACCAGTTCACATGAATGATCTGATCCGACATCAATGCCGTGTTATTTAATGCAGACCTTGATTCCGACTGCTCCATCTCACTCCTCACACGAGCATCGCGCAGTTTAAACATCTGTCCAGCCTTTAAAGACCCTATTGATGCTGTGTTATTGGATTTCTAATTTCCAGGTTTTGTCAGGGGGTTTAACAGACTATATGAGTGTTTATAATTCCTAATGAGTTTAATCTCTAATTTGCCTCTGTTACCTGGGACTGTCAAATCCCTTTCTCAGCACTTGGTCTGTGAAAATTCAAAATACAGAAATACAGGTTTCTAAGGAACTCGAAATATTTGTCATATCTTTTATATACAAATATGTGTGCAGTAAACAGAACTATACATTCTTATTCTCTTTGAAGATCAAGCCTGATTTTAATCCTGCCTATCTGCTGCAATCACAATATATTACCTAAACCCAAGTTTCTTTGAGGACTTTTTGGATAGATGTCAGTATTTCATTGGAGATAAAATAGGGTGTGTTTTAGGATACCACATTATTGCTGCCTGATTAGTATTTGATCAAATCCTATCTGTTTTTTTTTGTCCCTGAGACAATCCAGCTCCTCCACATCCGGAGGCGAATTTGCCTCATTCTGTCTGACAAGTGTTTTGTTGGGGAGCAGCGGATCAGATCCATGTAAACACGCGGCCGGGACGGGGAGCCCCGCACTTTTAATTTATCATAAACTCCACAGAACTCATTAGCTTTCATCTTTACATCGCACGTATAGAAATGAATTGCGAGTGCACTCAGGGAGGCTTTTTTTCTGTGGAGTTTGCTGTACAAATATTTATGGACCTTTTCCTTTGTAGTAGAGATTCCGGTGGCAACAGCTATCACACGACGAACAGCAGCTTGCGACTTAGGGAAGGGGTTGCCAAAAGCTGTTGTTTATTTAGTAGCATGGCATTTTGTCTTGAAATTTGTTTTGCTACTATCTGCAAAAAATACAGGGCTCTCTTGGGAGGAAAAATCGGGATTTTTTGCCTATACTCCAGAAAAAAAAAAAGGGAAAAAAGCCTCCCAGAAAATGAAATCTAAGTGTGTTTGTACGTATGAACATAACTTTATAATCAGCATATTTTGAGGATTTTCAGAGCAGGAGGCTGCTCACTGCCCATTCACAAAACACACATATGGAGATTTTATAGTGGGTTTTGTTTTAAAGATAATGATTTGTCTCTGCGTTGCAGTTGTTTATGTTTCTGTCTATATCTCTTCCCTCTCCCCTGTTTTATTTAGTAAGGTTTCAGCTGTGAAATTTCTCCATGAAACAATTGATACATTCTCCACACGCTGCAGCGAGGGAAAAAAAGCCCCTTAGATTAATGGTCAGTGTCTCATCCACACAAATTTGTGTTACGATACTACCGAGAAGCTGCGAATTACTGACAAGATCTAGAATAATTCCTAATGCTGTCGAAGGCTTCATTTTCTCCTCCGCATGATGGATGAGGCATAAGAAGTGCTTTCTGAGATCGTTAATGTGCATCATTCTGTTAAGTGTTATTAAAGTCCGTCTGTCTTCGGCAGCAGAAACAATGGCTTAGCCTTTATTTTGTCTCTCTCTTTGCTAAACTCCAACTGGCTTTTACTAATGTGGCCTATTTTGGGGCTCTTTTAATGGCTGGTTTGTACCATGGCATTTTGGTTGGTTTGGGGAATTGTATTTTCCCTTCAAGTTAAATGTTGGCTTGTGGCACGGCGAATTCCCAGTGATTCTATCTGTAACCTGTGGATAATGTCCGAGCAGGGCAGGATCCATACCAAAGCCTCTGTTTAAGCTTGGAAAATAGGATTGAACTTTCCCTTCGGAAGTCTGCTCCTGCGGAGCGACGCTGGGCTGTGAAACTGCCCCCGGGAGCGCCCGTGTCCGCTCATTGTCCCCTGGATTAATTGTTTAAAAATCTGGGAATTGCTGTGTGGGGAGAGAGTGAGCTGGTCCCTTGCCGGGAGGGAAGCTGGCACGGGGCAACCCAAACTCGTCCTGTTCGGGCAGAAATCGCTGCCCTGTCCTGGTCCCGTGGGCATCGCCCCATTCCCCAAGGGGGAGGAGGCCAGGCCCAGATTGCAGATGGATCGCATTAAATCAAAAGTACTTTTAACCAAACAGAAGAATTCACTTTAAAGGTTTTTAACCTTTCTTAAGAGCCAATTTTTCCTTAAGCCCTGCGATAATAAAATACAATATAATTTATAGAGCACTCTCCACGGGTATGCATTCCTCCTCTCTTCTTTTTTTTGGTACAGTCAGATAAAACACCCAACAACTGGGATGATAATCAAGAAAAAACAAAAAGCAACTGATCATAAAGCATTTCGAAATGTAACATTCCTTTTACAAGGGATTCAGACATCCTTGGGAAGCCTCACTTCTATACTTTTAATAGAATTAGAGAAGTGTGATGCACAGCTGGTAAAAGCTCAGTCATCCACAGCGCAGCGAGTTTTTGAGTATTTAATTTTATATTTGAATAATTCTCCAGATCAGGCTATAATCATGGATGTCATATAAAAAGATTTTTTTCATAAATTACATTATTTCACAGATGTGCAAATACTTCTGTGAAAAAAATTACATTGATCAGTTTTTAATACCCCCCTGTCTCACCCTTCAGTCAAAAGAAAAAATAGCTTTTTTCCCATCTTTGTCTTCAGAAAGGTGCTAGATTGTAAACATCTGAAGGAAATGAAAGGGGGTTGGCCAGTCCACCCCAAATTCTTTCCAGATTTTCATTCCTTTCACCAGCAGCCTTCTGTTCTTGGAGGAGAGGGAGGAACAGCAAAAGAAAGAGAGAGATGTCTCTGTTTCTTATTAAAATTTAAAGTGCAAAGCAGGGGCTGTATTTTGCTAATTTTCAATCTGCTAAGTAGGAAGGGGGCTAGGAGGTGAGGGGCCGTGGGGACACGGGAGGTTCAGTGGGACAAAGCCCGGCCGGTGACACGGCCCCGGCGGGGACGGCAGGCACCAGGCACAGCCCCGGCCTCGCTGCTGGAGAGGGCTTGGACTCGCTGCACTTTGCAATCCCAAATGATAACATCCTGTTTATTTTTCTAATTAGAAAGTGGCTCGTTTACCAAGAATAAACCTCCCAACAGGCTTGTGCTCTGCCTGGCCGGGGCTCAGGCCCCGACACCCTCCGGGGTGCCCAAAAGCCTCACGCCCGGCGTGGGACCGGGGGGTCCCCAGGGCGACCTGGCCACAGGAACTGTGTCCCTCCAGCTCCCGAGCCTTTTATCTGGTCCAACCATGGGAAACATTTAATCGAGGCACAGGCAATTCCACAGCACGTCCTCGCGTGCTGAGTATCTGGGTATCGTGGATATTGTTGTGAATGGAAAAGTCTGCCCTAATGTGAAATTCAGGGATGGTAATTAAGATAAATGCCAACTTCCCAGCTCTCTCATCCCATCTCCTATGAAGTTACACTTTTTAGGGGAAAGGAAGGATAAAAATAACTTTATAAAAGTTAACCAAGGTGTCACACCCTGCCTGCTTGTGCTTCAATCAGAGTTGCCGGCTTGTTTTTCAGGGAATTTAAGTACCAGATGCACTTGGAGAAAGCAAGCTAAACATCAGAGTTTATTTTCAATATGCAAGTGGTATAAAAATATGCAAGCCCTGATCTGAGTGCTATGGAAACTGCTCCACAAAAATGTGGAACGAAAGCTGTTACTGTAAGTGTGGTTCATGTCCTGTAACAGCTGTGACAGCCCGGCACAGCTCAACACTTGTCCAATTAGATGAAAATATTCAAAAGGAAACCTGATTTAAATAAGATTTGTAATAATCTTTCACAATTACAAAGTATCCTAGTGACAAACACCGTTCCCCCGCCCGGGTCGCCCGGACCCTGCATTGGCCTCGGCTCAGTGGACGAGTCTCTCCCTCCTCGCGCCAGCTCCAAAAGCATTTTTCAGGGCTTATGTTACAGTTATTTGCAGATTATTTTAGGTCTGTGTTCTTTTATATCCACTTAGCAACTTGCAAGGAATATTTCAGGAGCAGCCCATGCTTGACATGCCCCTTTTTGGGGAGCAGGAGGACTGGGTGGGGCGGATTTAAAAGCCATTATTGTATTCATGACAGATGGTTTTCAGTTTAGGCAAGAGAGCCCAGATAGACACTAGCACGGAGACAGGAATGTGGACACGTATCATTAAGCTCTTTCTGTTAATCAAATGCAAGAAATACAGTAAATCTATTTTTATACCTGACCTGTGGAACAAATATGGCCAATGGATATTACACATAATAGGTCTTAAAAGGAACAATTATAGTTTCCCTTTAACTTTTCTGATTTGTTGCAAGTTGTATCTATTTCTAAGGTTTTAAGGATACTAATGATTAAAATCATCCTACTGCATAAATTTTAGTTATTTACCATAGTTTATAAGTATCGTGTGATGACCTTTTTCTGGCTTCATAAAATCAGTGACTTAATATAATTTAGGATCTGAGAGTGCAAGTTCCTCGATTCATTTATCATTTGATGCTGAAATTTGTTTAGTCTGGATCGAAGGCCCTACTCAGCTTTTCCTACTGGCCATAGATTCCTTGTACGTTGGAAACTGGGAGACCTTTGTGTCTTGTCTCTTTCTTTCAAGTTTGACCAAAAATAGTCATTAAAGACTTCAGAAGCACCGTGACTTTATAAATAAGGGCTCTTGACTGACTCTGATGGGAATTCCATGCACAGAACAGCCCCTATCACAAATTTTTCAGAATGGCAAAGTGTGTTAATGTAGAATACACCTTGAATTAAGTGGTCGGTTTTGACTGTATTCCAGACAACTTTTTATGAATGCAACTAAATAGTGAGTTTTAATAGCTTCGGGAGAATTAAGTTTGAGATTGTTCTATAAAGAATGTTTATAAATATATATAGATAGAAGATAGATGTAGCTGAAAGCAGAAGGCAATACAGTAATTTATTTTTAAAATTCTTCTGTAGTCAGTGTGAGTGATTTCAAATGGGATCCCAGAATCTCCAAGCCAAAGCTCTCATCTTCTAAGGAATTTCAGTTACCTGGAATAAAATGTTGCCTTAGAAATTATTGACGTAATAGTCCCCCTGGGAACCCCAGAGCAGTCAAAGAGAAATCCAACAATAAATCCAGGGGCCACCTGGATAACTCCATTAAAGGCTTTTTTTCAGTGGAAAAAATTCTTTAAAAGCTTAATTCTTCCTAAATGTAAAGTCCAGTGATCGTGTTTCTGTAGAACTTTTACAGTTGGGTGTTTCACTTTGTTCTGTTTAAAGAACTTCTCCAGGGCTCTGGGACAGTGACACCAGCCCTGTGTTTTCCCTGCGGCCCCCTGCCCCGTGTGCCCCCTCTGCAAGGGCTGGGGAGCCAAAGGGCACCGGGCACGCACAGAGCTGTGCCTTGGGCTGGGGTTTCGGTGTGCATCAGACCTCGCCCTGGCACGGGACCCCACGGCAGGAGTCCCACTCCACTGAGTCTTGAGCAGGGATGGGAACTGGGCCGGCTCCTGCCGACGCCTGGTTGTGTGTTTGAAATGCTGCTGCAGACCTGCACAGTTCTGGAAGAGCAACGGGCAGCCCTCGTCCGACCCGAGCCCCCTGAGCGGAGCGCTGGGGATTAGTTACATCTGCTTTTCTCCAGAAAAATAAAAAATAAAAAAAAGCCCTTCTGTGCCCAGTGCAGTCCCTGGTGTGCACAAGTAGCCCGGCAGAGCAGCTCAGTCTGGAAAGGCTGGAAGTCACGGAGAATTTCCATGTCCGTGTGACGGACTGAGCAGTTCCCGGAGCATTCCCTGCTCCGCAGCTCGTCCACCGCAGGAGCGAGATGTGCAATCCTTGTTTCTCGGAGGGACCCGCAGACCCCCCAGGCAGTGCCCCTGAAAATCGCCGGGGCTGGTTCGGAATGAGGGGATATGTGTGGTCTGACTCGACTGAAAACCAAACCTGGTTTGGGGGCGTGTGAGGTGAAACACAGGTACCTCAGGACATCCCGGGGCATGTGCACGTGGACACGCAAAATCACAGATTGCGCCCGCTCCGCGTTCCCCACGATCCGAGCTGTGTTTTGTGCTGCAGCAAAAAGGCACTGTGTGGCTTTTGATTGAAGATATTCAGGGAGAAACAATAATCCCATAGACCAGTGGAAATTTTATCGCAATTTAATTCTCTATCAACATTTTTAAAAGGAAAAAGGGGACAAGAACGAAGTGAGTTATTCTTAGTTGTCTGTATTATTAGTTAACATCAGCTGTCTGCTGATCCCCACCTCTGTGCCCGGTACAAAGGACACTATAAACCACATTTGAAAAAAAAAGACACTTTTGGTTTTTGTAGAAATACATATAAAAATAGATTCAGTATTTGTGGGTATTTACATATGTGTGTTTTACAGATTTCCTGGTGTGGTGGCTGGAAGACAAACCTCTTTTAAACCCTGTGAAATTCAACATTTCACTGAATTTAACATATTCTAAGTTATACATAATCTGTATCTTGAAGTAGTTTTACACTTTTTCTATAGGCTTCGATTTTCAACAGTGTCTACTTTTCATGTATAATGAAGGTATCATCTATAACAATATTTTAAACAATCCAAGTCAGTTATTTATACTGGTTTTTATCTTGAAATGAGCTTTGCTGTATCTTTTGGTTTTGCTTTATTTACCTCATCATTCCCTTATCACCCAGAGCCTTTTTTGCAATTGCATTTATTTAAAATGGTGGTTTTTTACTTTTAATATAATTGTGTTGTTTAGACAAGAAGTTTTTTTCTTGTGAGTATTAAGGAACTTGTTTTGCTGCTCTCCCCGGAGCAGTTCAGTGCAGCAGTATGTGCAGTCAAACAGGGAAGGTTCCCAAATTGTCTGTTCCCGAGCCTGGGATTCGGACAAGCAGGCACTGTCTCTGTTCCTGTAAGGAGCAGTGAAATTTGGTGCCGTGGATCTGGGTTTAAACTGTTCCAGAAGCAATTTCTGTTTATAGGCCACTGTTTTGCTGGACGTTTTCCCGTGTTTTTGAGCAGAAAACCGGCTTGCTGCACTAGAGACGTAATCATTGAGTGTGGGCTGCGTTGGGTAGGATGGGGCCACATTCTCACCCTGGGATAATGCACGGAACTGTGTGGGATAAGGGCAGCAGAGCCAGTTCTGTTCATCTTGGCCTTGCTCATCACCTCCCCTGCCCGCAGAACCTCCTGCTGCTGCATGAGCTGTGTCTGCCTGCCGGGACAAGGGACCCTCAGCGCTGCCCACAGGGATGGAGCAGCCCAGGGAACCCACCCCCATCCCATCCCATCCCATCCCGTCCCGTCCCGTCCCACCTCGAACACCACGAGCCCACTGTGGAGCTCCTTACGGGTCCTCTCCTGCCCGACCTGCCTCCTGCTCTCCTGCGCCGGCCTCAGGGATGAGCGCCCGCAGGAGCTGGGGAAGCGACCGGTGTGGAAGGTGAGATGGCCAAGGCCGTGGATGGTGGCAGTGGTGTCCCTGGCCCTGAATGACTCTT
>VWZW01004516.1:487353-500630 GCA_013397115.1 Edolisoma coerulescens | reverse complement strand
ATGATGGATGTTTTCCCCGCATTGTTGCCAGAACTGGGATTGTTTTGGTTGGAAAAGCCTTCAGAGGTTATGGAGCACAGTCCTGCGCACCATGGCCAGTGATGGTGCAGCGGAGCCGGATGGGCTCCCCCGGGAGGGCAGCGGCCGAGGGGTGCCCAGGGCCGGGCGATTCCCGGTGCTGTGATCCCGGGGCCGGGGCCGGGCGATTCCCGGTGCTGTGATCGCGGTGCTGTGATCCCGGGGCCCGGGCCGGGCGATTCCCGGTGCTGTGATCGCGGTGCCGTGATNTCCCATCCCATCCCATCCCATCCCATCCCATCCCATCCCATCCCATCCCCTCCCACGGAGCACAGACACAACTCAAATTGTTTGGAGATTTTTGCATTCAAATGTTGTTTTCTATAACAATATCCCTAAACCCCACCTGCATTTATATGGAGATCATCCTCCTCTGGGCTGTTGGGGAACAAATTCAATTCCTGCCATAAAGACAGAGGTGGTGGTCAAATAATTTCCATATAATATTAATTTTATATGTGTATGGTTGCACAGTTTGTTCCTCGAAGTGTGAGATCACAAAAACGAGGCAGTTTTTGTGCGGGTGAACTGGGTTGCTGGGGAGGGCTGGGGGGGGTGGATATTCCAGCACTTCTATTTCTGCCTCAAATATTTGTGTTTGTTTTTCAGGGGCTTTGTTAATACCTGAGGGAACCATTAATGCAGCCGAAATAACAGGAGATCTGATGTTCTCATGGTATTTTAGTATTTCAATTCCTCGATGGAAATGCCAGGAGAACACCAGATCTCGCGGTATTTGGGCCCCAGAAATAGCTCCCTTGGGAATTTTTAAAAAGCCCATAAAATACATAAACACAAATATGGAGATATCCAGGTTCCTGCTGAAGTTGCCTGCGCAGCCTTCCCTCGATTGAAGCCATCAGTCAGCAGCTTTCCCTCCCTTCCAGCTGATTTGTCTTTGTCACTGAGTGAAACTACTCTTTCTCCCTCAAACCGATGGCAGAAAACCGGACCCGTGTCGGTAATTGTGATTATGGAGAGGACAGTTCTGGATTGCTCACATAGACAGAAGATTTCCCCCAATCTGCTTATTTTTTTCCCTAATATGGCTGTTTTCTTCTTTAAAAACATGTTATTATTTTTTATTGTTATTTTTGGTTTCACTATAATTTTCATTGGATATTTGGCTGTATCTAGTTAATTATCTAATCAAGCAAATGGTTTCTTTGGCTCTTAGCTAAAACAGGAAAACACCTCTGTATCGGGATTAAGTTTTCATCTCTATCAACTGGCTTAAAAATACTGAACTTGATTCCTTTTGAATTAACTGAGTCTTATTTTATTTTTTTTTTCAATATCACCTATCACCATAGTAACCACCAGCTGTCAGTTCAGTTTCTGACATTTTTCTCATTTGGTAAGATTTCAGAATTGCCATCCTCCCTGCCAACATGTCATGAACAAGAAAAAAAAAATTGCATGAAAAATCTAATGGGTGTCTGGTCTGATTGTCCTCACTCGTGGCAGGGAAGACAAAAACTGATGAATTGTGAAATGTATTCAGAGGGATTCAAGAAAAGCAAGTGTCTCGGACCCCCTCCTCACCCACACCTCCTCGTTTTCATCTTGTTATGCTTGATGCACCAGACATGCTTGCCCTGACACTCGGGTTTGTAGAAATTTAAGATTAACAGTTTTTACATTCACCTCGCTGATCCCCGGGTTTTAAAGTCATCATTAAAAATAAAGTTTGCAGAGCTCGTATTTAGCACCATTTCCCAGTCATTGATGAGGTTTTAGCACCTGCGAATTCTCAACAAAACACTTCCCGTGCCTGAAGTCAACAGCCAGTTCGGTACATTCCCACATTTCCGTCCCTATTTCTGTCTTTTATGTACATTAGAAAGCAACCTTTGAGCAGGCCGAAAGAGAAAAGCAAATTCTGGGTAATTCCCTGGGCTGGGGTTTTGTTTGTGCTGGAAAAGGGCAGCAAATGGTAAAATTTGGCTTTTTTTATTTCTCAAATTGGTTTAGCTGAAATAATGTAAATTTAAGGAAAAACGTGTTCGTGTTCAGTAAATGATGCTGCACCTGATGGATGGCAAAATATCTGCGAGAAACCTGCTCGCCAGTGCTGCAGAAGGGCAGGAGAAAGGGAGAGGACTCATTTACCTCTGGCAAAGCAAATAAAACGCCAGCAATGCCTTTATAACATGTATTTTTTTTTTTTTTTTTGATTTTCTATACAAGACACACACATGGAATTGGCACGTCGTGTTTCCGTAGGTATAAAACAAATCCCCGCCAGCTGCCTCCATAGGGGCACAAAGAGCCGTCCCCTGGACGTGCTTCCAGGGGGGTTGTTTGGGGCTATATCCATCTCTTTTTTTCCCCGACTGTCTGTGAATTCAGGCTCAGCAGCAGGAACTCATTTCAGGAACATAAACCTGATTTGATGAGCAGCTGCAGCGCCCGGGTCCCTTTGCTGCCGGGGACACCCCGGCGCTGCCGGGGCTCAGCCCCGCTCCCGGCTCACGTTTCACGTTCGGGGGCTCCGGCGCTTCAAACCCGGCAAGCCCAAAGGGGAATAATTGAAACAATCCCGGGACATTACACCCACTTGGGAACATTTGGGGGAATTTGTATTTGTGAGTATATTCGCTCAGTTCTGCTGCATCTACATGGAGCAGGGAGGTAGCTCTCCCCAGGAAAAGTACTGACTCCCATAGGAAAATCCAGGGCTGCGTGTTTGTCACTGTTCTTCCCTGGGAAGTCGCAGATTGAGAGTTTTCCCAGCCCCGTGGTTTGGGTGTTTCAGCTCGGGGTGCGAGGCGCTGGCACCGCAGCTCCGCGGGGGAGCAGCGGCGGCCGGAGCTCAGGGAGGGACGGCGGAGCTCCGGGAGCGCACGGGTGCGGGGCTGGGCGGGAGGGTCCGCTCCAACCACGCCGATTTCTTCATCTAAGTGTCTTTTTGAATTAGACATTTCAGATATAGGTAGTGCTTAAATGTCTTCTCGATTTTAGAATGAAAAACCATCATCTTTGGGAAAAAATGGAAAATGATCCCATTTTCCTGCCTGTTTCAGCCATGCATTTTGCCAGCTGTATTTTTTAAATAGTTCTATAAATGTATCTCATGAAATAAATGCACTGAGAAAGTGTAACTCTTTTAATGATAAATAATAGTGTTGTATATAATATTTGAGAACAAATGGGGTAAACAAAATGCACCTTAATATCTTTATGGTTTGTGAGATTTATAACAATAATCAGCAACCGACTGTAACACTGTTTGCACCTTGTGCGCCCTAAAGCCATTGGATCCCTCCATTAATTGTATAAATTCCATGCACTATGGAAAATCATGATGTATCATTTATATTCAGCTATGTCAGGTATATAAATATTAAAATATATTGGCCAAAAAATGGCTGATTACCCCTCAAACATTTAATGATAAATCTTATCTTTTTACGGTGGTGGTAGCACTGAGGGTGGGGTGAGGGGGGGAATGGACTAAATATTTCATGTTATTTGGAAATATTCTTTAAACAACCCAGATATATTATTAATGTTTTACAACTGCTTCAAAAATCCGGCAGCTCGGTTCAGGTTTAGAGGATAAAGTAGTTCAGTACCTGAAGAAAAAGTGATTTTTATATGCAAAGCACCCCAGTGGTGGGGATTATGTTATTTATTCAGCCTGGGATCCGTGTGGCTCGCGGAGGCTCCGCGCTGACGCCCCAGTATAAAATAGAGGTGACGTTCCTGGAGCCAGCGACAGCAGCACCTCCCTGCTCTGCTGCTCCAAATATTCATGGGCATTTATCAGGGCCTTATTATTCACCTCTAGTCTTATTTAATAAACTCCTGCTCTCCCCAGCCACGATGTAAAGGTACAGGGACAGTGTTTGTGACAGTCTTTTGCCTAAAAATATTTATATGAAATATGATCTATTTCTGTGTGTTCCCCACACAGCCCCAGCCCGAGCACTGGCCTGTGCAGGGACAGGGAGAAAATATTGTTATACATATTTATTGATACTAATGTCTGTGTTTTAATGAATAAAGAAATACACAGTTGGGCTGTGGCTCAAATGTGTCGGGCAAGTGGCCGTCTGCAGTGCGGAGGGAGGAGATGTCGGCACAGGGGCTTGGAAATACGTGTGGCTGGAAGAATGGAACGGGAAGGATGCCTCGCACCAACAAGCAGACTTGGGGTGTGTGATAGACTTTGTTCATTTGATTCTCAGAACTCAGTCGGGGTTAAATTGGAATCCAGACATCAAAGAATTCTTCCAGCAGCCCCAAATTTTGCCCGTATAATTTTTTTCTTGCAGTTGTCATAATTGTAGCTAATTTCACACTGCAAAAATTTTTTTTTCTGTTTGAAGTATTTTCCTAAATATGCACAGAACGTGGGAGTGGGATTATTCGTTCTCTCTGGTGTTTCCCTGATGGTCACAGCCAGGCAGTTCCGAGCCCTCGGTGGCTGTGAGGAGCCCTTGGGTTTTGTCGGGTGTGTCCACGTCCCCTCGAACTCACGGATCGGAGCAGGATCCTGAAATTTGAAGGGAGGGGAAGGCTCAGGGCTGGAAATAGCAACGCCCTTCTCTCTGTTCCTTTTTTTCGCCCTGCTGTTGTGTCTGAACACAAGCGTGTGGTGCTGCATATTTGGTGGGTTTGCAGATTTCTGTGCGATTTTTATCTGAAGGTCAGGGCTGTGGAAATACATCAGGTTGGGATTTGGGATGTTTGCCATTTGCCATTTAGCCTCGCTCCTGCTTATCAGATCGCTGGGAGCACGGGCCTAATAAACCAGGGAGCTGCTCCGAAAAGGAAAAATAAATATTGTTCTGGTTTTATGGAGTCTCTTTACTATTACACAGCAGGAGATTTAAATGTATTTATTTAAGTTTTTGCCTTTTTTCTTTGGAATTGTGGAACTAGGGAAAAGAAATTAATGGTGGCTATTTATAATTTCACTGGATATTTGCATACATTAATTTTTTTAATGAAAAATTTATTTCCTTTTTTTTCCACATTGGAAAAATAAAAAAGGAAAGAAGTTTTAGGAAGGCCATGCCAGAAAGGGGGAATGGGGAGGCGGCAGGGGTGTTTTCTGCATCTGACATCAGTTTGAAACCAAAACATGGTATTTGAGGTTTCTCCTGCTGGGGTTTTGGGCTGTTTGTCCCCTTTTCCCGTGGAACAGGAAGTTTGGCTGCAACCCCCAGTGCCAAGCACAGAACTCCCGAGCTGTGGGACAGTGAGGCACTTCCAGGGCCGGCAGAGCCGCAGCCGGGGCCGTGCTGGCCTCAGTCGCTGCACCCCCAGGACTGGAATTACCTAAGCCAGTGGCAATGCGATTTGCATCTTTAATTCACACTGTTAATGCTGGTTTTTATGGTCAGGATCAGGCCTAAATAAGTGTTCAAGAAGGGGGCAGCCTCCAAATGGTGTTTAAACCCAATACTTTCAGAATAGCCTCACCTGGAGGTGGTGATGGGCACTGGCTCCTCTGGCACAATGCTCTGACATCTGCAGGCCTTTGGCACAGGGATGTTCCATGGCACAGGGATGTTCCATGGCACAGAGATGCCCCACGGCACAGGGATGCCCCATGGCACAGGGATGCCCATGGCACAGGGATGCCCATGGCACAGGGATGTTCCATGCACAGGGATGTTCCATGGCACAGGGATGTTCCATGGTCGGCCAGCTCGAGGCAGCAGATGCCAGCAGCATCATGCCCCTGGCCAAGCGCCCACCTCCTGGGGACCCCGTTGTCCTGGTGTCCGCGCAGGGCTGATCAGGTAATTTGGGAAGGGGCCGTGGCTCCCAGGCGGTTGTCAGTGGCTCCCTTTGCACAAAGCCATCCCAGCTGTGGTCTGGGCACAAACCACTTCCCTCCTCATCACCTCATGGCCAAAGCCCATCCGACACAAGGAGTCTGTTTTTCTCTGGAATTGGCTGGAGGGGGAGGGAGAGGACTGAAAGGCCACGACAATCCTTAGGAAAACATTAGTTTGTTATTTTAATATTTTTGAGAGGAAAGCATTTTGCTCCTGTGTCGATACCTTTTTGTGGTTTATTATTTTGTTGCTAATTTACTTAACCATTAGCAAATTAAGGTGGATTATGGCTTGGATGCATTAAAAGCACCAAGGAGTTGCGGTCCTTGTGGCTATTTCGGGCAATGTCATAAGCACACTCTTTTTTTTTATTGTCCTCCCAGGGAGCAGAATTTGAACTTAATATTCCATGAAATAAGCCATTGTAATCACGTTGGGTTAATAGAAGAAGTAAAATTGCCTCTCCTCTCACAAGACATTAGAGCAAGGCTGCATTATTAAAGTTTTCTTGCGGACAGGCGGTTTAAAATATATCCTCAGTGGCTGACGCAAGTCTTTTCAGCGGGGATGACAGCTTTTCAGATCTTAATAGGCTGTTCATTTCTGGCCTACGAGTTTTCAGCATTTCTTCTTTTCAAGCCAGGCTGTGACATGATGGCTAAAAACTGACATAAAGAAGTGCCATGTACTGTGAAAACCTTTATTCACTAAGTGGCTCCATGTAAATTGGTGTCAATAAGCAAACAATTAGAACTTAAAAAAAAATTGTTGGTTTAAATCCCTTTTCTCCTTAATCATTTGACCTAAAAATCTCTCCTTTCTCTCTCTCTTCTTTGGAAGTGGTGCATATAAACCAGTGACAAAGTGTTTTGCAAGTGAAAGTGGATGAGATCTTTGTTAGAAATCAGTAAATGATATTTAGCCTAGGTGAGTTTGGCATAAGGTTTTTTGTCTTTGAAATAAAATTTACAGTGAACTAAATTCCAGGTAAAAAATAAAGGATGAAGAAGGGCCTGGTTCTTCTGCCCTTTCCCCCCACACCCCCAGTCTCCCCTGTTTCAGAGCCACAGCCTCCTGCAGCACGAACAGCTGCCGGGTTCTGGGAGCTTGGCTAATTTCAAGAAATTTGGTCTTGTTGTTCATGCTTTCTGGAGATTGTTTACTTGAATTATTTGCTGCAGAAAAGACTTTTTTTCTGTGTCATTAGGTGAAGAAAAGGCACAGCACCTAATGCTTTCCCCACTCCTGCTTGTCCCAGGAAAAAATGTTCAGCAGAGCTTTTCATCTCTGTTTTAATTTATGATTTCTCCTTTTCTTTTTATAACTCGACTCCTTTCCTCGTTCCTTCCTGCTGATGGATCCAGCAGGGCGGCTCATCGCCGCTCCGACGGCTCCCGGGCTGGCTCCAGGCAGCGCCTCGTGGCCACGGCTCCCCCCGTCCCCTGTGTCACTCGGCTGGAGCCCACGGGGCCAGGGGATGCTCCGGAGCCTCCTGCACTTCCAGGCTGCTCCACACTTGGCTGTCCTGTGTTCCCTGGGGATGTCACCTCCCGTGTTTCACCCCATGTACACAGGGTTGTGTTTCAGGTGGCCATTGAAGACAAATAGCTCGCTGGAGCAGGGGAAGTGGCTTCACCTCACTTTCTGCAATATTTCTGCGGGGTTTTAGGCACTCCCCGATGTAACAGGGCATAAAGGGAGACTGCAGGAATAGAGCAAACTGTTGTATTCCCTCTGAGGCTGAGTAGGTGAGTGTGCAGGGTGATGGTGTGGTGGTGCCTGGCCAGTGCAGAGCTGCTGATGGTGTGAGGGCATGTGGCGCTGGCCACGAGGGACTGGACGTTGCCCCTGTGGCTACAGGGAGCACATCCTGCACAAACACCTGGAAAACAAGGGCCTGGCTGGGGATATGGAGACGCCAGGACGAGTGGTGCCTTCAACCCAGAGCCTTGTGCTGTCCCGGGGGCAGCGAGGGCAGTGAGTCCCAGTGACGTGTCCTCGCTCCCCTCCCTGTGCCCAGGGCTGCTCCGAAGGCAGAGCCCCACAGAACATGGATTTATTTTCTGAAACCTGCTGCAATCCACTTTAGCTTAACGTGGAGATGCCACCAGATAAGAACGAGCACCCCCAGCTCTCCCAGCCTGGCTCCAGAGCAGAGGGGCTCCAGCCCTCGGAGCAGCTCTGGGGCCTCCTCTGGACTCACTGCAACAGGTCTAGGTCCTTATTTTTGGGGCTCCAGGGAGGAACTGGTCTAAGTCCACCCATGCGCTTCAAATCACTTGATATCAGTGACCTTATGTTTGTTTCCTAATTAAAGGATATATTAATGACTTCAGTAGGAATTTTTCACAGACCAGGGCAGGTGTGAACATTTGAGGGTGCTCGGGCACTGCAGTGGGGGAGCAACAGGGAAAGCTCCAGGTCCTGGAAAGGAATTTTTACAAAGGAAAAGAAAATGGCTGATTATTGCCTTTAATTTATAAAAAATCCATGACAAAATGATATCCTAATTTTATAATAATATAACTTTGGAAGTGTATGAATGAAGGGGAATGTGGCAGCTGGGTCTGGAAATGTGGATGTGGAAACCAGGTTGTTTTATTTTAGATCACTTGCAATGAAAACTGTATTCAAAGATGGTTTAATTCCAAGCTTTCATTCAGGTCTGCCTGGAGACAACAGAGGCAGAACATCAAACAGGCTCTGGTTCTCCTCAGAATCCATGGGTTTTTCTTCTAAACAAAGCTGGAAGTGAGATCCACCTCCAAAGGCTCTGACGGGCCCAGGAGAGGGGGAGCGTCAGACTGAGAGCTGGCATCCTTCAGTGCCAGGCCCATGTGCTGCAGCCTCTGCGCTTCTCCTTGTGACTTTCACAACTAGATTTAACGTTTTTCTCAAAGTTTACAGGAAAAGGCCTAGAAGAATATAAATACAATTAAAAGAATCAAAGGTATAATGAAAGCTTTTGCATTTACAGGAATTAAAGGAGCAAACATTTATTAAAATTTCCAGAAATAATCGAAATTTATTTAGGCATAACAGGAGCAGTTAGGACATATTGCTTACACAGAAAACATAATTCCAAAAATTATATTGATGATTTCTGACAATTTTCTACAATTTGATAATTACACAACATTTGGCAATTAAAAAAATTATTCCTGTTGTTCCTTTTAAAGCAAAGGACAAGGAGCCATGGCTGGAGTCCTCGGAGGCTGGCTGGCCTGCCCCCAGATTTGTGTTTATATATCTTGCAATATTTTTCAGTAATCAAGGCAATGCCTTTAAATAAAAGTGAAAAGTTATGTGACCTTGGTTGTCAGACTCAATTTAGACTCCGCTGCAACACTTTGCATTTTATTTTTTAAATTAGCTGTTGCCATCTTTTACAATTTGTTTATAGGCAGAAAGAGCCACATGGAATGGGAAGTATCAGGGAGGAGTTGAGAGGTGCTGCTTTGGCCTCAGATAGAGGCATTTTTAATAACTTTAACAGCTTTTTATTTTATTTTTCCCTTTAATCTATTTTCTCAGGTGGTGCCTTGATTCATTCCGGTTTTCTTTGCAAAAAATTGGTTTCCTTTTTTGAAGAATGTTGGGGTTCTGTTCCCCCTTCTGGGGGAACACACTGGATTTTTGGGAAGTTTGCCATTAAAAGGTGTGCAAGGTAATGTTCCCTTTTGGGTTACACTTACCAAACCATTTTGTTTCCCAGCTGTTTTTTGCCTGTTACAAGGATGAGGAAAAAGGGAGTTTGCCGGGCCCACAGTGTCCGTGGCCCCACGCTGGCACCACTTCCCTCTCCAGTGCCCCATTCCAGGTTGGATTTTCCTTCCCTGGACATTTGCACAGGTTTTGGCGTTGACTCCTCCCTTCCCTTCCCTTCACTTCACTGCCAATATCCATGGATTTTCCCATCTTTATGGCTGAAGTAGGTCATCTGCTTTGCCAGAGACACCAATCAGCCCCTCTTGTATCTGATTTTTATTTTTCATAGGATACATTTTGAAAGCATATGTAAAATAGGACTGAAAATAGCATTCCAAATGTCAGCAGCCCTGTAGCATCTTGGCTGAGCTGCTCTGCTTTACTGTTTGGAACAGATAAAGTCATTCTACTCAATGAAAACCAAAAGCAAACATGAATTGGAGCAAAACTACAACATTTTGTAGTCGTGGCCTGGCACAGAGGGCGGCAGCCTCTCTGCTTTTGAAGGTGGAATAGAAAAGGTAAAAATTTGAGGCTTGTATTCATGAAAAATACAAGAACTGTTTTGATCTAAATAGAATAAAAAATTAAGGAAGAGGAAGACCATATGGCAAACCACAAACATCCAACCACGTTGTGCTTCTCTGGCTCCTTTTTGATATGAGAATTCAGTGATTGTAAAATCAGGCTCTGACTGAAGACGGGGTGACGGTGTGGGCAGCACCCCCAGAGCTGCTGCACAACAATGACATGGATATATCTCACATTTATCATTTCAGCCTTTTCTCTCGCACAGCTCTGCATGCATTTTCAAGGGAATTGGTACATTAAAATGCATACTGGGGAGTATTTTAGGCTTGATAGAGTCAATTGGGTTGTTCCATATGACTCTTCTGCTACCAAAAATTATAATTAGATCATTTCAGTTGGTTTTAATTTCGTACTTCTAATAAGAACAAAACTCTTACAGTCTACTTAAGTAAAAGTAGGAAATTTACACATATTAAAATACCTCTTTAAAGCTTTAACCCAGCCTATCAGTGCGAGAGACGATGGGCTGCCAATTACTGTCTGATGCTGTGGCAGCACCGCACAGTTTGTAACTCTCTCTGCAATCCTGTTTGGGGACAGTGTTGTTTGCTTTTGAAAAAGGAGCTTTTTAAAATGCCAAGTGTGTGGCCAGGCCTGAAGAGGCACCCGCTGTTCTCATCGGACCATCTGAGACGCCACATCTGGAGTAGGAAACGGCGGCGAAACGCGGCTCACCCAAAGGGCTCATTTCTGTTCGAGACTTGCCGTGTCTTTGGTGTGGGTTTGCCTTTCTCGTGCCCTTTCCCCCCAGCCCCAGTCTGCTGGTGCTGCAGGTATGGTTGGGCTGGCTCGGCCATCAAAGAGCCGCCGGCTTCGTAATGCGGGGCTGGGCCCCCGCCCCCTCTTTGAGCATATTCTGTCCCCGCGTTATTGCATCAAACATCACTTCTAATACAATACCACAGGAAACTAAGGGCCCTATTCAGAGATTACATGCACCCCATGGAAGGGTGCTTTTCATCTATTGGAAACCTGATTTAAAACCCAGCCCTACGTGACTCTTCCCTGTACTGTAACTTGCACAAAACGGGGAGTTCTTGAGGTTTCCTGTATTAGTCCCTGCTCCTTTGACACGCCTGGCACAAGCCCGACAGGGTCTCATTGTGGCATTTTTATTAAGAAAGAGGATGCTGATTCTTTTTTCTCTGTCAGCTGCTGAAATAAGAAGGTTTTAAGAACAAAGAAAAAACTTGTGCCAAGGGGAGACACAAGAGGATTATGATTCCCAAAGGAAGGTGGACGTTCCCCACACCAAAACACTGTCCTAATGAGCCAATGGGTTTTTCTGGTAAATATATTTAGGAGAAGTACATTTGGGTGCCATCTCTACTCATTTATTCTTCAAACTGTGATGCTGCACATTTTGGGTTTCACTATATTGCATTTTAAAACTAATGATGCATTCATTCTCCGAGCAAATCTTATTTCTAAGCCCTAATTTAATAGAATTAAACTCTAAGCTGAATTGGTTTTATGAGATAAAACTCTGAAGTTGATAACTGCATTTAGGAATAGTTCAGGTATTGAGTTTCTAATTTGCTTCCTGAGCATGGAAATCCCTCAGATAGTCAATATTGACGCCCTGTAATTGGTAAGAGTGGGGCTTGCTGGGTTCCCTCTCCGGTGCTGGAGCGATGCTCGGAGCACGGCCCCGCGGCTGCGGCCGAGCCCTGCCTGGCCCAGCACGGCTCCGCCTGCCGCAGGGCCAGCTCCAGACCCTTCCCCACCAGCACGTGCCGTGCCAGCAATAATCCCTTTGTCTCCAAGGAAAAAGGTAATTCCAGCTTTGCTGGGGGTTCAGCTCAGACATGGAGCCATTGCTTCCTGCTGCCATTTTCCCCAAGATGAGCAAGACAGGACTGGAGATCATCTCCAGATGATTTGACTTTGCTATTCAGATATAACCCAGGTCTTAATTCTGCTGCTCGGAAGCCCCTGGATGCTCTCTCAGGAGACACCAGCCAGGTGGGGAATTGATGCCTCTTGTGCTTTGTGGCACCTCCAGATTTTGCTCTGTGTTCCAAAGTACTAGATTTTGCTGCTTTATTACAAGAATGGTTTGGGAACTAAGCCTGAAGAAGAAGAACAGACTTACAAAACACCTGGATTTTGCAAATTTACTGGTGTTTAGTTACAGATAGGGAGAACTGCAAATAGAGCACAACTCTCAGGGAAATCACCAAATACTTAATTTGGAGCTCTCTGAAGCTTTGGTGAATGAGGGTGTGTGCACATGGATAATGCTGCGAGTTTCCACTTAGCAAAGTTTGTTGGTGGGTGGTTCTGTAGAGAAACCAGTTATCAAGCCTAGTTCCAAAAATAAATAAAAGCAGAGAGTTGTGTGATTTAAAACAAAGAAGGAGGGGAGTGAAAACAACCTATTTTTATTGTAGTTGCTTAATGAAAGGGTTTGGTTTGTACCTAATATGTAATGATTTAAAGCATTGGGAAGAGGTTTGCCGGATAGTTTGTCTCCCTCATTAAGGTAATGAGATTTTTATTGAAATTTTCCCCAGCCTCCTCCTGTTGCTCCAGGTGTCTTCCCTGCATTTAAAACTCACTGTATAACATTAAATGAAGGAGAACACAGACCAGTTGATGCTGCCATGTTTTGTCAGGTCTAGAATGAGGCAGGGTTGATGATGTGAGGTCAGTTCATAGAATCACAGAGTCACAGAATGGTTTGGGTTGGAAGGGACCTTAAAGATGTCTAATTCCAGCCTCCTGCTGCGGAGCAGCGGCTGGACTCTGGTGGCAGTGATGGTGCTCTGTGCTCTGAGGCTCCGGGGGCTGATTCTTGCTCCTGTGTCATTGATTCCAGCCAGAGGCCTGGGGCCGGTGGCATTGGGAAGGGCTGCATGGCGTGGCACAGCCGGCTGGAGCCGTGCTGGGAGGGGAGGCTGCTCCGGCCGGGAGGAACAGCCATCCTCAGCTCTGTCCATCCTCGGCTCTGTCCATCCTCAGCTCTGCCCATCCTCAGCTCTGTCCATCCTCAGCTCTGCCCATCCTCAGCTCTGCCCATCCTCAGCTCTGTCCATCCTCAGCTCTGCCCATCCTGGGCTCTGCCCATCCTCAGCTCTGTCCATCCTCAGCTCTGCCCATCCT
>VWZW01004516.1:326392-487097 GCA_013397115.1 Edolisoma coerulescens | reverse complement strand
GCTCTGTCCATCCTGGGCTCTGTCCATCCTCAGCTCTGCCCATCCTCAGCTCTGTCCATCCTCGGCTATGTCCATCCTCAGCTGTGCCCATCCTCGGCTCTGTCCATCCTCGGCTCTGCTTTGCCTCCCCGTGTCGTGACTCAGCCAAGGCCCTGATGCAAGGTTTCGCTCGGCTCTCAGCAGCGACACGAGCGGTTCCCTGGAATGCCTGGAAATTTTAGTCATTTTGTGAAATAACTGGTTTCATAATACGACAGTAACACGTCCACTGAGCCGGCAGTCGGGTGACAGGGTAATGGGGGTTGCTCTTTCCTCCTGCAGCTGAGGCAGCTTCTCTTCTGCATTCTCAGGGATTAAAGTTTCTTCTCCCTACCAAGAGTATAAAGGCAGCTGCTTAGCGATAAACAGTTGCAAATGATAAACAAATCAATATTTGTTAATGTTATGATGCACTCGCATCTCTCAGATACACATGGAATGATTTATAGAGTACAGCATTTCAGGGCTGACCCTTGCAGGTCTCAGAAAGCACTTAAAAAATAAATTTACCCTGGCCTCTCTCACCCCATTTCAAAAAGGGTGACAAAGATGAAGTAATTTATAAGTCACACTTTTATTAATGCTTTTAACTTTCATATACTTGGCTTTCTTGCCCTCTGAGCAGCTAAGTGCAGCTCTTGGTCGAATGGTAACCTTCGGTGCTTTGAGAGGGGTTTTGTACAAATGATCAACTCATAAATAGGTGCTGTGCTCCGCATTATCCTGCCATAAATTCCCAGGACCTTTCAAGTACATCAAGAAAGAGCAACTTGAACTATGCGTTCTGCGCTCGAGTTTACAGACTAATGCAGTCCTAATGAGCAGCTGGGCAAAGGGTTTCCAGAGCACGTCTAATGCTTTCTGTGGTGATCCTGTGCTGGAAGAGCCTGTGAGGCTGGAGGGAGGTGGCCGTGGCAGCAGGGCCCCCATGGCAGCGTGGTGACGTGGCTGGGAAGTGGCAGGGGGACATGGCAGGGGGATGTGGCCATGGCAGGAGGGGCATGGCCGTAGCAGGAGGGACATGGCTGAGGTCACCTCCCCTCTGCAGCTCAGGCACAGATATTGCTGCGAACTCACAGTCATGGGGAGTATGGGGAACAGTAATTGGATTTGTGTGTATTGACTAATTAGTACCCCTCTGATTATAGGTGTTGTTGGGAAAAATTTGATCTAAAAGAGAACAACACACAGATAAACTTCAAAATGCTTCTCACGGTGAATTCTTGCCATGCGTGTAGCCCTCACAACGACACTGCTGGGACCCCCAGCCAGCGCTTGTGTGGCTGCCTACCAACATCTCCAGAGCCTTTTCCATGCAATAACCACCTGCTTGGGGAAGGGTTGTGTGGTGATGCTTGCTTGAATAAAAACGTGCCTGTACCAAACACCCTCTGCAGCCCTTAGCAGGTACTGTTGACACAAATGAATTGTTCAGCTCTCCCCAGTTAGTTTTAAATGTTACCCAGCCTGGGAGCTGCTGCTAAGGGAGAACTCAGCCCATGGAGGGGAGATCTGCTGGCACACCTGTCCTGTCTTCTTGGTGAGCCCTCGACTGGGAAGCAGGGACACGACCTGAAACCCAGGAAACTCCATTTCAACACCAGAAAAGCCTTTTTCACTGTGAGGGCAGCAAGACTGACACAGGCTGCCCACAGAGATTGTGTAGTCTCCATCCTTGGAGATTTTCATCTGGACGTGGTCCTGGACCGCTGCTCTGCGTGACCCTGCTGGAGCAGGTGGGTTGGACTGTATGATCTGCAGACGGGACTTCTAACCTTGGCTCTGTGACTCTGTAATCCCCCCTTTGCAGCATCATGTCTGGGGGTTGATGTATTCTGAGAAGCAGAGCCAGCTCTTCCCAACAGGAAGCATCACCAGGACCTGTCCAGCCTTTGGAGGAAGAATGCTGTGTCCAGCTACAGCTCTGTGAGGCAGCCAGAGCCTGTCTCTGCTAGATCTGAGTGGGGAGGGTTGGTCATTGGAATCAGGTATCTAATTATGAATAACAAGGAAAGGGAGGAGTGCTAGACACAGGAATAGGTTGCTCCTTTTCTGGAAGAATCATGCTTTAGGCCTCTCTGGTGAACTTCTGCTGTGGGAGCCTATTGATAAAGGAGCTTATTTTGGACTTAGGGCTGTAAGGATTCCTCTGGCTTTATTACTAATTCTTCTAGGGGGTATTTTATTGCAAAGGGCTGCTCCAGGGATGAGGGAAATGGGCTACACCTGGTCTCTGTGTCTGACCATACGAGCATCAGCTGCTGCTCGTTGGTGGCATCATTACCCAATCCTGCTCAGGAGTGGGAGCACAGGTGTCCTGTGGGCAGGAGGGAGAGGATATATGTAAGGGTAGAGCAGGCAAGAGCCCTGAGGAGTCCTGCAAGACACAGAGAAGGAGCTGCTCTGAGAGGAGTCAAGGTATGTTGGGATTTCTTGCTCTGGTTTGCTGGTTGAGCTTCTCTGCAGTTGCAGGAATTAAAGGATAACTTGAATTCTAAGTGTCTCTGAGGAAATGCCCTTGTGCAATGTAAGTAACTTGAGCAGGGAAGGTTCTGCTGGAGTTTGCTGTTCTCAGCCAGCCTGTCCGTTGTGTTTGGAGTGCTGATGTGCTTTGTGGTCCCTGTCTTGAGGAGGCTTTGGGAGATCTGTGTGGTGGGGCTGAGGGCAGCTGGGACTTAAGATTTTTTGAGCCTTGTTCTAGTGAAAGAGCATATCCTGGCAAATCTTGATGCTAAGTCCCCCTCAAACTCCTGCTTTGTCTTCTCTTCTTCCCCATGCAAGTAGGATTTTTTCCTGGTATTGTTTTCACTGTTTCTGTCTGAAATGCAGTCTGTGTGCTCAGGGGTTACTTGCACCTGGTGGCTGTGAAACCACCTTGAACTGTCTACCTCAGGCAGCTCCTGCTGGGGTGTCCAGTGGAATATTGGGGGTTTGGGTATATGATGTAACAAAAATACACTTGATTTTTACTTGAAAGGAGCTTATTTGTGCACATAAGACTTTCATTATTAGTATGGTGAAGGCTGCGCTGGGTTTTTGACTTGATTGCAGGGAAACTTGCTGCAGCAGGCTGGAGTTTTTTAAAAGAAAATCTCCCCTGAAAAGCTGCAGGAACTTTAATTTTAAGAAAATGTCCAGAGACCCTTATGTAATAAAGCATTTGAAGCTGGGGCAGAGCAGCATGGGTTGAGGCTCTTTGAGTGCATTGATTACCCTTTTTGGAATCGGATCCATCTGCCAATTACCCCAGAAGTGGGGAGGGGGAAAAGAAAAGCTCTTATTTTGGTATAAATATGTAATGCAGTGCATGGGAAAAGCAAATTCCCTGGATTCAAACCATATGGCTGGGCTGAACGTGGGCACTGTCTGGTCTGTTATTAATGGATATTGTTAAGTCTGGGATCAATGTGGAGTCGCCCCTGAATGCAGTGTCTGGTGGCCAGGAGGAACTGCTTGAGGTAGTTGAGGGGCAGCAGGTGGGGCTTGGGGGGTTTGGAACATAAGTGGCTTTTCACCATCACCCTTTCTTGTGTGCTATGTTTGGAAAAACGTGAAGGAGAGAAGTGAATTTGCTTGGGATTTTGTGCTTTACTGAGACTTCATACAGTTATGACACTTGATTTTTCTTTTTTGAATAGTTAATGACAGCAGTAGGGGTATAACAGGTAGGAAATTATTTCATTTTCCTAAGGAGATGGTGATGGAGAAGACCTCAGTGAGCTGGAGGTTCTTGATGCTCCTGTCCTGCTTTACTTCTCCCACCCTCTGGAGTCACTGTGTTTTTCTCTCTGGGGGCTTGATTTACACCAGTGTGGATTTACATCTTTGCTGCTTGTGGTTGTACAAGATGTGTGTTTTGCAAGCATTGTCGCAGTTGGTGGAGGAAGCCATGCTCCTCCCAAGCTGGAGGCTCGCGAGAGGTTTGTGCTGCTCCGAGGTCTCGGGGGCACCTGCCCATCCCTGGAGGGTGCAGGCAGTGATGGAGGTGACGTGTGGCACCTCCACTGGGCAGCTCCCGGCCACTCACTGAGTGAAGGTACATGAGTGTCAATCCATGGGTGACCATCTAAAGGAGCTTTTCCAGCTTTTTTCTCTGGTATTCTCATCCTAACTTCCCCCCAGATCAGCACTGAAATGAAGCAATGACCCTCAAATCTGAATTTCCCCCAGTTTCTCTGTTCCACTCGATGTGTATTGACATGTTACATACAAGCCTTTGTATGTTAAAGCTGCCCATTCCAGCTCTGTTGGTGTAATTCTGCTGTTAATAATTTAAATGATGAAGTAGAGTCGGTGAGAACAATAACCGTGAAACAGATGGAGCTGGGAGCAGCGCGGGGCATAAATCCGTGAAAACTCGAGGCTCTGCTCTGGAGCATCCGAGTGGATTAGCGGCTCTGGGAGTGAGCCTGCTGTGGGAGGGGGCAGGCGGAGGAGCCTCGCCAACTCCAGCTTGGCATCTCTGCTCCTCTCTGAGGCAAACCTGGCAAAACCAGCTACAGAGTCACCTCAGTAATGCTGGGAATGAAGCTGCCTGTGGTTCTTTGTGCTGTTCTTTCAGTCTGGTGTTCAGTTGGATGTTCTGACGAAATTCTCCCCTCCTCAAAGATGCTGGTTTTTATTCACACCCAGGTCCCTTCTTACTCAGCTTGTCCTCAGTGTGGGTGGAGAGCAGGGATGAGCCAAATCCTTCAGCTCACATGGACTGACACCCTAAGGTCACATTGGTACAATCCCCAGCTTCTAAATTAGAAAAGTTTGAGTGAAGCCTTGGCAGAGACAGGAACTCCTGAACTCTGTCCTCACAGCTGTGTGTATTTCCCAGGTAACAAGTGACAGGGCAAGAGCAAGCAGCCTCAAGTTATGCTAGGGGAGGTTTAGGTTTGGTACTGGGGAAAATGTCTTCATGGAAAGGGCTGTACAGGCCTGGCAGAGGCTGCCCAGGGCAGTGCTGGAGTCCCCATCCCTGGAAGTGTTCAAAAAGCGTGTAGATGTGGCACTCTGGGAGTTTGGGGTTAGTGCTGAATGTGGTGGTGCTGAGCTGAGGGTTGAACTTGATTATCTTAGAGGTATTTTCTAACCTTAATGGTATTATGACTCTCTGACTTGTCTAGATATTGCAGTTGCAGAGTCTTTAGGTCTCTTAAATGGGAAGAAACAGGGTCTTCTTCCCATCCAGCTCTTCAGCTGTGCTGCCATGGCTCCAACAGCTGGAAGGTGACTTGGTCTCTGCTCTGGCTACTCCTGCAATTCTCCAGAGACTCTTGGAAAATAGCCTAAAATTTCATTGTTTCCAAGAGAGGATTAAAACAAATCACCCCAGAAGTTTAGATAACGAACCCTGAAGTAGGTGTTTTTGGGGGAATTCTGTGCTTTCCAAGCACCCAAATGTGAATTTGCGTGCCTGGAAGCGTCTCTGTGCCTGGTGCATCCCGGCAGTGGGTGCTGTCACTGGCTGCCACAGCTGGGGGTGGCAGGTGTGGCTGAAATGCAGCTGGAGCAGGCGGAGAGGTGAGCCCGGCTCCCCTTGCCCGGCGCAGCTCTGGCTCTGTGGGAATTCGGCTCACTCGGAACGAGGTCGGGGTTGTCACGGGAGGAGAGATGAGGTGGGATTTGCAAATTGCTCAAACTTAGTGCACTCAATTATAGCTAGACCTGCCAAGCAGCTCAGAAAGGCTGTGGGCTTCGTTAGCCGGCTCTGCCTGGTCCTGCTGCTGCGAAGTTCGCCGGACGCGGGGCCGCGTCCCAGGGCCGCCGCTGCCCTGATGTCCTTGCACAGCGATGGGATCTGGCCGTGACATTTCATTATGCTGATTTTAACTGGCATGAGGAGAACTTGTGGACAGGCTCCAGTCTTGTGAGGGAGAGGAAAGAGTGGAAAAAGCAAACCGTAAATTAAAATAATAACAGTATGGGCCAACAAACAGCACACACGTGCAACAAAGAGAGGCAACCTAATAAATACATTCACTTTGATTTATGGCATTGTGATAATCCAGACCGTCATCCTCGCTGTGGTTGGGAGGGTTTTGTGTGGTGATGAAGGACAAAATCAATGGTGGGCCTTTTCATTCTTTTAATAAGAAGAAAATAATTCCCCCTCTGTGTTCTGCCAGTCTTGGGACTTGGCTTCAAAACCCATATAAATCTGTAAAAATGTAATTCTGCCTTAGGAGCCTCTTCCTTCTGCTCCTGGAGGAGGGTTTTTCTGGAGGTGTTTGAGCTTTGGCTCACAAACCTGGCTGCTCTGGCCCACCTTCACCTTCCCCTCCTGTTGGCTCAACAGGAGATGGCCTGTCCTGCCCTTGATTTGATTCCCTTGAAGTGAATAATGCACCTGAAATTCTGCTGCAAGAGTAGAACAAACATCCATTGGGTCTGTAAGAGACAGTTACTCATTCTTGATATCACAGAATGATGGAATGGTTTTGGAAGGGACCTTACAGCTCATCCTGTTCCACCCCCTGCCATTGGTAGGGACACCTTCCACTAGACCAGGGTGCTCCAAACCCCATCCAACCTGGTTGTTTTTGGGGTTTTGTTTCTCTCATTGCATGTACACAGTAGAAAACACTGTGTTTAAGTTGATAAAAATATTGATAAAATTAGCCTGTTTTATTTACTTGTTATTTTAGTATCAGCCTCATCATCACCATCATGTGATCTTTCTGTAAAGAAATTACAGCAATCTTAGAAACACTTTTCCAGATATAAATCAAAATTCCTCCTTTGCCTGCCCTCAACCAAGGATATTTAGAAAAATTAAACATATAAACTCTTTTCTTCTCTCTGTGGAATTAGCTGATGAGTAATTTAATATATGTGCTTTGTGGTGCATTATTGTGAAATATATTTCATTAGCTTTAAGTGCATTAGCTGATATTTTAAATTCTATGAAAATGGGACTGTATTTTCAAGCTCGAGCTTTTTGCACAGTGTGGGCACATTCTTCCAGAGCTGGATTAGCAAACACTTCACTTTGGTGTATATATAGCACAGCCCTGGAAGGGAAGTTTTGAAGTTTGTGCATAGAAAACACAATTATTGCCAGATTAAATTATCAAGGTAAACCTTATAAATGTTTTTTGTGATGTATTTTTTTTTCTTTTTTATATAGGAACACCCCATTTTTTCCTGCTAAATGGGTTCATGGTGTTCTGTGTTGCAAAGGCTCTGAAAGGCTTTTCCTGCTGTTAGGGAGGGTGGGTGTATGCAGGAGGATATTCCACAGGGTGGATTTCTGGAGCGAGGGGAGGTGGGATCCACCCCCACAGGGCAACCTGGGGGGCTTGGAGTGATGCTGGGCCCCCCAGGGCTGGGCAGGGGTGGGAGGACCCCCAGGCACCACATCCCGGGGTCACAGAGAGGGATCCCCTCACTGGGATACAGCTGGGCTTCTGCACTTACCAGACTGGTTCTTTGCAGCCCCTGAGCATCCCTGCTGTCGCTCAGGGTCCAGGACCTGTTCTTCCACATTCTGTGTGATTTTTAAATCACTTTCCTGTGCCCTTTAACCCTCACAGATTACATTTTGGGGAGCTGCAGAGGACAAGCCTGCTGTCAGAGCAGAAAATCAAATTTTTTGATGTGATGTTGTTGCATTAAAAGGGCCAATCTCATGTCATGTAACATGTGAATAATGGGACTAGCATGTGATGTCAAAAATTTCCAACTGCCTCATAAATAAATGCAGTCCCTCCCCTCCCCCCAGAAGGTCACCCTGCTTGAACCCGGGCTTGCATCCCAAATTACCAACGTGCTCAGAGTCAAGGTTAAAGGTACAGTATCCCCTTTCAAAAGGCACATGTCAGTGTCTGTGCTGGGAATGATAAATAATGCCTGGAACAGGCTATCAATTTCCCAGGGCCCTGCCTCCCCTTGCTGCTGTGCCGAACTTCGCTGAGGGCCTGGGGAGGAAGCGGGTGCCACCGCGGCTCCACGCCTGGCTGTGGTTTTGGCTGTGCTGGCTCCTGCCCTGGCCATCCCTCGGACTCCAGGGGTGCTCTCCCAGCATCTGCTGGGTCTCTGGGTGAGTGGAGCCTGTAAATGTCACCACCGTTGGCCCAGAAAAGTCCTTTGGAGAGCTGATTTCACACATTTTAGTGTTCAAAGCTTTATGTGCCCATAAGTCATTAAGGTTGCAAAATCAAGCAGCGAACTGAAAAACTGTGGAAGTGCCCAAGTTTGCACAAAAACCCTGACTCACCCTCCCTGACTGGATGTGTCTGACCCAGCCCGAAATCCCATCGGCTTGTGGGGCTGCTCCTGGGGAGGCCTTGGCTGATGTGGCCATAGGGAGCGGAGGTGCTGACGGTGGGAACATCCCACCTTCCCCTTCCCCCCTTGCTCCTGCCTCTGTGTTGTTTTTCACTGTAGAAAAGCTGAACAATTCACAGGCCCCAAAATTTATCCTTTCCTTCTTGAGTCATCACCTGTTGAGTGGCATTGGGACTTAGTTGGGAAAATACCCTCAACACTTCCTTGTGAAATACTGTGTTATCATATGGTGTAAAGCTAAAATAAATTGCTTTTAACCCCTTTTTGCACACAGGCAGCAGAGTTGCCATGGTTAAGGTCCTGTGCAGGAGTTATGTACCTGAATTTGGTTGAAATGAGGCTGTGTGTCTACAGGCAACAGAGAACTTGGTTGGGATTCAGCACCACCCTGTAGCATACCCTGCTGTGCTCACTAAATGGGGTCAGGCTCCTGGCCCATGATAGCAAATTAGCATAGAAATCAGGCATGTGTAATAATGCATATGCAACAGAGGGACAAATTAAGGGTGAATAGGTAAATTTAATGATAGCATTTTCTAGTTTTTTGCAACTTAAGCATTTTATACATAGTGGTTTTTTTTTTTTTTAATAAACACCGTGCATGGTTCTTGGAGCGGGCAGCCACAAAAGCCAGTGCTTTCCATGAGACCATGTGGACACTGGGAAGGTGGCTGGCTCAACTGGCTTGGCCAAGGGGCTCCCATCAGCCGTGGGGCTGGAGGACACTTTCTGCTCATCTGCTGCATTTATAGGTTAAATGATCTCCAGACACCTTTGTTTTCTAGGCTTACTCTGAATTTGGAGTTTTGCTATCTTGGGTCTTTGTCAGTTGGAGCGATTGGGGGTCTCTGTCCTTCCTGGGGAAGAGTGGTGGCAGGATGCAGATGTCACCCAGGTGGTGGCTGTTGCCTGTGGAGGTGGGTGCAGCTCTTTGGGCAGCGCTCAGGGCTCAGTGTGGGGACAGATAAACCCTCTCAGGGAGCAGCTTGGATGGGTCAGGGCACTGCTGGCCCCTCCCTGGAGAGCCGTTTGTCCGTGGCCTCAGCCACCCTGTGCCACACCGTCCCCTCCCATGACCATGCAGGGAGCAGGGGCTGCTGAGATCAGACTTCCCAAGGAGCTGGGTGTCCCAGTGGGGACAGCAGCCCACCCTGCCTGCACCCCTCTGTGCCCCCAAACCCTGCTGGGTGCTCGGGGAGATGGATGGGTGACCTCAGCCCTGAGGAACGACACATCCCTGGTGCAGCTGTTGCTTAGCCAAGGGAGGGATGGAGCTGATGTCACTGGTCTAACAGGGATCATTATCCACATATTTGGTATTAACCAGCAGCTGTGATGGAGATTCCCAGTCTTTAGATGATGAAGTGTCTGTGTGGTACCTCTTGGCACACATTTTTACCTGGTGCCTGCTCAAAGTTATCGCCTGGCAGCTGCATCAGCCCAGAGTGTGGCAAGGTCAAGTCTTGCCCGATAGCAAGCATGAGTGAGGAACTTCTGAAAGAACTTAAAAAGGTTAATAAGTTCTATAGTGTTTTGTGAATTTGAAACTTTTTCTTAAAGAAGTGTTTAAGAAAGCCTTTTCTATCCCTGGCTCTGTGCTAATGAAATGCTGAGTGCCACGTTTGTGGTGGGTCACTTCCCTGAGGTAGGGGGATGATAATTTGGGAGGTGAAGCCTGTCCCTGCCCAAGCAATACCCTGTCTTCTCCTTTTTACTGGTAATGCTTTTTTGTTAAATTATACTTAGATTAACAGTAGATGAACTAGTTGGGCACATAAAACCCATATTCATAGAATCACAGACTGGTTTGGGTTGCAAGGGACCTTAAAGCTCATCTTGTTCCAGCCATGGGCAGGGACACCTGCCACTAGAATTCCATATTCATGTTTACTTATATGGAAGGAACAGGGCTTTATGGAATGAGGTGTGTAAGAGGCTGGAAGGCAGTGCAGGTCTCGTTGCCACTGTGGGGGGTGGCTTTGGCTGCGCTCTCAGAGCCAGGCCCGTGCTGGAGCTGCGCTGTGCCCGCTGACCCGCTCCGTGGCACGGCCGCCAGCCCCAGCCTGGCCGCGGCAGCCACATCTGGTTTGGCTTTGTTTGCCGGCAGAGGGGAGGGAGGTGCTTGCTGTGGTCAGGGGCCAAACTACATGTCATATTTCATTACCTTCATTAGCTACTACAGAAGGCTGTGTTAAAAGGGAGAAGGTTGTGCTTAACTCTTCAGTTGCCAGGGGCTTATTTTCTAAATGCAGTTTTAATTTTGCTTCCTGCTCTTCTCAATGCGTCTTTACCTTTGTTCTGAGCTTATCAAACCCATAAATCATGTTTCTGCCCAGGATTCTGCCCCTTGGTGTCGAGGAGGCGCAGGCGGCCGGGCCGTTCCTGGCTCGCTGCTCGGACGGTTGCCGAACCATCTGGAAACAGTTACAGGAGCAGCAGTGTAAACCCAAAAGGGAAAATGTGTTTAGCATTAATAGAACTTTACTTTTTATTTTGTCCACAGTTGTCTTTTCCTTTTTCACCTCTCATTGTTCTGTTGATTTAATGTTGCTGTTTTGTCCAGAGAAGCTGTGGCTGCCCCATCATTGAAATGTTCAAGGCCAGGTTGGATGGGGCTTGGAGCAACCTGGGATAGTGGAAGGTGTCCATGGCTGGGGGTGGGACTGGATGGGCTTTGAGGTCCCTTCCAACCCAAACCAGTCCGGGATTCCATGATTTCTTTTGGGGGAACTAAGGGCAAAAGGACACTTTGTGGTCGGGGTAAGGCTGGGACAAGTATGTCTCCTCATTAAAGATGTAATTTCTTACATGAATATCACAATAAAGAATTAATATTTCCCCATGAATTGATGACATGAAACAAGGCATGGAGATGTTTATAGCAGATGTCTTCATTAGGTTACCTGCCTTCAAACTGTGCTTAAGCCCATGAGCCCGGGCAGAGCTGTGATGATGTGGGGGTTCTGTCACGCTGTACCATGTGTTTTGTGAACAAAATGTCATAGAATCATGGAATGGTTTGGTTTGGAAGGGACCTTAAAGATAATCCAGATCCAACACTTTGCCATGGGCAGGGAACCTCTACTTTAATCACGTTGTAACCTTGGCACTCCCAGCACAGCTCACAGTGCTCCCCGAAGGTGGGACTGTTTCCAGAAGGAAGCAGGATGAGCCATGGAGAGCCCATTTCACTGGGAGCCGTGCAGGGGGCTGGGATGGGCAGGAAACTCGGGTCCTCTCAGCTCCAGGCTGCTGGGGGCTGGAAATGCCTTTGGGTGTCGCCCACATTATGTCCCTCTACAAGAATTTAGGAATGGATTTACAGCTCCAGATGTCTTCATTGGTACTTCTGTGTTACAGATTTACAGTAGGAACAAAACCAAATTGTGTATTAATTAGTAAAAAAATTACTGAGCAAGAGACTATAAACCCAGCCCCATTTCCCTCTCACTCTGTAAATCTCCATTTTCCCAGGCAAGTATCTGGCTGGTATTTGTTCCAGCATTTTACAGAGATAGGCTGCGGCGTAATCTGCACCGAGGCAAGATAGCAGGGAGGATTAAGATTTAGCTTTTTATCTGATAGCAGCAACAGCACATCCAGTATCTCCACTATTATTCTTAAAATTCCGGAAGCCTGCATTCTGAAATTACTCAGATTTTTAAAGGGCGTGTGTGAGGGGCATTTGTGGCTCTGCCTGTAATGTCAAGCCTGCAGTGCTTTTTCTGAAAATTTAATGAAAATTTGGATTTGGAATGAGGTTTTTACCTGGCTGTGTTTTGTCTGGGACAGGTGATGGCTATGTCAAATTGTAAACCTTTAGTAAAAGGTGCTTTTTGATGGGAAAGCCCTCAGCACCATAGCCAGAGCACTGTGATTAAAAAATTAGGCAGAACAGCAAACTACTGCTTTTAATTTATCATTTAATGGTGGAATAAGGCTTGTTTACTTCTTCTTTTTCATCTCCTGTGCTCCTAAGTCTTTCAGCCATTCTTTTGAAATGTATTTTATAGTAAAACCTCAGTGGTTATATTGCCTAGGGGTTTAGTGTCTGTTTTCAAGAAAGGGAGTATTTTTAGGCTTAAAAAATATTCTGCTGACTGATTGTGTTTCAGCATTTGAGTTGGATGCTGCTGCCTTGATATATGCTTATTATACCACCAATTTAAAAATAATTCTTTGGGATCCTGTGAATTCAGAAGGTTCAGTAATGTGTGTGCATTATACATGCAATAGAATTTTTATTCTATTTCAAGCAATTAGTTCAGTTTTACATGGTTGGTATGTGCTGTAGTTATTTTTAATAATAGCAGTAAATCCAGTTGCACATGTGTTGGGTGATGTGTCCAGCCAGCATCGAAGCTGGTGCCCTTTGGCCCTGGGGACTGACGAGAGGTGACAGCCTTGAGTCCCTGCGGCCCCGGGCAGGGCCCCGTTCCCAGCTCCGGCCCAGGGAGTGTCCTGGGGCTGCCCAGTGCTCCTCTCCCAGCAGGGCTTTGTCAGCCCCAGCAGTCGCAGCTCATCGGCGCCGTGGGGACGTGGAGCTTTTCCTGCCTCTGTGGCACTCATCCCAAGGAGAGGGAGGAAGGTGGACCTGGCAGGCAGGACCCTTCTCCAAGGCTTTTGCTGGAGTCAAACTTGATCTTGTCATGTGCAACAATTTTTCTTTGCCCTGGGTGCTGTTGGTGCAGTCCAGGGTAAAATGTGGACTTTACTCCCATAACTAAGCCAGGCAGTGCCAGGCTCTGTGCACGGTGTGGTGATCCTGACCCAGCCCAGCTCACCACCGAGGTCCTGCAGCTGATGTGGTACCTGGGAACTGTTCTAATCCTCGGAATGCAAACATGCAGAAAGACAGGGATTGTCAGGAGAAGTCTCTCAGGCTGTGGCTCTTGCAGCAAGACCTCAAATTAATTCTCCTCCATGTCAAGAGCATTTGGCCTTAGACACAGCAGAGACAGTCACATCTCATTGCCAAGTCATGTTTCAAAGCCTGTTTGCCCAGGTGCTTGTTCTGTTGTCCTCAGTGGAAGAACCTCAGGCAAGTCTGTGCTGAGCAGGAATCAGCCCTGGCTCACTGGTGCCGAGTGCTCCCAGAGCCCTTAGGCCTGATCTCAGCCATGGCTGCCTGACCCTCTGCCCAGGGATGCTCCCAGCAGGAATCTGCAGCAGGGTCAGTTGGCATGGGCAGGGTGGGCCCAGGAGATGAGTGGAGAATAGATCCTTCTCTAACAGTCCAGTTCCCCCTGAAAACTTGATGTAACTATAATCCTGCACACTTAGTCATGTGGGAATTCCCAAACCACATTCCTCTTGTTTTCCCTGGGATGAGTAAACACCTGCATGAGTGCTAAATAAGATCTCCTGCAAACAGCCCTGTTGCTGAAAGAACAGGTAATGAATGTGTTCTGTAAAACCCAGATCTTCCCCTGGGTTACAGCTGGAGAGCACACCCAGAGTGGGGATGTTCCCACATGAGGGAGGCTCATGAGGTAATTATCATGTGCTGCAGAGTGTTGATGCCTTGCATTATTTTCACAAGGTTTGCTTGATTTTTCTGGGTGTCTAAACAGAAGGTTGAGTGGGAAGTGGGGAACAAGATGGGACTTCCTGGCTGTGAGAAGACACAGGAGGTGAAATGTGGATGAAAGTGCTCAGGGTCTGCAGAGATGGAAGGCATTTGCCTCCAGCTGCACGAGGCTGCTGTTACCACACAGTGCAACTTCAGGGTTCCCCACTCACCGTCCTCTAGGAAAATCCAGGGCTTTGTCTTAAAGAACAAGTAGAAGCAATGAAGAGCACTGAGTCCCCCAGCAGCACCGTGGCTGTCTCCTGCTCATGCCCCAGGAGTCACTCCTGCTTTGGGGGGGGTCATGCCCACGCTGGGCCACAGCTGGGGCCAGGTGTTCACCAGGAGCTGCTTCTCTCTACACAAATTACCCGAGTGCAAGTAAAAATGGCCAAGGAAACAAAACACATAGAAAATCAGTTTATGCTGCAGCAGTCCTTTGATCACAGGTCTCTCTTCTGTCTTTCCAAGACTGGTACTCAGGGATGGAAAGGATGAGGAGTGTGGTGCCTTGGCAGGATCACACAGGGCTGGACGAATGGTGCATTGGGGCCAGTGTAATTTGTGTGTAGGAATGTTGAGGCACTGTACCAAAGTGCTTCCTTCCTGCCTCTGACTAGAGCCATCGGTGTATCACTTTCAAATGAGCAGCTGAAATTAAAAGCTAAACTAAAAGAAACCTGGCTGCATCTGGGACTTGTCAGAAGCCTCATTCAGAGATGCTATTGTCACATTTTCCAAGAGTCTGAAGATGTGGAAGATAATTATCCCATCCCATAGACAAGTCTATTTGTTCCTTACACCAGTTGCTGTGCAATTTGAGTATCTCTTATTTTTCCTCCTTATTTAATGGGTCTAATAGATGCTCCAGGCTGCTGCTCTCCTTAGATTCCCTATTTGCTTATGCTGCAAACATAAACATTTGGTAAAGCTAAGTTTGCCTGGATTCCCCGTGTCCCAGTTCACCTTACATATCTGCAGACAAACCTGCTGTGCTGGTCCCTGGCTATCTCTGGGCTCCCATCCTGCTTGACAGATGTGGCAAGTGTCTCTTAAGTTTGGTCAGACTTGATCAGGCGGGTGCTGCTCAGTTTGGCTCTGGTGTAGCTCAGCGGGATGGGCAGGAGGAGAAGGGCATGGGCTTTGTCACATCTCTTGGGCTCACAGGACCTTCCACGTGTTTTGGGGTCGTGCAGCTCCAACAGCCCCCACACAGGCAGAACAGTCTGTGGGTCTGAAATCACAGTGCCTGCACTGGCTCCTGTGTTCTGACTTGAGTTTATGGCACTGGAAGGAGACCCAGGTCTGCACGGTCCCATGGGCTGCCCTCCCTCCTCCCTGACATTCCGGGTGTTTGGACTTGCCAGCACCAACCCATGGCAAAGGACTTGTGAGGAGCGAGCTGTCGTGGTGACCTGATGGTACAGAGTAGAAATGGATGTCCCCAGATTTATTACAGTATTTAATTAATATTCTGCTTACTTGGATTGAAGCCTCTGTAATGAACAGGCTGTTTTCTCACAGTGTCAGGTTTGAGGGGTGGATTCTTTGCATCAGAAATCTTGATGTTCACAAATCTGGAGTATTCTGCAGAGAAAAATCACACAGGAGAATTCGGGCTGAGGTAAATTTTTTCTGATGGAGAATTCTTTCTGAATAGACATTCAGGGCCCAGCATCCCACATGTTCCCTGCAGAGTCTGGTAAGGCAACCCCAGGAACACCTGGATGGGCTGAATGACAGCAGGAGCTGCTGGGGATGGGATGCAGGGTCGCATCAGTCCTGAGAATTATCACAATAATCTTTACGTTTGGCTAAAAGAAAATTGGAGATGCCCGTTTGTACTGGTGAAGGAGGAAATACAGATTTCAGGAGTGGAGGGAAGGAGAGGAAGGGATTGCCTTTCCTTGCATTAATATAAGATGAAGATTAATTCTGCTAGCAGGATTCTGTCTGCTTGTCAGAATTCAGTGATTTTCCATTTTTGGATCAGCGCAGTGCCAGAATGTAAATCCGATTGCCTTGTGTCTTTCAAAATAAAATCAAAAAGCCTCCCTGGTTGCTTATATGGGCAGCTAGCGCACCTTAAGAAGTAAGAAAGGTTCAGACAGGAATATAATAAGGCCCAGGAAAGTGGCAGCATGAAAGGGATGACCTTTATTTGCAATCATAGCTGAGATTTACAGTTTATTACTGATAGCTTTTATAAAGAGCCATTCAGTTCAGAGGTGAGAGGTTTGTCATCTGGAAATGCAATTAACTTTAGCCTTATCCCAATCCCCCTGGTCTTAGTGTGAGAGCAGCACTTGAGCAATATCATGATTTTCCCTCTAATTTCTTTTTTCCCTACATTTTTGTCTCTTCTATCCCTTGTTCTTTGGCATAAATGCAGGTGCATGTTTTTTGCTGCTATTATTTCATTATTATTAGATGCACCTTTGAATTTTTTATTAGCTCCAACTTGATTATTGAATGAGAAGATTTCAAAGAAGAGTGACATTTAAACCTGAGAATAACTAAGATCACTCACGGAAAGGAATTGTGCTATTTATGTCAAAAATTAATTACAGACATGGAGAATCTAAAAAAAAAAAAAATTGCGTGGGGAAGAAGAAACAGTTGCTTTTTAAATAGCAATGCTTCTTGCTGTCCCTACACAAAGCCTGTGTTTGACACCATCCTTGGGAATTTATCCTTGGTGTTTGGTTCTGTACCGTTATCCATGATCTGGATGTGGGTGCACCAGGAACACCAAGGAATACGGAGTGAACAAATAAAAGGAGTTTTGGTTTCCCTGCCGTGTGCACATGAGAAATCCTGAAAGGTCTGTTTGGGTTTCACGGGCTGGGTTTTATGGCCCCCTCTTGTCTGCTAAGTCAGGTCTGTAGGAATTTAAGAGTGGGACTCAAAAGCAGGAATTCAGCGCTCAGCCCGTTGTTGGTTGCTTTTCCCACCTCCAGCCCAGGAGGTTTTCCGCAGCGGGCTCCCGGAGGCGCTGACCCTGGGGGCGGCAGAGCGGGGTCCCCCAGCCCTGCTGCGCCCTGGGCGCGGCAGAGGGACCAGGCATTCCTCCAGGCTCTGCTTGCTCCTGGGTAAATGAGAGCAGAATAATTACTGCCACTGTGGCTTTCATCCAGTTTTATTGTGGCTATTATTTTCATCAGTGTTAGAGGTTAATATCCCTATTTTTCTCCTCTGCTGCCTGAACACAATGGGGGCTTAGCACGGACCCAGCCCAGGTAGCCGAGGCGGTGACAGCCCAGATCAGCACATCCCTCACGAGGGTCTAGCTTGGGGTGGGAATGGCCCTGGTGTGCCAGCGGCACCTGGAGCTGGGGGTGCTGTGGAGCATTTCTTCTTTAATCTGGGTAGAAAGGACAGGCTGAATATGGGTGAGACAAGCACCAGGCATCTCACCCTCATCCTGCCTCTCGGCCCCTCCCGCCCCTCCCCGTGGTACCCAAGGGTCCAGCAGAGTGGAGAAAAGGCAGCTGGGCATCAGTGTCCTTAACAGCATCTTTCTGGGGTGCAAAGAAGCATTAATGTGTGAGGGGAGATTGGCTCAGACAGGACAGTAAACACTGCCCTTCGCTGCAGAAAGCTTTTGTTCCAGGCTGCTCTTTATCTTGATGATATTCCAATCCAAAAACCCTCCTTCCTGCCACTTGACAGGAATAAAGACACCTCAGTTGTACTTAGAGATTTTTATTTTCCCCCCGAAGATGTGGGGCTGGGTTCAGGTGTCCTTGGGAGCGATGCCTTTTTATTTACTGCTTTTTTTTTTTTCTTTATTTTAAGCTGAGTGCTTTTATCTTAAACCTCCTTGTTGCACAGGAATGCTCGTGCTGCTTACAGTGCAATTATTTATTTTGTTTGGAGGCAGAGGACCTGATTTTCCTGAGCTGAGAAATGGGATCAGTTTGTACATCCTGAGGTAAATCCACCGAGCTCCCACGGAGCAGGAGCAGCAGTGGGGCCCAGCAGTTTTGGGAAACAACTGGGTTTGGGGGTTCCTGGTGTGGAATGGAAATGGAATAAGCTAAAATGTAAACAGCTGATAAACTTTCATGTTGTTAATATTGGAGACAAACTGCTCCATCCTGATTTTTGTTTTCCTATTCTGAGTTATCAGGGGTGGAAAAAAAAGAGTTCACAGCTTGTCCGGGAGCTCACAGCAGCTGGGTCCATTGGTAGAAGCCCATGGTAAATGACAAAAATAAAGGAAACACCAAAGGAGAGCTTGTGCTCTGCCTTTGGAGTTACCAGGTTGGTAACCCCAACTGAGCTTGCAGCAACCTTGTCTAGTGGAAGTGCCGTGGGGTGGAACCAGATGAGTTTTAAGGTCCCTCCCAACTCAAACTGTTCCATGATTCTAGTAAAAGAAAATCAGATGGGGCTAACTGAGATTGACCTCAAAATCAGAAGCAGGAAATGCCAGTGGGACAGAAGCTAACTTTAGGAACCCAGAGAAATGAGAAATATGTATTTCAGGTACAAAAATGATGTTCAGCCCAAAGGAATGAGTCAGAAAAGGACCTATCATGGGTTTCAATCAAATCATCCCACTGCAATCAAAATGTCAATAGCTTTTTCCCATGTGGATGTGCTGGTGTGTGCTTCTGTCCAAGGTGTGTCGGGGAGGGCAGGGAGAAATTCCCGAGAGCGAGGCAGTGTGGGAGAGATTGTTCCCTGTGTGAGAGCTCTGGGAAGGGCTGAGCTCCCTCAGCAGAGGGAGGGGAGCTCGGGGTCCCACTCCCAGGGCAGGTACTCAGCCCAGAGCCGTGGCTTTGGCACTGGGGGCTGGAGCAGCTCTCCTCTGTGCCCTGACAGCCACGTGCCCTTTGCCTCCACTGGCTGGGACATGTGGCAGCTAAGAAATGGTTAATAAATGTTATGGTTTCATTTAATCCACTAGAAAATATATTCCCCGTGTGCACTGAATGAATAATCTGTTACTTTTTGATCACCTGAGAAGATAAATGAAAATAAATCCTGTGTGCTCATCCATTGAAGCTTTAAAAAAAAAAAAAAAAAATCAGATTTCACTGTAATAAGTAAAAGTGAGAGAATTCCCAAAACTTGCAGAGGCCATAGGGCTGGTCATAGTGTGGCTGCTCCAGTGTTTGTATCTGTGTTTTCCTTAGGAGTGTGAGGAGCATCTCTCTCACTACCTCGCTCTCTCCAAGTTTGTGTTGAATTTTAGGAAGACTCAGAGCAAGACCCAGTGGGAAGGTCTGTGGCTGAGGGAGCTGGGCTGCTCTTTGGTTCGTTTATTACTTTCATTTTGGCAGAGAATGTAGATTTTGTTACCAAATATTGGTGCATCCACTCCCTGAAGGTCCCTGGGAGGCAGCAGGGAATGATGGAGCTGTGTCTGTGTGGAGGCAGAGCCACTGAGAGAGCAAAACAAACATACCTGAGAGAATCAGCTATTTTCCCTTCCTCATTTGCAAATGAACATAAATGGGTTCATGTGAAACAGGGATAATAGCCAAGATGTGGTAGGAAATTAATTAGAATTTATTTATAATTACGCACCTAACTCAGACCTATTAGTTACATTATATATGTTTTAATTGCATTCCTTTTGTGGATTTCTTCAGACTTAAAAAATATGATGGTATTTAATTCAAGAATTCTGGGAAGTTTCTACCTAGAAATATGTGAAATCCAAGTGGAGCAATTTTTTGCAACTGGGAAATTGTCTTGAAGAAACACCCAATGCTTGGCCACTGTTCTTCTCATTGAGGAAACAGACACATTAAATATTATATGATGCTGCTACATTATTAAAATTTTACCTCATGGATTTGCTCGCATTGATAATTTCTGGATGTTCTTTAAAAGCAAACTAGAAATAGCACAAAAAATTATGCATACATTATATTCTATCCCAAAAACTAGTCTGGTCCTCTATCTGCTTATTGATATAATTAATGCTGTATTAGTTGGATGGATTATAATTTCCTTGAGTCTTTAGGGAGTTTTGTCTCTTGTGACAGCCCCATCCCCAAAGTGAACTCTGTTACGAACTGGCTCATACCAGTCAGCTTTGGCTGGGGTTTCATTCCTAAACCTTTTCTCTGGTTTCTGACTTGTACACAAGCGTGTGATGGTTTCTGTGATTTGCGAGACCCAAGTGTGAATGGAAATCCTTCAGATTCCTGACTCAGTGGTGAAGCCAGCCCAAAGTGTGTGTGGGGATACAAGAGGGTGGTTTAAAGCAATTTAGGAGTAACACCAGCAGGTGTGGCCCTAAACTGAATAGATCTGCATTAAGTAGCAGCAGTGGCAAGGTCAGTCAGATTTTCTGTGGGGAGGGAGAGGGAATATTCATTCTAAAAAATACTTTATGTTCCAAGCTATTGAGAACATTATTTGCTTATGGTAACAGCACTAAAGATACTTTATGAAATTCTCCTCTATTTTACAGACTAAAGCAGTTATACTAAATAAAAAGATTAATTGTATGAATCACAACAATACCCATAAATACACCGTGTTTGCCACCAAATGGCATTTTGTATGAACCCATCAGCCAAACCCAACCAAGCAATCAGAAATGGTGGTTTAAAAGGGGTGTAAAATGCAGTCTATATTGTTTTAAAAATGTTAAAAAGTAAAAGTCTTTTTACTGAGACAGGAGTTAGGGCTGGGGCAGCCACAGCTTCACTGGGCAACCTGTGCCAGGGCCTCCCCACCCAAAGCAGAGGCAACCCACATAATAAAAAAATACAGGTTACAATGGATAACCAGCCTGGCAAAACTCCTGGTTTGGACAAGCAACCTTTTCTTGTTCCACTGAGCAGATCACAGAATGATTTGGGTTGGAAAGGGCCTTTAAGGTCATCGAGTCCAACCATGGTGATGCTCTAGCACAGAGGTGGGAACTTTGCATCCCTTCTCCATCGCACCCTCGGCACTGCAGGGGCAGAACTGCCCTGTGCTGGTCCTCCACAGAGTGAAATAATTCTCAGAATCGTGGATGCTGAGGTCTCCCAAATATCCTAAAGCATGTTTTACAGCCGGGAAGGTCTGATGGGTGAGAGCAGCCCAAGCTCGAGTAAACAGGGTGGTCAGTGTGGCTTATTTGGACCCAGAGCAGCTGTGCTGTTCTTTTCTGAGAGGTTGTCAAGTAAAATTGAAGGCTTTAAGTATATGATCTTTTGCAGGAATTACTTCAACAATGGCTTATTCTACTGTGTCAACTGTGGTTGTGGTTGTAACAATGGATTTCACTTTGAGAATGCAAATTGAGTTCCTAATTGTGAGATTTAATCCGGGGTGGGCAGCAATCACTGAAGAGTTTTGTTCCTGCTAAAGCATTTTAGGTTCCTGCAAGAGTCAAAAGTACTGCTCCAAAGTTGGAAATATGATATATGTGGGGAGAAAAAAGGGAAAAATGGTGATGTTCAGGAAAACAGTGCTGGCATGGGAAGGAAAAGGCTCCAGGCTTTGTGAGACAGGGAAGTTTTAGATGTATAGGTCCAGATTTTCACAGCAGTTCCTAAGGACACCCACAGGGAGAAGATCTGGGCTCGCTGGCATCCCCATGCAGTGACCATAGAGGCAAAGAGGAAACTACTGGCACCCGTCCTGTGGCTGGCAAACGTGGGCCATGGGCAAGCCAGCTGAGCACCTCTGCAAATAAGGGATTTAATTGACATTCAGGTAAATTCTGGGCTGTTTTCTGCCATTTTTTATTTTAGTACTGAGAAAATACCCCCAGCCCCTGAAAACTCATCTCTGTGCAAACTCCAGAAAGTTCCTTGTGTGTATTGGGGGGTAAAGATACAAATTGCCAAAGTTAAAAAAACCCCCCAAAAAACTCTAGAAGTGAACAACCAACAAAAAGAAAAAAACAGACCCAAAACATCAAAACAAACTAAGCCAAACAAATAAAAAAAAAATCCAACAAAAGCCCTGAAACAAATGGAAGGACTTGATTATCCTTTGTGTCATCTTTTAATTGCTGAGGATGTAGCACTGGAAGAGTTTCTGAACCAGGTAGTCAATATTTTTAGGTCCTGCAGTTGTCACTGTGGGCTTCGCCAGAGATGTTGGAATGCCTGTGTACATTGAGCAAAAATCCCCCAAACTGTGATTAAACACCACTTTGTGAGGCTGTACAATTAAATGTATTTCACCTGCGAAGATAAGGACTTAGAGGATGTTCTTTGTGTTTTTTCCCAAACCAAGTATCTGATTTCTGTGACTTATCAAGAGGCTTATTTGGATAATGACTGCAAATTTGGAAGTACTTTTGTACGTCAGAAGGCATCACAGAATTCCAGTGTTATGCCCTTTGGGTTCACACACAACCAGAGTCTTTTACAGATTAATGAACCCTGTCTTGCAAAGATTAATTTATGAAATATTTGTTGTCTGTTTCTATGAAGTCACACTGGCACTGCCTGCTTCAGCACAGTGTGTGTGAATGGCTGAATTCAAACATGAAACGCCAAGAAAAATTAACTTCCTGTGACATCAGGTCATGATTTCAGGAATGACAGAGCATCCTGCAGGAATGGGAAACGTTCTGACGTGAAACATCCTCTGCTGCTGGGAGATGTTAGATAATGAGCAGGAGGATGAAACCCTTGCCAGTTCCACCAAATTCGCATCGTTTGCAGGAAATATAAAGCTGAAAGCAGCGTATAGGAGAAGCTTGGCAGCAAGTAGAATATGTAAATAAACAATAAAAACTGAAAGTTGTGGTTGCCCCATCCCTGGAAGTGTTCCAGGCTGGGTTGAATGGGGCTTGAATCAACCTGGTCTAGTGGAAGAGGGCATGGCAGAGGGGTGGAACTGGATGAGTTTTAAGGTCCCTTCCAATCGAAACCATTCTATGATTCCAGGATAAGCAGAGTTGGCTTTTGTTTCCCCACAATTTGCTGTACACCAAGAAAATCTAATTCCAATGAATGTTCTAATGAAGAACTCTTTGAACACTGGGGCCACCAACCTCACCCAATCTCTGGGTGTTGATAGATCCATCTGTTGACTTGCTGATGGCTTTACTTGAACTGTGCACTGTTTTCAGGTAAATGGCTGTTTTCACTGGAAATTGCAATGCTCTTTTAGGTGTATGCTTCCATAAGTTTAAGGAGAGTTCAAAAAAAGTAATTTTCATGGGAAAACAATTCTATTGTTAAACGATCTGGTGGAGAATTTTTCATTGATAATCTCTGTGTGACATTGATGGATCAATTTCCACTCATTTTTTTAGTTTCTTTCTTTTTATTAAAATGCTTCTTTTGACCAGTATTTGGTTTTTTCTTGCAACTCCTGTTTGTCCCAGTTCAGATCTTGGCAACCAGGATGTTCTTTATTTCCAAGTGCTCCTGGGGCACAGCATGACATGGGACCATTGTCCCACTGTTGTCCGAGTTGTGCGAGGCTGGTGTCCAGCAGGAGGGATGGGATGGTTTGGGATGAGCCCTTTGTCCCCAGTTCCAGCTGCAGGAGGCGCTCGGGTCCCTGCAGGGGTTTTTCTTGGCAGGAGTCAGAGGGGAATGTGCTGTGTGTTGGATTTGTCAACAAGGGAGCAGGCACCAAAGAAAGCGTTCCCCAGGCAGGATGGAAAAGCCATCCCAAGCAGGTCCCTGGCGCTGTGCCTGTGCAGGAGCACATGGAGCAGGCGAGCTCTGCTTTTCCGCTCAGCCTTGCCCCGCTCTACGCGCAGAGGATTCGGTTTCCCTGAATAAATCTTAGGGCCATTTCACGAAAATTAGACAGTCTGCGAAATGAAATGTAAGCATCTGGCAGATGGCTTGTAAAACAAAATCTCGGGAACCACCTGGATTTTAGGGGTGTGTGTTACCTGAACCGAGAGGAGGTTTTCTGGTGTCGCTGACCTGTGTGAGCTTTGCTTTGGAAACTTCACATGAAACCAGTTTTACAGATGTTGGGATTGCTGTGAAAACCGTGTGTTTCCCTAAATGCAGGCCGTGGTGTCACCCTGGTGATTGCCCCGTGAAAAAGAAGCCTCACATGCAGCTTGAGGATTTATGGGGCTCTCATAGCTCATCTGAGCAGCTGCCCTGCTCGAGGCCGTGGGGGTCCGATGGGAGGGGAGCAGGGATCAGCCGTCCATCCCTGCACAGCCCCCGGACCTGGGTGACCACAAGGACATAGGTTGAATTATGAATTAGTTCACACTCCTCTCCTGGGAAGTGGTTCTGTGCTCATCCCCTGCTGGTCCAGCTCTGGGGCTGTGTGTGAATTCCCCAGGTCTGTGTGCTCTGCTGATTTATTAAATATCATTAGATAGTGATTGTGAATTGAGGCAGCATTGACCAAGAACTGGCTCCAAAATAATGTTTCTCATCAACAAAGGAAGTAAAGCACAAGTAACTCCAAGTAATGATCTTGGGCTTCAAACACTGTCACTCAAAGTAAATTAGGAACTCTGAAATTGCATTTTATTCTATGAGACATCTGCTTTGTGTCTCGTCTTCCTCCACAGAGTTAGACCAGTCTTGACCGGGCAGGACGAGCCCAGGTGAGTTTGCATCTGAAGGTCACGAGGACCCTCCTGACCAGGCTGCAGGCGGGCAGGCTCTGCCCAGGGGATTAAGTCAACTCTTGCACATTTTCTTATGGAATCAATTGCTGTGGAATCTCCTCCTTTTACATCCTTTTGGTGATTGCCTTTTACCTGACAGATCCTTTCTTGCTCTTCCTCTGTGTAGGTTGTCACTTGTTATTTGAGAAACTTTACTTGAGGAATTTGGAGTGTCGTGTTATACTTTGCACATCATCGGTTTATGTGTGTGAACCGCAGTAAAGCGCGGTGATTGCTTAAAAACACTATAGTTACTTAAAAGAGATGACTTTGATTGTGTGTTTTTTGTTCCCATCACAATAACACTTTGCAGGTGATTATTAAATTAGAGATTTTCTTTGTTTTTTGAACAAAAAAAACCCCAACCTTTTTCATGTCAGTGCCAATTATGAGTAGTAATTTTTCACATTTTACAAAAGAATTTTCTGTCCTGCCTCCACGCCCCCCCAAATAAAGAAGGGCTTTGACACTCTATGACAAGGAGGTGGGGGGTAGGGTTTTTTATTATTATTTTTTGCAAACACAGTGCTTTTGACTTTTCTTTAAAAAATCTGTTGACTCTATTGAAATGTGACAGGGCAATATTTAACCTGAATAGAGGCATGTTGACTCCTCTTATTAAAACTGACAGTTAAGGACATTTCTCTCTTTATTCCTTCTGATACACGCAGACAAGTCTTCACTGCTAACTAGTATACAAAATCAAAAACAAAAAAATAGCGAGTGAGGAGATGAGTACCTTATAAACAATATATGAATGACAATTGCAAGTTTAATCTAGCAAAGAAACCTTTTTTTATCCTTTAAGAAAATTAAAGCCCTTTCAAATTAGCTTGATATATGAAGACAGGCTGACATCATTAATTTTCAAGTATTCATTCTTCTCCCCTCGCACACGGATGCGTTCCAGGTGCTGGATGGGTCCACAGCGACACCTATAGCGAGAGGTGCTTCGTGCTGTGCCTGGGGGTGGGCACAGGTTGGCTCACAGGTGACACCTGCTCGTCCTCTTCCCTGGGCTCTTCCCTGGGGTGTTGGCTTGGGGTTTGGGTTTCTTTTTGAGAGGAAAGACCATCCAGTGTTCTCACGGTGAGGTGCTCTCCTTTTGGGTTGTGAAGAGTTTGGGGACTCCCCATCCCTGGCAGTGTCCAAGGCCAGGTTGCACGGGACTTGGAGCAACGTGGGACAGTGGAAGGTGTCCCTGCCCATGGCAGGGGGTGGGACTGGGTGAGGTTCAAGGTCCCTTCCAACCCAAACCATTCTATGGCCCTCGTGGCAGCCTGACCTGCAAAAGGCTCTTTGGGAAAACTGAAGTTAATTCTGACTTGTCGTACCCAGGGCTGAAAAGCTCAAGGTGTTCAATATTTTCCTACTTGTTTTCTGAAGCAATTGTGTAAATACCCATGGGGTATTTAAGTATGTAAGTACCCATGGGGTGCGCTGGCAGCTCCTTGCCCATGGGAGATCAGTGCTTCTGGGGTAACAGCAGCATTTCTGGAAAAGGAATTGGTTTCAAAGTAGCATTAAATGGGAGTTTATACCCTTGAATATCAGGGAGTCGTGAACATCAGAGAGGCAAGAGCCAGGAAAACAGCCTGTTCTTAACCCCACTTCCTCTGCCTGAAGTGCAGGAGTGAAGCTGGGCATGAGGTGAACCAGCAGTGATGGTGGTTGGACCAATCCCTCTCTTTGCACCAGTTGGTTCGCTTAAAAGAGGGAATGATGTGTTTTGTACCTGCCTCAGAGGAGATGAGGACAAGCTACAACACCTTCAGGCAGCGGTTCAGGCTGTTCCAAGGAGGGGGCTGGTGCACAGTGTGTTATGCAGGTTCCATGCTGGAACCTGAGGTCTCTAGACATTTGCACAGGCTTGAGAGAAGGATGATCAGATGATCGGCTGTATTGTTTGGAAAATCCTGGATGGGCAGTCAGTAGCAGGAGAGAGCACTGACAGAAGAAACAGGAGACCAAAACTGGGGATTAGCAAATTTATGGTGTTGAACCTTCTGTAAAACCAACTGAACTTAAGGTACAAGATTTAACATCTTTATAGTGGGAGTCACGTTTCAGAATTAAGCTGCTAGTGAATTTTCTCTGGAGCAATCTTGCTCCCAGAACACGTGCGTGCTTCCAAGCCACAAAAGAAGATCCAAATCTATATAGAAAATGTGTGATCTGATGCCTTGGTTAAAGTGTGTGGTTAACATCTGTGTTTCTACAGATAACAAAGGGATCAAGGAATGTGGGCAGAAAATTCCTGTATGCTTAGACCCAGGGACAAATGGAAACTGCCAGGTGATTGGCACAAGAGGTGGGAGAGGAGATGTTGTTGTAAAGCTGAGGTAGTAATTTTGTACCAACCGGTGCTTCATGCACTGCTCCTGTTGTGTTGCTGTTTCTGCTCTCAAGACACCCACAGGCTTTGTGGGAAGTGTGGCTCTACCTGTGACACACCAGCCTGCCCTGATCCGTGTCAGGGCTGTGCACTGTGTCTCAGCCAGGGTTTTCTCCCCGCTCCAGAAGCCCTGCCCCATCGCGGGCAGCCACGGCCTGCCCCGGCTGCTCCCCTCGGATCCGCTCCGGTGCCGCCGCTCCGGCCGTGTCACAGCTCTGGTTAAGGCCCTTCCTCGGCTCAGCCGCACCCAGCAGAACCTCCGTCTTTCTTTCAGTCCCCTCATGGTTTTGCCGGGGCTCAGTTCTCTGGTGTGGTTCGGGGAGGGTGCCCACCCTCCACATCCTCCTCAATTATTTGCTTTTCTGATGAGCATTTTTGCACTTTCTCCCATACTGTCACTAAAGGGTGAGAAAAGCACTGCGAGTCCCCAAAGGCACCGCCCTCCCTCCCTTCTTTCACCTCTCCTGAGCCCCTCTGTGCCCACTGAGGCCTGCAGCTGGTGATGGCCGAGCCCCCAGAGAGCTGGGAGCCACACTGGGGCTCCCGTGGGAATTGCTCATATCCAGTTGAGGGTAGTCCGTGCTCTCCTGTCACCTGTCCAGCCCACTCCTACAGCTTGATGTTTAACTTGTCAGTTCCAAGGGCAGTTGCTGTAGTTTCTTCCCCTGGTACAGAACTTGAAGATGATGCCACAATGTAAATATGGAATAATAATAAATGCTCAATCTCAAATAGGATAAGCTTGATAATAACTTTTAGAGGGGAAGAGAAGTCATTCTCTGTAGTTCCAAAAAATGCTTCTGTTCTGGCCAGCAGTGGTCAACCTACACAGATTGTAGGTTTGTTGGGATTTTAAACAGTTTTTCGGGTTTTTAGTAATCTTTGCATAATCAGATCTTTGGTTCTGTCCTTTGTTAGCCAAGGCAAGAACACGGATCACTCTGGATTCTTTAGCCAAAACCCACAGTGATGAAGAGTCCCTCATTTCATTTTTGGTGTGATGAAACACCGGGCAACTGAAAATTGGTGGAGATACTAGATTGGGTTTCTTTTTTTGTGGGAATTACTTCTTTACCATGGGAAGACACCACTGACAGCCCTTGCCTTCTTGCTATTTATTCCAGCTTTTTCAAAGAACAAGTTTTCAATAATTTCTCTAACAGCAAAAAGGGGAAATGATGGAGTTAAACTGGGATTCTGGCTGCCATCAGAACGGCTTCCTGAGGAGAGGCACTGGAAAACTCGTAAAGTTTAAGCTATGCACAAAATTCACTAAACAGGGTAGGAGTGCAGAAAGTGAGGTGGAAGTTTCCTCTTTTCACCCCTCAGGTATAGTGGGTACTGTAGATTTGTGTTGGTGTAAGGGCAGACTGGGCACGTGCACAGCAAGAGAAATCCAGGGATATTAAACACTTCCCCGCTCTCCTGGGCCGGTGCCTGGGCCCCCACTGCTGGGGCAGGGGGTTTGGGGGAAGCAGTGCTGGCTGCTGCTCTGTTTACACTCCTCCTGGGTACCTGCTTTTGAAGGCTGCTGGATGCTGGACATGGGTCTAAGGGAACATTTGGTGGGACCCAGTGCAGCCGTTTGTGTGTTCTCTTGTCTCTGCAGTAATTTAGGGAGAGCAGATCTGCAGTTCAGTGGTGTTTGTGTGATGTATCGGAATGATCCCGGCAGAGATCTACTCGTGCTCTTACCCTCACACCTCCTTAGGCTCCAGCCCAAGCCCCAGGTGGCCCATCAGGTGTGGTGGTGGTGGCCATCCCGGAGGCTCTCAGAGCATCACTGTGGGTTGGCACATGATAAGAAATGGCCTTGAATTTGCTGACAGTGTTCTTCATTTTGGTCTCTCCAAGGATTAGCAGAGGAAGTTTTAATGCTGAGGGCAGAGCACAGTTAGAGGCTGACTCTAATCTGCTCCTTGTCTCTGTCCAGTCCTGCAGCTGAAGAGAGGTTTGGTTTAGAAACCTTAATTTCAGGGTTGTATATAAAGCTTTTAAAAATACATCTTTCTTCTTCAAAAGAAGTAAACTTTTATTGCGCTTTTTCTATTGTTGTAAATTTGATTGGCCAGATGTTGTTTAGGCTCACTGTGGTTTTGTTCAGAAATTCTTTTTGTAGATTTTGATGGGGGCCTGGTTTGGTGAATGAGGAAGTTATCAAAGGAGGAAATAAATTTCTTTTCTTTGTTCTTTTTTTTTTTTTTTTGTTTGCACCTTAACTTCTGCAGATGTTGTGAGTTCTATGATTTCCAGCATTTTCAGCACATCTTTGCTTTAGTTTGGTGAAATAAAATATCCTGGGTCTGCAGAGGTGAAAGGTGACAAGCTGAATGTTCTTGGCTGAACATCTCATCCCTGGCAGAAAACCTCATCCATAGCTCTGGGTCCATCCCTGTGAAAAAGGGGCCAGGACACAGCCATGGGTGTGTTCTGATCCCATCTCCAGGCAAGTGTTACACAACCAAGGGCAAAGCAACCTATTTGGAAGTGCATCAGGAACCCAGTGCAATCTAACACTGGTGGCCTTCAAACACAGAATTTTAACAGCTCATCTTCCCTTGGGATGAAGGCAGGGATGCCTTCCTGTCACCCAGGATTTTCGCCCCTCACACAAGTCTCTTCCTCTCCATGTCTCTTACTGAAGAGGCCTTGCAGTTCTTTGTTGGTTCCCCTGAACACTGATGGGCGATAGTGGGAGGAGGTGAGGGACAGCAGGTACCGATGTCCAACGCAGGCATGACTGTTGCCATGACTGACATTCAGCCAAAACAATTAATCACAGAAGAATTTGTCTTAAAAATATCCATTAATTTAGGCTTTTCTTTAAGAATAATGTTAATGCTGTAGCAGCCAGTGTGGCTGCTGGCTGAGAGTCGGCATTGCTGAACCAACAGCCCAGTGAGCCACGGCTTCAAAGACTAAGGGTGTTCCTGAGCCCTTATACTCTCCTTTTGGTCCCTTTGGAATAAGAAGGGTCATTGGAAAGACAATGCTGTGTATGTCCACGGGAAATTATATAACATTCTGATCCAGAAGTAAAAATCAGTATTCCCTGGATAAGAACTGCATTTGAATACACTGCTGTTGAAGCATTATCTGCGTGTGTGTGTCCTTTATTTCCCTTGGTGAGTGGTGATGCAGCTTTCACCCCTGAATTAGGATGTTCTCTACACATTCCAGTTGGAGTCATATTAACGAGAATTAACTTTGGTAACACCACACTGGAGCAGGAATGGCTCTCTTAGCTCGGCGCCGCTTGGGGTCCTCAGGTCAACCTCTTTAATTAAGTCTTGTAATGTTAAGAGTGAATTCAATACCCATCCTACCCTATCAGAGCTAACACTCTTTCCTGCACTGCTTTTATCAGCATGCCCAATTTTCCACCTGGAATTTGTTTTAACGAAGCCCAAATCCTATTTTGCCGAACGCTGGAGGCTGTGTGGAACATTCTGCCTGTGATTCCGTTAGCCACACTCTGGAACTCGGCACAAACAAGCTGTAAGCTGTGTTTTGATGTCAGGTTAAGCTATTATGGTACAAATTGTGTTTAATATATTTTTAAATACTTTCTTTAATATTTTATAGGGTTTTTTCCCTATTGAATTAGCAGTAAAACAGCAGTGCTTCGTATTTCAGATCTTTTTCCACCTTTCGGAGGCCTGTGTTCCATATGATCTGGTTACCAGCTGGACAGCCAGAGGCTGAGCACAAAGCAGCACAGCAGACTCAATTTCTTCCCTAGTGTTCAGCCAGAGTGTTTTTCCACAAATAACCTGCTTTCTTATGTACTCCTTTCCTAGTTTAATTCCACCCAAAAACCAGAGATGTTTCTTCCTTCTGACTTTTACTCTGTGGGCCACTAAACCCATGGAAATTCAACAATGCATGTGTTTTTATCTGGAAGGCAGGTGCATCATTCACTTATTTTCTCATTTAAATATCCATTTAAATTAGATACTCAGTTCTATTTAACTCTTCTAAGATGAGCAGTTCCGTTAATTTCTCTTTATGTTTTATTTGTTTAATGGTAACACTGTGCTTGAAGTGTAGGTGAGAACTGTGGCATGACACTGTCAGACTTAAAACATGAAAAGAAACAAAGTTATTAAAATACAGGTTTGACAACAGTTGGATTGCCAGTAGTGAGAAACCCAGGGAGCGTAGGGGGACATGTTAGAAATTAATTTCTCTGTCTCTTAAAAAAAAAAAAAAAAGGATAAAAAAAAAAAAGCCTTGGGAGATGCCAGCAAATACTGTCTGGCCAAAACAAGCACTGGTGCAGGTGGATCACCTCTGGTAAGATCCATGTCAATCACTCATGTGAGCGTGTTCTTGGAACTGGATGTTTCCCTTGTCCCCTTCTCTCTTTGCCCCTTTGGTTAGAACTGATGAGAGCTCAGTAAACTTAAGAGAATTTGACATGAGTACTACTACACATTTACTATTATATGCAGTGACATGGGATCACAAAAATTTGGCAAATACCTGTTTTGTCACTAAAGTCAATGGACTTGGTCGTGTTTACACATGGGGAAGGAATCTTTGAGTATGAAGTTGCCATTTCTGTTGTGATTTTTCAGAGTGAAGCCACACTCAGTGCTTCAGCTGGAAGGAAGAGGGGTGGGTCTGCACATGTTCTGTGTCCGCAGTGAAATCCCATTTGTTTCCAAATGTAAACATTGGGCATCAAACCCTTGAACTAATCTGGTTTCAGCACTTACTCCTCTTGTGATCATGGTTAATTTAATATAGTTAAAATTAATAAGTTAAATGAAAGCTGTTTTTCTGCAGGCTGTTTTCCAAATTTTCCCAGTCCTCCTGTTTTTACTGTGCTTGTTGCATTAACCAGCAGCCACATATGTGTGTGTGTGTGTGTGTACATCTGTTCCGGGTGGGGATGGCTGTGTCTGAACATATGTAGGAATGAAGTGCAGCTCAATATTGGCTAAATGACAGAGCCAGGAGGTGGCCACCTGCCCTGACACGGCCCTCGGTGTGGACAGAGCGAGCAGAGAGTTAGAAACAATTACAATCTCGCATGTACTTGTTAGAGCAAAGGAACAAACTAAACTAATTTCAACTAATGTTTCCCCTAGGATGGGAATTCATTGACAGGATTGCCCTGTTGTTTTTGCACAGTAGAGAGTATGAGATACAATTAATAAACTAGCAAAATTGTCCTGATAAGTTTGATCTATATGACAAACTTTATTTTTTGCTTTCTAGGGAGAAACCAGGACTTGAATTTCTATAGATACCTGAGGCAGATCCAAAGCTCATGGGTGGGGTGTCATTGTGAGGTCTGGAGGCAGTGGAGCTCCAAAGGGAGAGTGCAGCACTGCCAGGCCTCTCCGTGCTTGCTGTCCCCATCACTGCTGCCCTCCCAGGTCCTGCTTTCTTCCCATGAAATCGTAGACTCGTGGAATATCTCGAGCTGGAAGGGACCCACAAGGATCATCGCAGTCCAGCTCCACCATGAAAGGCTCTGGCTGTTTACTGAGAGCAGCAGCATCATCCTAGTGTAGCTAGGACGACCTAGCTATTGCTTTATGTTTAATTTTCTTAATATATTGGGGTTTTTATATAAATATGTCCAGTAAGAAACAGACCAGAAATATCTGCAGAACAGAAAGCTCTTGCTGTGATGACTGTGGGTCCAAGAACACAAGGTGCCAAGGCTCTGCTGCTTGTCCTCCAGTCCTGAAAGACTCTAATGGGCAAGTTGCTGTGGAGTAATTTGAGGTGTGGATTTTAGCTGGCTCGGTGCTAATTCTCTGGGTGGACAGTCTCAGGGCAGGGCCATTCCCTCTGGGAGGGGCAGCTCGCTCCGTTTGCAGTGTGGTGGGATCTGCTGGACACGAGGACCGTCCTTGGGGAACGGGGGATCCAGGCACAGGGACGTCCCTTTGTCCAGGACATGCTGCCGAGCTCAGACTGGTGCAGCCAGCTATGGGGTGGGCCACGAGGTGGATTAAGGCAGGATGTAAAGACCTGGGCCTGGATCCCAGAGGGTGCCCTCAGCCCAGCTCGTGCTGTCCAGCGTGGCAGCGGCAGCTCGGGCAGGTGGGACTTCTGTCGGCCCGGCGGTGGCTGGAGCCCAAGAGCTGTTGAAAGCACTTGAACTGTGCTGGGTCTGGCTACATTCATTCTTAATCCGCTGCTCGGTAAAGTACCCACTTTACTTCTAAACCTCTTAAATTTTGCTGGCCTGCGTCACATCCTTGTAATTACTTGGACATGGGACTGTTCCTGGGGTTCTGCTGCACCCTGCCTGGGAGCAATCCTCTGATGGTTGTGTCCAGCCACATTGATGGTTTTCTCACTATTTGTCTGGCCTAATTGCAATGAATTACAGCTTCAATATTAAAATCTAGATCTGCTTGAGAGTCCAGAGGGACAGGACAGACGAGCTTTAAATGCTGGAGGTAATAGGAAGTCCAGTTGTACTCAGGGTTCCTCCCTGCTCCCAGGGAACAAGGGACAGGACGAGAGGAAACAGCCTTAAGCTGTGCCAGGGGAGGTTCAGGTTGGACATCTGGAGGAATTTCGTCATGAAAAGGATGGCCAGGCACTGGTACAGGCTGCCAGTGGAGTCCCCATCTCTGGAGGGATTTAACAGCTGTGTGGATGTAGCACTTGGGGACATGGGTCAGTGGTGGGGTGGCAGTGCTGGGGAAACAGCTGGGCTCAATGATTTTAAATCCTTTTCCAACCCAAAGGATTCTGTGATGTTCACAAGTGCTTGTGTGGAAGGGTCAAAAAGCCAAGTTGTGTCTCCTTTAGCACCAGCGCTCCTGAAGGACGGGTAGGGTGATTTAAATTTTGTCCTAACAAGTGTCCTTACAGAAAGCACCACTTGGAAACAAACTTCACAGATCTCTCACTCCTTACCAAGAGCAAACTTGCTGCTTTTCATTAAGCTGTTTGATTGCTATCGAGCTCCTCGTGTCAGTGCCAGAGGCAGCCAGGGCTTTGTGCACTGTGCTGGGTAATTGTGCCGTTTCTGTGGCCCGCTTTGGAACAATGGCTCATAAAAATCTTAAGCAGCTATCACTTTTCATGGCTAATGAACTGAGGATCTGGGAATTAGATCCAGAGCCAATTCTTGGATTAAACCTTCTGAGCCCAAAACAAGGCTGTCTTCAGGAATAAAAAACAAGCCAGGGCTGCCGGAATAGGGGAAGTACAGAGTGTGACCTTCAAGATGTGAGATAAGTGACCAACATGAAGGGTACAGCAAAAACTAATCAAAGAGGAGGGATGAATACCAAAGGGCTTGTCAGAGAGTCAGTAATGCAGGCGAGGCGCAGGGGGGAATTGTTTGTTTTTAGATGTGATTTCTAAAAGGCTTTTTTAGTTTCAGAAATATTTGAAGTAAGTGTCCCTCAACATTCACATGCTGATCAGGGACAGAATGAGTTTGGTGGCCTCAGCCTGCCCTGGAGAACGGGGAGCGGGAGAAGCCCCCAAACCCGCACAAAGGAGCGAGAGCAACGGTAATCCCGGGGCGGGTGGGTGGTCTGCATTCATAGGGAGCTTTCACGGCACATTTCATCCCCCAGACCAATAATATTTAATAACTGCATCCCCAAACCCGCAATCTCCTCTACACCCTAAAAGCCAAAGCAAATATCTGTATAAAGTATAGATTTCAGCGCTTCCTGAGAAACGAGAACATGAAGAACAACTGGAAGAGTTGTAAATAGTGGCTTTAACAGGAAAATTCCAGAATGTGTTCAAAGTAAATTAGCTCCTGCCATGCCTCCTTGCACCCCCCCTTCCCATCCTCCCCCCAGCCCACTTTTATTTGCTTTGAATTTCCCTTCTGCTCTCTTAGTTGACAGCATTTGCACTTATTTCTGTTAGGGAACACGGCCATTCTTTTTTATGGCAAGGTGAAAATAATTTTATTTTCATCACTTTTCCCCCACTCCTGTGATGGATTTACTTGAAAAAAAATAATGACGGGCTTCACAAACTGGCCTGACAGTTGTGATGCAGAGAGTGAGCTGGCTGAGCGGGGACAGTGAGGCATCTCTGTACCTATTATGGCAAAAATCGATAATGCTTTCTGTAAATTGCTCCTCCCAAAGGAGATGAACAAATGCAGGAGACAAGGGAAGCCATCATTCTGTATGAAAGCCCTGCACATTTGGACCAGTGCAATTATCAGGAAGGGCTTTTTTTTTTTTTTTCCTTTTCTCTCCCTTTTTTGGGGGGGGGTGGAAAGTGAGAAAGAGTGGGATGCGAGAAAGGAAAGACTTATTTTTCCAGAAGTGTAAATTGAAGGCAGAGATTCTGTGGCTTGTCCAAACAGATTGCTTTGGCATGGGGCAAGGAAGGAATTAAGATAATTTTGGAAGTACTTATACTCTTTGGATGTCTTTACATTCTTGTTACACATTCAGACTTAATTTTTTCTGAGACAGCAGTTCCCTTCTGTCGTCATCTGGAACCACGATGTTAATCCTCCCCCATGTTCTGTTACCCTGAGTGGGAACACCACAGAACACCAAGAACCCATTTTTCCTATTGTGGGGGTCATATAAATTCAATATCAAGTGGTATGAAAGGTCATCAGGAACCCAGTAGAGGAGCCTGTGATGCCTTTACTACTGCAGGGACTGGCTGGAGTAAAGTCATATTTGTCCAATAAACAAGGAAAAATGAGGAATGTGAGAGGACATTCCCTTTGTGAATATATTTTCTTGAAGAAGACACGAGCTAACACGACCCAGAGTGGGTGTAATATATGTTGAGTGAGGGTCTCCATCCCTGGGGCACCCCCTTGCCACTGGTTTCATGTGAGGCCTTTTGCAAGTCCTGCAATTTCACCAAGGCTCAGTTCTCCCACATCCCACGAGTGAGTTCATGGTGACACTTTCTCGGTTAAGGTCTTCACTTCTTCAAACAGCAATAGTTGAATGCTGATTCTGTTATTGATGGAAGCTTCTCTGCCCAGCAAATAGACAGTCTGTTGTCGTGAGACCCTTTGTGCCCACACTCTGAAAGAGAAGCATGAAGCACAGCTCCTCAGCAACATGTTAGTAAAAATATCTGAATTTGTGCTGTTCTGTCATCTTTCTCTTAGCCTGACATCGCTGTTTCAGTGAGAAAACGGTGGAAATACTGCAGATGAATGAGAAGTATATCAGAGTTGTTGTTTCTTATCAGAGTTGGAAGTCAGAGGAGAGAGACCGCAGGCAGGTGCTTGAATTTCAAGCGCCCTGAAGTTCAGAAATACTTTTCGCAAAGACATATTTGGAAAGGGCATTCAGCAAGTTCAGAAAAAGCCACAGTAGGTAAAAGAGTTCAGCACCCATCACCTTGAATTAAATCAGGAGTGAAAGGAGAGGCACTGGTGGGAGATGTTCAGCCCTTCCAAATGTGTCTCCAAGCTGTTGTCCCAGGAACACGGTTAAACGCTCAGGGCTGTGTTGCCAGATGTGGGCACTTATCACCAGCAGGACTGGGGAAAGCACAGCAAAGCTCTCACTGTGTGGGCTATGTTGAACTAGTGACATCATGTCGGAGGAGTTAAGCTGCTTTTCCAGTGCTAGGAGATGGACGTTGAGTGAAGATGGATAAAGAACAGGCAGAAAGGCAGGGATGGAAAAGAGAAGGTTTTCAAGAGAGAAATGATTTATTCACATGGATTTCCTAAATTTAGTTTTCTAAATTTGTAAGTCTTGCCTTTTTATTGACTCCAGTTTCTTTGGCAAGTGTTTTGTTCGTGATTTCTAGGTCTCCTTTTGGAGGCCTAATAGTTGCTTCAGAGCTGGAGGAGAATGTGGGAATGAAAGCTGACATTGTCATTCCAGCAAATGGTTTTGTTGGAGCTATTTCATGGTTTGTTAAAAACACAACAGCTGTTTACAGTTTGTGTCCATCTCCTGCACCCCGCAGATGTGGAGCTGGTGAGAGCCTTTCTGTCCTCTGATAAGCACAGAAGGACTGATGAGCTTCTCATGTCGCGTTCTCAGAACCTGAGAAGCAGCTTGAGTTTCATCTTCCTAATGCCTCTGGCATGGCCCCGTGCTTGCTGGTTGGGAGATGGGGCGGATCAGGTTTCTGCTTTGGCAGTGGAAAGCCATGAGGAAAATGCCCGAGTGGGTTTGGCAGGGGAAGGCAGTCGCTGTGAAGGGACACATTCTGTTGTTCCCACTGTTGGGAGGTTGAGGAATTGTGGTGGAGCAGGGAGCGAGGCCACTCCTCTTTAAGCCAGTGTTCTGTCTCCCTCTCATGGAAGGGAAAAGCACGGCTTTGCCGTTTTTCTGAGCACAAGAACAGAACAAGCAAAAGTGATTTGCTAAAATCAATAATTCTCATGTCATCTTAATGCATCTAAAATATTTAAAGGAAATATGTTTAAAAGCTATTATTACGGTTTACATCTACTGCAAGTTTTAAATAATGAATTTGAGAAAGGCTTCTGAAAAATAAGGGTGGTTCTCATAACCAGGAGGCAAGTCTGGGAACGCAGCGGGCTGCGGGTCAGGAAAGGGTAACTGGAAAGGTGACATCCATCACCCCGCTGCCAGCGGCGGGGTGTTGGTGATCTGCCTCCGCCAGCAGTAGTTATTCTTCTGAAGGGAAAGCCTTCTAAACAAGGCTGTGAATTGGTTTTCATGCTCGCATTGACAGATTGGGAAAGCAGTTTGTTCTACCAAATTTAACAATGATATATCATTATCACAACTTTGGGGGAAATCTATAAAATCAATAAGTTTGTAGCCTGAACAGGATTTGTATCGCTTGCTTGCTGTGCTGGTGTCAAAGCGTGAGCATATGGATTGAGTCACAGCCTGAGATCAATGGAATTTGTGGACAGTAAGCTCAATAACAAGCCCTTCTGAAAAGAAATAGATGTAAAAAGCAAATTTACTAGAGTATAAAAAAAAAGCTAATATCTTTTCTGCGTTGGCTGCAAAGTGCTGTTTGGCTGCCGTTGGCTGCTGGTACTTTGAAAGCTGTCTGGGGTATGTGCTCGCAATGCTGAGTGCTGCTCCCGGCTTCCATGCGTCGCATGTACAGTTGGATGCTTCTGTTTGTAGGGCTTGTATTAGGAAACTCGCCAAGAATAGGAGGAGGGGGGAAAAATAGCCCTTTATATTGTAAACTGAATAAAGAATAAAAACAGTCAGTGTGTCTGCTGGGGAAAGACCATGGTGGCTTTATTTACTTTGTACTGGCAGGGCTTGCTAATGGAGAAAAATAAAAAGGCATAATTAAATAGTTTAATGAATTCGCAGCTCTTTTGTTTGAGTGGGGCTGGGAATGCATGTTCCAGAGGGCCTCACAAAGAGCTCGGCTGGTAGTGAGTTAAAAGTAGGAAATCAGTCCTTTGAAGGCATTTTTATACTTCATTATCCCAGCATGTAAAATGACTTGTACTAAACGATTGAGGATTTTTTTTTTTCACTCTCTCTCTTTCTCTCTCCTTTTTCTAAACAAAGGAGAGCATCAGGGCGGCAGGAGCATAATTCCCCTCAGTGTCCTAGAGCCAATAGATCAGCTTGTCAGCAAATTGGTGGGCCTGTACTTATGTTTCAGTAAAATATAGGGCTCTGGGAAACTGTAGTGAACAACGAAACCACAAGCCAACCACCACAGAAACACACACACTCTAAGAGATCCTGGGGGAACGGGGATGATAACACCTCCCTTTTCACCTCAATACTTTGCAGTAGGCAGATATTCACTTTTAAAGATTTTTGTGTGTGTGTGTGCGCGCAGTAAAAAGAATACTGTTACATTTTTTCCCCCAGGTTTTTTTTTTCTTTCTTCTTGTGGAAGAGTAAAGTAGGATCAGCAAAGGTGTATTTCCTTCCTCACAGTATGCCAAGTGGTGCAATGAGGGTTTTAATGAAAGTATTAGCATTCCTGGGCACTGCCCAGCTAGTGTGTGCTCACTGGGTGGCCGTGGAGGTGGAAGGGTGGCCAGGCTGCAGAGCCAGGTGCAGGGACTGCTCTGGCCCTACCTCTGTGTCCCTGCTGATCCACATCAGCCTTTGACTCTGGCTTTTCAAGGGCTGGTCTTTAGTCTCCACATTTGCAGCATCCCTGGATTATCCTGTCTTGGGGGTGTGGAAGGGTTGGATGCTCCATCTCCGCTGCCCTGCTACAGGAGTCAGCTCTGAGTGGCTGCTCCTCGTTGTTACGCTGGCGTTAACGGTGCGGTCACGCTGCACTGCAGGGAGACCCCAACGTCCTCCTGGGGCTCAGCCTAATGAAATAATTTCATTAAAACAGAGTATGTTTCAGTGTTGAGTAAGAATATGAGCAATTCCTCTTAGAAAAGGTGGCAGTGGGAAACCAGACTGTATTGAATTCGGGACTGGATCCAAGCACTCTGTACGCCAGAGGGGCCTTGAGCAGACTCTGCTTGACTTATTTGCTGTTCCATCACAGGCTTCTATCTCTTGGCATCTTGCAGACGCAGAGGTGGCACTTCAGGACGTGGTTTAGCTGTGGCCTTGACAATGCTGCATTAATGGTTGGACTTGAGGAGCTTAGAAGCCTTTTCCAACCTAAACAATACCGGAATACTGTGGTTAGTCATTGTGGCCATTTTGGGTGTGGACAGGACAAGGAGGTCGTTCCATGCAGTGGAAGGGAAGACCTATGAGAAGAAATAGCTTCACCAACAAGTGGAGGTTCTGTCCCTGCCATCCTTGGGTAAAGCCACTGGCTCTGATGTCACCTGGCTGCTGGAGCTGGTCACGCTGTGCGTGTGAGAGCCAGCTGCAAGCAGCAGGGAGCTTCCCTCCAGGACCTCACCTGGCCCATGGACGGGCATTTACAAAGCATTCCCTGGATTTTACAGCTCGAGTTTGCTTATAAACAACACTAACTGTTTGTTTCTTGTTAAAATTTACCTCATAAACAAATTTTACTGCCTTAGTTCCAGGCAATAATTGTTTAATCCCAACTTTCTCATACCCATAATGCAGTGACTGTAAAGCTGTGGTTGGCACTTTATGGAATTTCTTGGTGCTGTCTCCAGCCACGTGCTGCTCCTAGGGAAGTTTTGTGCCTGGGAGGGGGGACTGTGACCCTACCCACCGACGAGGCTGTTAGTGGGAATGGCATCAAACCAACTGTGGTGCTTTGCTCTGGCTGGAAACAATCAAAACAGAAAAAATCCCAAAAGAAGCCCAAAAGTCCAAAATAAAAGCAGGCTCCTGTTTCTGAAGTTTAACTTTCTGATGTACCACTGAGGCTGTTCTGCTATTTACAACCCATGGCACTCTCTCGTCCTTCTTGCTGAGTAGCAGGGAAATGCCGTGGAAGTGACTGCTTATATTGATTAGCGAGACAAGAGAGAGTTAGAGACCCTCAGCACTGCCACTTACAGTGGGCAGGAAACCCAAATTGACCAGTAATAAAGTGTTTGAGGTTGTCTGAGGCGGCTCCTGGGGAAACGGCCTTCTCGGAGTGGGGATGCTGGGGGTGGAGAGCTGTCAATTACCCGTGTTTGATGAGGACTAAGTAAACGTGCTCTTAGAGCAGCCTATTAAAGGGGAGAGAAAATGTGCTGGGGCTGGGTTCCCTTTGCGAAAGTACTTTTGCAAAGTTGAAGGAATGGATGTTCTTGGACCTGTGAAGAAGCACTGCCATCAGCAGTGAATGCAAGCTTGGGCTTGATTTTTCTCTCTTTGTTGTGGCCTCCAGTTACAGACAGGAGAAAAGTGACAATATTGTTAGTCCCCCATACATCAGTAGTGTAAAAAAACTGAAATGCTTGCTGGAATGTAGAGTGAGTATGTCAAAGGCAGAAGGCCAAGCCAAAACTACTTGGGCCATCACAGGTAAAACGGCAGCAAGTTTTGAGTTTAGTGGTCAATTAAAACTGAGAATAATCAGTGACAGTGTAAGTCTTGGACACCTAATGTGACAATTATTGGGAATTATTCAGACCTGGAACCTGAATAGTTACATAAATGGAATCTTTTTACCAAGCGCGAACTATCCTAGTGCAGAGGATGGATGCCAGGTGTAAGGAACCACCTGGCAGACTGACATGAGTAAGTATAAAAATACAGCAGAGCACATCGTGATAAAACCAGAGAGGCCAAATCATCAAATAGGATGCAAGTTGTATCAAAATAGCAAAAATAAAAATGCTAAGAACATGAGGAATGGGAAAATAAAGAAAAGTATAGGATCACCATTCAGTGGAGAGCAAAGAGATATCTGAGACAGCCAAAAGTTTCTGTATCCTTCTCTCTTGAAGCTGCCCATGGGACAGCAGTTACCGTAATTAATGCCTTTTGCCAAAGGAGTGAGATCTGAGTCCTGAAGAGAAAAGAAACAGCTTAAGGTGTCCAACAGAGCTGCTGTCAGAGCTGTTGGTTTCAAAACTCATTAGAATAACATGCAGAGCCAAAATAAACTCAGAACTAGAGGTGGCTCGTTTTGAAGACTCGAGCAGGGTAGGTGAAATCCTGGAAGACAGTTCAGTGTCCTGACTTGAGGCAGGGGTTACAGACCAGTCACGTAACCTCCAGTTCTTGCCGAAATTCTGGAAAAAGCGACCAAACTACTTGTGAGCACTTGGAAGATGACAAAGGAATGAATAACAAACATAGACTTGACAGAAAAAATATTGTCTAAGCAACACAACAACTTGTTCAGCAGCGTAACAGGTGTGGGCAGGGAAGGAGCAATTGCTGTCGTAGATCTCAAATTTAGGGAGTTTTTTGACACTCCTCACACAACTTTATTTATAAGCAAGCTGAGGAAATTTGGTTGAGATGAATGGTGTAGAATGGGTTGAAGAATCATTTTAGAGCAAACTTATCACTGTCGGAATGCAAGGAGGTATAAAGTGAGTTTTGGCAGGGGTCTGCCCTGACCCTGGGTCACTGCAGTGTTTGCTTTAATGAGCTGAATCACAGAGGAAATATATTTACTGAGCTTTCAGACAACAGAAAGCTGGGCTAGTGAGTACATTCAGTGATAGCAGCACAACTCAAAGTAATCTGACAGGTGGGAGTGATGGCTTGGCAAAACCAGAATTAAATTCTGTAGGGACAAGTACAAGATTTTCTTAGGGAAAGTTTGTGATGTGCACAAAGAATGTAACGTGTTAACAGCAGTGATTTCTTGGCCAACTGCTCCGGTAGTGGCTTTTGTTATCCTTCTGCTTTGAGAACTGAAATTATTTTCTACCTGTGTCCCTCCAGTCTGGTTTTGTTTGTTCATTTAGGAGTAAAGCCTAACATCTTCCATGAATCCCTCTAGGGTCCTTGAATCCCTGTGTGGCATGAAGCCATTCAGTTAGAGGCAGTCAGTGACACTTCCTTGCTTACTCTTAATTCGTTACAGGCAGAATTCCATCTCTGTTTTTATGATGTTTGTGGTACTGTGGATGCTCCCTCTTTTCCTCTTCACTGCCCCCCAAAAGCTCACTTCAGCAGTATGAAGTGAACCATGCTTGGAGTGTTATTAAGTAATATTCCTTATTACAAAAAGCACAGGGCTCCCTTTAATGAGAGCTTTAATGCTCCCAGCTCGTGTCACTGTCTGGGGAGCCCCTTTCCTTTGTCTGTAATGAGCACCTCCTCATTTGCACTGTCCCTGGATTTATGGAGGGACAGGAGAAAAAAACTTCAATTTATTATGTCTTAAATGAACTGCTCCCAAAGCAAAACCAAAGAGAGCAGTAAACTGGTGCCTCTGCATTATATAGTTTGATTTTTATGGAGCTGTATTGTGATATTCTGCCTCACCTAAGCAGGGTGAGCACGGGCTATAATTACCTCTTGTGAACCCCATTTTCTGATAACCTCCCTGGCCTCTCCCTCTTCAGGATGTTGAATCTGTCAGTTAGGGGATTTTATTTGTTCTCACTGATGGAGCTGGATATGGTTAGAAGCAATGAAGCTCATTTGATAGCTCATTTACCTGAAAAAATGGGGCTTTCTCCCTGAATTTGAAACAGGAAAAACATTCCAGTTTTGTGAATTTTTACTCTACTATACTTGAATTCTTTCTGTTAATTCTCTCTCCTTATGCTCATCCTCACCTTCTCCTGCTCCAGCTGCACTCAGTTCCCCTCTTTGGCAGATACTCCTGCATACCCTAAGAGTTAACTTGAAAGAAAACAGATTTTAATTGATGAATCCCAGTTTTAGAAAAAAGGACTTTAAGGTCAAAGCCTTCCTATGTAGAGGGACTAGCCAGGCAGTAATGGCCGTGTGCCTGGGCTGAGATTAAATCCACGTCTCTTGTGCCAGATGAACTTCCGTGATGGTGTTACTCCCTGCTTTTCTGACCTACGGAAAAATGTACTAATTCCTTAAAGTTTTATTATAATTTAATTTCTTTACAGGAGTGTTTTGGATAAATGTAACTGTGCCTTTGATGTGATCAATTTAAAATAAAATTTGAGGTGTAAGAAGCTGGTTTCATGATGGTGGGGTTTGTTTGTTTGATTTGGTTTTCTTTTGACTTTGGCTCACCTTCAACTTCCTTGCATTCCAAAATGTGGAGCCACCTAAACCTATTTTTCAGCTGGACAGCAGCAGCCCAGAACTTTCTCTCTAACCTATGGCTAAAAGCAGAGATCGATAATAAATGGTCTGGTGCCTTCCTGCTTTTGCTGCATGTGAGTGTTTTCTCTGTAGTTCAAGGGTTATAGAAATTACAGTTGACAAATCACAGCTACAAATAATATTTCTAGCATTTTGCATAAAGTCTTAAAACCTTTTTATTTATTTCCTTTCTCGCAAGAATCAAATAAGAGGCTTTTACATACCAGGGGAAGGTTTTTTTTAGACTTAAACTTCAGAATATTTTCAATATCTGCAACATTATCTTTTGAATAATAATTACCTCTTATATTAAATTATAAGACAGCAGGATTCAGGATTAGATCTCTGCATATTATTCTAGTGAAGGAAATTATGACAGGGGTCATTTTTTAGAATTATGTAGGAGGGTAAAAGGTCCCAGGCAGCATTAGAAGGGAAGGCGTTTATAATTAAATTGTAATTTAGGCCTATGATTTATAGTTTTCTCAATGAAAAATTTGGTGCTGTAGAGAGATCCTAGGAGGAACTTTAGTGAGATACAACTTAATGAAATAATAAAAAGAAAAATGATTCTGGAATAGACTGTATTGCAGTGGTCCCCATCAGGATGCTGCAGTGGAGCTGCTGTGCTGTCACTGTTCCCCTTAGAAACTCCCTTTTCCAGGGGTATTTTCCAGGCAGTAAAGTTTGTTTAGGCTGAATCATGGCATGGAAGGTTTCAGATCAAGGCGATTTTCACAATAGATACCTTTTAAACTCATTTAGCTCATTAAAACTTAGGGAAGTGTTCTAAACCATACAAGTTGTCAGTTCAGAACAAACCGCTGTTTCATTTTGTTGTTGTTAGTCACGAGCTGCAAGGAAACGGTGAGCCTTGTTCTTCATAATTTGTGAAGTCATTAGAGTGTGGATGCTGAAAATCTGCTCTGAAATAGCACCCACTTACCTAGAAATAGCTAATTTCTACCTAATGTGCAGAGGAGTTTGGAGTTTCAGTGTTATTCTGCAGAGCAGATAGATACTGGAATTAAAGAAACTGAAATTGAAGAGTATTTTTATAGTTATTTTTATTAATTAACGGGCTAAACTCCTCCTGACCATGATGAAGAACTATTCTACTGGCAGGAAACCATTAATACAAAAAGGTTAAATGGTTTGCCAAAGGTAATTGAGGCAGTCAGTGACTGATCTGACATCGGGAGCCATCTCTGACCCGATCTCCTCTGGCAGTAAAACTCTGCTGGCCTGTTTTCCACGGTGGCCAACAGCTGTGGCTTGGCTTAAACCACATTTGGGTTAGGAAGGACTAATTTGGATTAAAAATTGCTTTAAGAAAGGAATATAAGTTCAGACATTGTCTTTTAAACACCATTTTCTTGTGCAAACTCAGCAGTTGTTCCTACAAATGGTAGGAATAGGCTGGCTCAGGCTATAAAAATATCCTTTTTTTCTATTTTTTACTGCAATTACTTGAATTTTGTGTACAGTTGTAGAAAGTCAACAGGTAAGCTTAGAGTGTAGGTTTCAAGATCAGCTTTTGGACTTTACTATGCTCACATTAAGGCACTGTATCAAGCCTTCTGGTACATAAATTTTTTGTAGTAACTTTGAATGCAAATAAGTACCTGATTGAAATAAATGTGCTTATAAGCACCTTCTGATATAAATTAAATCGTTGAAATTGTGTCTGGGCAAAGTGTGACATTTTCCATGTCACAGAAAGATGGGAAGGAGGATGTGACTTAAAAATACCAGACATGGAACTTCAAAAGAGGGAAGAACAGAAAGATCCTGAACCAGTGGAATTCTCTCGTCTTCCCTCTGAGAGAGTTGCTGAGAACTCGGGACCTCACTGCAGTCCCGCAGGGCTGGGAGGGGAAGGGTGGGCTCCCCGAGGGGCTGGAGAGAAACCAGCACTGAGATAGGGAGTAGCTGCCTTTCTTATGATTGGTATTATTTGTGTTTTAAACATTGACTTGAAAATTATCCAAATATCTGTTTATTTAACTTGTGCACAGAATCCTCCTAAGTATCCAAATTTAATGAAGAAACAATCAGCTTTTTAAAGGCTGTGTGTTCCCATAATGAATATTTAGGAATGTTAACAAATGTTATGTCTTGGAAAAAAAAGAAATCTTAATAGCACAGGTTGTTCTTTGGTTTCTGGGTAAATAACAGCTACTTTAGAATTTATCTAAATAAAGAAGTTATGCCACAGGGTCTAAGATTTTCAGAGGAGTATTTCGTTTTTTATTGTGTCAAAAATAAAATCCAGGCTAGTCTTTTCTTTTCTGTTTTCCAACCTAACCTGAAAAAGAAAAGGTTAAGACTAATACTTGAAAAAAGGGATATTTCACCCTAAAGAAGAAAACGTTTTTCTTCTATTTGCAGAAAATGATTCTTTTTCCTGTGTTTTTGTGAGCGTTGCTTGCGGTAACTGTTGATTATGGAAACATTTGTTTGCGATCTCGGTTTTTAACCCTCTGGCTGCCCTCGGTGACGGTGCCGTGTCGGGCTCCTTTGTGCGAGGCGCGGATGCGGAGCGGCGCCTTTGTTCCGCCCAAGTGGCTTCGGTAGCGAGGGGCGCGGGGCTGTCCCCGGAGCCCCTCTGGCCGGGGCAGCCGCCGCCCCTCGCTGTGGCCTTTGCGGCTTCACAGCCTCGTGTCCTCTCTCCCGGGGCTGCGGGGAGCGGCCTCCCGCTGCCAGAGGGCAGGGCTGGATGGGACCGTGGGCAGGAATCCTTCCCGGGGAGGGTGGGCAGGCCCTGGCACAGGGTGCCCAGAGCAGCTGCGGCTGCCCCTGGATCCCTGGCAGTGCCCAAGGCCAGGCTGGACACTGGGGCTGGGAGCAGCCTGGGACAGTGGAAGGTGTCCCTGCCCATGGCAGGGGTGGCACGGGATGGGCTTTAAGGTCCCTTCCGACCCCGGCCCATTGCCTGTGACTGGATTTTGAGTCCCTTGGCTCCCGCCAGCACACGAGGCCATTCCGATGCCGCTTTCCTGCCGCCGTTCTCCCGCTCTGAGAGAGGCCCAGCCTGGAGCTCTCAGACCCCGCAGAAGCCCTGTGGGCGGGCACAGGGGACAGGGGACCCCAGGGGGACGGTCGGGGGCCGCCGGTGGCTCCCGGTGCTGGCGGTGCCGGGGCGCGGTGGGAAGGCTGTGCCTCCGGCGGGCAGCCCGGGCAGCGCCGGGCCCGGGCCCAGAGCCCAGGCGTGGGCAGGGACAGCCGCGGGTGCCGGGGTCGGGCAGGGAGGGGGATCCCGAAGCTGGGCTGAGGGCTGCGCCGAGGGCGAGCGGCGCGGGCTCCGGGAGTGAGGCACGGGAACGCCTCTTCCAACACCGGGGTTTTTCCTGCCGCTGCCGCCGGCCACGGGCTGGGCGAGCCCCGAGCCCGCACCGCCGGCTGGCCACGGCCCCACGAGGCTGCTGAAAAATCACCGCCGTGAAAACCCGTTAGGAACGTATTAAATGCTGTGAAATGCTGCACTTCAAAGAAAAAAAAATCAAGTCTAAGGTGGCTTAGACTGGATACCCAAAATTAATAGACATATTTGACCTTAATCTGTCTTCCTGGACAAGTTTAATTATAGCAATTTCTTAACTTCAGCTCAAGATCTTGTTTTAGAAATGTTAGTGTTCTCTGAACGTGTGGGGTTTTGTATTTAATATCCCCGTGTTTCCTAAGGTAAGGCAAAAATCTGCAAAAATTGACTGGACTGGGATCACCCAGGACTTTAGAGATGCCCATGATTAATTTCTCTTTCTAAATAAATTAATGTTTCTGAGATGAGATTGAATTGGGGGCAAGGAAGAAGAAATTAGAAGTACTGTTTTAGAGCAAAATTTAAAAGGGAATTTATTTTGGAGTGATTTTTTTCCCCTTTGTGATCACAGCCTGTCCTGGCAGGAATCTTTCAATGTAAGCCATTTGGCATGAGCTGCTGATTAAAACCTGATGATGTACATGTTGATTTACACCAACTGGAGTCATAGCATTTATTTTAGCCTTTATTTTTTTGTCTTATATAATTTAAACAAAGATGTAAAGGTTGTGATATCACTCTGTAATTTGAAATATAAATATTTGAAAATGCAAAATGTGCTACCACACAGTCGTATGTGAGTAGTAGTAGTACATCCTAGTACGTACCATCAGCACTACCAGTTCTGCAGTAGCTTTTTAGCTTTCTTTTCCGTGCCTCAGTCCTGCCAGCAGCATCGTGGTAGAGTTTTACTCTGCCCCTGAAGAGCTCCAGACACTGTGACCCACAAAACTGTACAAAACTAATGACTGGTAGGAACAGAGGCTTTGGGTCAACTCTGGTTTTTCTTATTTGTTGTATAAAAATGCATTTCTGATTTTCTAGAAGTTTTAAAAGAGATGTTTTATCCCTTACACAATAGATATGATTTTACCATGTTTTACTCTTTCTCCCTTTACAAGAAAAAGCTGAAAATGCAAAATTTTAGACACGAGCAGCAATTTTGCATCTCTATTTTCATAGATTTGACACCTTTTATATGAAATAATTTCTAGTTTTCTATTAAAATGGAAAGAAACCATCAGTGCCTTAGATTGAAGCCTCTAAGAAAGCAGTTTTGAGCCATGCTGATGGTGTAGAAAAACTCCTGGGTTAATAAATAAAAAAAATTAAACGGTTTCCCTCTTTCTTTCCATGGGGCTGGTTTTGTGAGTGGGATTCTAACAGAGCAGAAGGACTCGTTGCTTGAGTGCACTTACTTTAGTTCCACATCTTCCCCAACTCCAGGAACTTGAACTTGTCATTATCAGCCCCAGAAGGTCAATGCATTACCCAGGGTAGCGGCTCTTTCATGTGGCCTTTCTGAGGAGGGAAAACCAGCTTTTAATCTTGGCTTTTATAAAACACTGTGTGTACTGGATACATCCTAACTTGTCATTGCCTCGTGTGTTTTAGTGCTGGGGGAGATCTGGAGATGCTTTGTGATGCCACACAGATACACACGTCCACAAAAGGCCTAATCTGAAGTGAATCTTCTATAAATAATAAACAACAAATAGGCTCCTTTTAGTTATATTAGCCCCAAAATAGGTCATGTACATTTGTTTTAAATGCAAACTTAACAATAAAGTAGATTCCCTAGGTGGAGAATTTGATGTGTTTGTGCAAATTTTCTGGACATAGTACAAAAAAAAAGCCAACACCTATATTTTACCATTTAAAATATTTATACATTGTCTCTTAAAGTCCTGTGTTTGAAATACTGTTTATAATAAACTCCCTAGGAGGGGACTAATAGTCACAGGTAAACACTTTCCATTTGTTACTTAAACACAAAGTAATCTTTAACTTTTTAAACAGAAACTTAGTGTTTCCCATTGCTACCAGAGAAGTTGTCACCTTTGTCAGCCTCCTGCTCCAAATATTCTGATTTTTCACCTCATGGTGCACATGGTATTGGGGTTCCATGGGCTTCTCAGGGAAGGTGATGAAGGAGAGCGAGCCTTGCATCACTAGGCTTTGTCCTCTGGGCCTTCACTGGAATTATTAATATGGTTTTCAAATTAAAAAAGGCTGCAGAGGCTGCCTAGGCCATTCTGTTCGTGCTCCCTCAAATATAAACCCTAATATGTTAAATTCTGTGGTAACTGATGAAGGAATATCTGAGGAACGGGTGATTTATTGTGGTTGGAATTAAATGGCTATGACACCTATTGTGATTTTTATACTACTTCTGCCTAGTACAGCTGTGTTTGGGTTTTAATTGGCATCTTTAAGTGCTTCGATAATACAAATAATATATATAGGATGTCTCACAGTAGAACTAGACAAAGGTAAAATGCTGAAAATTGTAGTGCCACATTTTGCAGCTTGTGTTGTTCCATGGAGCGAGGTGGGATCTGAAGTTGTGGCGTCAGCCATTGTAACACACATAATTTCTCCATCCCTATTCATTTTCATCCCAGAGATGCATTGTAAAAGTGTAAATCCATCACTAGATAATTTTCAGTTCCATTATTTACCAAAATGAATAGTTAAGCAAGTCATTGTTATTAGCGGGATGCTATTGTTGTTTCGCAGAGATAGGGCCTGCCAAGGGCTTGAGTGATGTGCACTTGAGTGTTCTTTCAAGATCCTTGTACCTGTTTCATTTGGGAGGAGTTTCACTCATGTAAAATCAAACAGAAACAATTTTAGTAGCCTCTGAAAAGAGAAGAAGGGAAAATGGATATTAATGAACTATTTAATATTCTGCTATGGCAGAGATGCAGTGATTTTGCTGTTGACACTTTTGCATGGAATTAAAGAGATCTGGTGGTTGTTTTACTCGTCTGTCTTTGTTCCTGAAAGACTTTTCAGTGTCATCAGATTTGGTTTTGTAACCTGAGAGAGATTTTACAGACATGCAGACAAGAAAAAAAGCGCTTCTTTTTCATGAAATTCATTGGTATTCAAAACATGGTCCTTTGATGAATTAGAAATTTTGGCTAAAGCTTTAATGAGATTTTTATTTCCTGAACCTATGTTGGAAAACGCGTGAGCTGCACAATTCACAATTCTGAGTAAGGGTGGGCTTGGTTTTTCTGTTCAAGAATATTTCTGGCTTGTTGTTTATTGCTCAGTATTGTATTGACTGGGGAGTTGAGAAGTTCATGATGAAGGTGGAACAGTTTAGAGCTCTGGATGTTTACTTTGTGATGCCTAACGGGTGGGGAGCCTGTGGCCCGTGGGTGCAGGAGAACCTGTGGGACCTCTGCCAGAGGAATTTGCAGCCGTGGGCATCTCCTGTTTCGTGTCTCACCCTGGGAACCCCAGCCTGGGGCAGGAGCTGGAAGTGCCCTGAAGTTCCCAGCTGCTGAGCCTGGGGGGTCACTGGCTTGGGCCTGACACTGGAGTTTTCCAGATCCTGGGCTGTGAACACAGACCGGCAGATTTACGTACTGGCTGCATAAATGGAACTGGATAACTGTTTGTGTTTATTTCGTGGTCAGTAGAATCTTTCATTGTGTGGGTGGTTACTGGGGACAAGTAATTCGGGAAGCTTTCCAGAAGCTGTCATTGAGTGCTCTTGGATTTTATAACATTCCTTATGTTCCCGTGCTGTGCTACACACAAAAATTCTCCTGACTCAAGAACACTGGAGTGATACAACTTAACCACATTTTGAAACTCGTGTGTTCCAGCACGTTAAAAGTATTAGGAATATTCAAGTTATCATTGTACCTTGTCTTTAATTTACTTAAAGTTTTTTTTTCCCAGAGCTTACAGAAATGTTTTGGTGTTAACTGAAAAGGAGGATGTATCAGTATGTAGGCTTAGCTGTTATGGAAGATTTTTTTGTTAGTCATACAGACAAGAAGAAATTCTGTTTGTTCCCATCCAGCCCCAGCTAAATGTGTGTTTTCCCTTTCTTTGTGCCAGCTACTTTCTGGATTTATCCTGAACGAGAAGAGGAATTACTGAATTAACACCTAGGCAGTGAGTGTTCTGTGTTAGATGCTACAGTCCAGAAGCTCTTCATAAATGGTGAGTAAACATCTAGCTTTGGATTTCCACGCTGAGTTTTTAGCTTTATGTCAATGAGTTTTCGGTCAAAGCTGTCCGTTTTTCAGCTCTCAGTCTGGAGATGTGTGGATTGTGGCCACATGTGAGTTGAAGTCTTTGCATGTAGGTTATGGAATTCTGTTTTTTCAGAACTTATCTCTATATTTGAGCATTGAAGGCCTATTCCAGAAATAATAAATGTAACAATAATTGTGATCTTTATAATTTTATCTGGGCAGCTGCAGCAGTCAGTGATCTGTCTGTGTGAATGGCTCCAGAATATGGAGGTCTGAACAAGTGATTTTGGGAGGAGAAGGTTGTGTCCACACTCTTACATTGTCCTGGGAGAGGAATTTCTGAAAATGTGATGTAAATGCAAATCTGTGTTTAAAAATACTGAAATGCCTGTGTGCTAATGCTGGTTGCTTGCTATGGTATGTTTGGGGTAAGTTTGCTGATGATGTAACTTTATTACAGTGTAATTTTATTTTGACGTATTCAAATACAAGATGCAATATTATTTGGGAGTTTAAGATCTTTCTCTTCACTATCTAGTGCTAAGTGGTGCTTTGCTTCTCTGTCGTCAGTGTTATGGTAGCCTTACTTGTGTGTTCAATTTTGGCCAAAATAACCTGAATTGGAGAGGGGTGGGAAAGAAGAAGGTGCTTGTAGACAGGTTTGTGGAATCACTGCAGCAAGTTTTAAATGATGTATGAAATGAAAAATTCCTGTCTGATGCACAGGGCGAGCAGAGCCATTGATGTCTGTGAAATCGCTGCTGTGAGAGGCTATTTCAGACTCACAGGGTGCTTTGGGTTGGGAGGGACCTCAAAAATCATCTCGTTCCACCCCCTGCCATGGACAGGAACACCTTCCCCTAGACCAGGTTGTTCAATTTTTTCTAATAATATTTCAGAAATGCCAACTTTTAATTTTTTATAAAACTCTAGTGCTTTTGAAAGGCAGAAGTCTTTCACAGCAACAAAATTCATTAGAAAAATCTTTCAAGATGGTGCATCAATAAATATCCTAAGGCAGTTTTCTAGGTTTGTGTGGGTTTTTGAGCCTGAGCAGTACTACTTTACAGAGCGCCATGTGGGTGTGAGGGTGGTGGTGAGAATGCTTTGAACTGTCCTAAAGAAAGTGAGAATTTAAAAAGTTGAATGATGGGATTCAAGCTCAGGAGTCCAGTAGTTTGTTTGAGAGGTAGAGTGGGTTTAGGAACTGGAGTGGAGTAAGAGTGATACCCGCTGGAAAACCAGGAGAGCAGGTTTGGGGGGAGGGATGGATTTGCATGGCTGGTATGGAGCAGGAACTCCAGGGCAGCAATGGAGACAGAACATTCTCTTTTTCCAGCCTAGTCACCCAAACTCTCCTCCTGCATTTCATGATGTGGCTCCTGTGGGGAAAAATAAGATGGTTTCAGTTATAACAGATGCACAAGGATCCAGAGTAACATTATCCTGGTTAGTCAAACGTCTATATTTCCTAGCAATTGAATGTGTTACATCTGTGCCAGTCTGAAAATGTGGTTTTGAGAATTTAAGGAATTTGTGCACAGGTAACTGCATACACTTTTGCATTTTAGTTTTATCGATGTTCTAGAAGTAACCTTTCAGCACCCTTCCTGTGTAGTCTTTGCATATTTAAGTCTCCAAGTCTATCAGAGAATTTTGTTGTGTTTTTAAATTGCTGGTGGTCAGGATTTTTTACATTATTATTGAAAACAATACTGGAAGAGAAATAGTTTTTATATTGTGCCATCAGGTCCTTTAGAAAGGAGAACACAGTGTCTGAAGAAGTTGAGAACACTTTCATAAATCCTGCTTTGTTATTTAATTTATCTTTTTTTGGCATATTCACGTTGTGTTTCTGTTCTCTAAAAGCACGGACTTCCTTCCAGCTCTGCTGTTGTGCTGTGCTGATGCAAGCAAGCTTTTCAGTGGTTAGAAGAAAAAAGATAAGAGAACAGCATATAGATGGCTTTTTAAGCCAGCAGCTGATTTGTTTGTTGTCATGATAGTCCGTATTGCCCTTTTCTTAGTTCCTTAGTATTGTTTCCTTCATTCAGTATCTGGGGCTTCTGAATTGCCTGACTGATCCATCCAGTTGAATTTCCCAGCTGGTGAGCTTTTTTGTCAGAGCAGAAGTGCCAAACCAGTGAAGTGGTGAGCAAACCCCTGAATTCACTTGTGCTGGTCATGCTCTCACACCACCCCAGCTCCTCAGGCCCTCCTGTCTCCAGGTCTCCCAACCCAGGGTCCCAATCTGTGCTCCAGGAATCCCAGCCTGTGTTTGGCTGGGCCATGGCGCTGTCTGGTTCCAGCCACATCTTCTGTGTCCTGTCTGCTTGGCTTGGGGTAAGCCTTGGAGAAGTGGCCTCCTGGTTTAGGGATAGGGGAGCAGCAGCTGCTCCTCGCTGGTCCCGGTTCCTTCCATCTCTCCAGCTTTTCCCCCTCTTTCTCTGGTGCAGTAGCTGACAGCTCCTGTTGTGATAAGGCTCTTCTCCTCGGACCTGCCTCTTCCCAAACTCCTTCAGTCACCACCTGGAGGAGTTCCTGTACCCCGAGCCCTGCAGGAGGCCCTCACAGGAGTTGCAGGCCATGGTATCGACCTTGGCTTCCCAGTAAGCCTGGCTCTGGTCATACAGGGAGGTAAAACCAGAGCAGCAGCCAGAGTTCATCCCTTGCTCTCTTTTCTTCAAGTTATCTTGGGTCAAGTTACTGAATGTCTTTCTATCTCGGTCTCTCTGTTTTAAAATGTTTTGAAATCTGGGGAGAGAAATCACTCCTTTTAACATATTGAGTAGTGCTTCAAATGTTTGTTAATGTGCTGAAACATGTTTAGTTCTTCTGAGGAAACAGCTCTTCATGCCAGGTCATGGATGTCTTCTGGCCTTGAAGTTGAAAATGAAGGTGTTACCTTTAAGGTCATTTACTGTAGATAATATTTTGTATGTGTTATTATAAATTTTAATTAGACTTTGCTTTACTGGAAATTGAGGGGTTTGGAATGCATGTACTATGGAAAAAAGGAAATAAGGAGTTAAGTGATATTTGCAGGGCAATTATGTAGTAGACTATGATAAAATAAGAAGCAATAGCATGAATAAACTGAGTATTCAACCATTGTTTTTTACTGAAATTGTTCGACACAGTAAAGGACTCTGCTTGATTACTGCAAAGCAGTAATACTGAATCTGAACAGCTTTTGACCAAATTTGGGTGTGGATCTTAGTCTCTGAAAAATATATGTACAAAAAAGTGCTGCAAGCCTGTCCTTTCCTGAGTCCTGCAGAGCAACCGGCGCTGTCAGCCCATGGAAAATGCTTCCTGCAGCAGGTTGGCTGTAAGAAGTTTCGTGCAATAAGAGTGTTTGTGTGCCTAAAGTGAATTTATCAGGTGACTGGAGGTTACTTGTTCTTCAAAGGTCAACCTTCTTTCATATATCTTATTTGTAACTTTTCTAAGTTACCTGTGGCTTACTGGAATTGGGCTGAAGACCCAGTGCTGGGAAATGCTGTTAATGGAGTAAGAATTTGGGATGTTAAATAGGAAGAACTGGATGACTTTGAAGAAGTGATGAAAATAAGGTGAAATCTAATAGATTCAAGTAAGAATGGCTTTTCTGCTGGCTGGAAGGGTAGTGTTTCCTCTGGAGGAGGGGGCAGGAAACTGGCTGTGGTACGACTGTGCCACCAACACGATCTGTTTGTGAAAAAATGAAGTGCCACCCACAGACATGTGAAGGAAAAAGTAATTCCAGAGAGGTTTGCAAAATACTGGTGCCGTTGTAACAGCAACTGGCAGGAGCTCATCTGTTTACGGAGGAAAAATGTGAAATCAGGACTATCTCTTAGTCGGGGAACAGTGCAGGGGGATCTCTGGAACTCATCATCACTCAGGGCTGGAACAATTAACACCGAGTCAGGACTTTGTTTTCTCCTTTAACAAGGAAAGGATGCTGGGTCATTTCTCCTGATGATGCTCTTGAATGCATTTGAGATAAATGATTTGATAATCTGACAAATTGGAAGAATAACATGAAGTGTAAGATTACTTTTTTTTTCTACTGAAATGTGTTAGAGCCACTATGACACTGGTAGCAGGTGAAAGAAGAAAACAGTTCTTGAACTCTTTGCTAAATTGATATACTAATCAGAGTGCCTTTTCCAGAAAAGAAAGAAGAGCCCCATTTTGCCTGGACTCTATCTTTGCTATTTTCCTTTTTCAGAAATAGAAGATTAGGAGGTGTCTGCACCGATGTGATAAAACGTTCCTGTGGAATTGTATTGTATTTTCGCCTTGAGTTGCTGGCGAAATGAAGTTGTTGGCTTTCAGTGCTGCTTTGTTTTTGACCCCTTTTTGTGAATTCTCTGAGGAAAGAAACATATTCCCATCTTTTATAGTAATCAAATTTATCTGGCATCTCTCAGCCTCTTGCATTACTTATGCTACAGTTGACCAGCCTTGGGAAGGCTTTAGCGGGTTTATTTATTTATTGTTCTAAAGTGAAGGTTTTTGACTTGAGGTCCCCACATAGTCCATGGGGATTTGAAGAGAAAAAAATGAAAGTGCTTTCTGCCATTATTTTGATATAGTTATTTTCAGTGAAACTGTTTAAAGAATACCCCAGACTACCCAAAACCTAAACAAAGCCCCCCATTAGTCCAAAACCCCCAAGAAACGTTGAGAGAAGGAAAAACTTGATTATCTTAGTTGTGTTATCTTAGTCGTGAAATTCAACTTTGTCAACTTTCTTTTGTTTCTTCTGTTTCTTTTGCTGTTTTTTTTCATCAATTTATTTCTGTGGTTGAAAAAACTAAAGGTTGATTATAAGGGAAATCTGGGGTATCAGCAATTATTTTGCTTTCAAATATGATTTATTTGACTAACAACCTTAAAAGCTGGGACTGATTTAATTTTATTTTATGCTCATGAAATCCACAGAAGGCTGACCTGGCCATCTTCCTCATCTTCTGCTTTGTAAGCCCCATGTGGTATTTCCCCTCTGATTCTTTCATTTTATAGAATTTTTCTTTGAGGAGTAAACAATGATAGTGTGAAAATGTTCATAGTACGTTTCAGATGTATATACCCATGTAGAAGGTTTTTTTTTTATTGCAGGAGAAAAATCAAATCCTTGTCACCTAAACTGCTAATTATGTTTGATAAATGTATGGTATATGTTTAATGCAAAGAGAATTTAGGAAATAATACACCTTGTGTAATTACAGCGACCGAGCTACTTCCATCAATCTAATTTTTCTGATTCAGGTTCATTTGCATTGCATTATTTTTATTAAATGAGCTTTCAGTGGAGCCCTGCTCTCTGTCAAGAAGAAGAATCAAACACTGAAATACTTCAGGGCGCATCAGTCGGGTTTGCAGGTGACGGGCGCGTCCCCCACGGCCACGCTCGGGCCACCTGTGGGCCCCTTCTGCCCCTTAATGCCGCGCTGCCCGCTCACCCCGTGGGCACTGCTCTGCTCTTACCGCAGCCCCGACCTGAGCATCCCGCTCCTTCACCCCTTCTGACACCCAACGGCTGCTGCTGATCCCAGATGACATTCCTCTGATGGTAATTAGTATCCCAGCAATGGAGTAACTGTGTAAAGATAACTATCATGTATTTCCCTCTCTGTTCCTCTGCATCTTTGCACATTTTCTGTCCTTTCCATCTCTGCAGCACTTGTGTGCTGTCCCTGTTTTTCACCATAATGCAGTGTGGGAATTCTCCCATCTGATATTTAGTGAAAACCAGCCTCTCTCACTCCCCCCACACAATTTCCAAGCTTCCAATTAAAAGAGTAATAATTTGGAACCCCATTTCTAGTCACAATACTGTTAACATTTAGTGTATGTAGTTGTAATTGTTATTGAAGGTGAATATAAACTTAGGTTAGTGTATATATGATTTTATATAATAATTTTCTTATAGTTACCTGCCATGGATAATTTTCTGTTTGTTGCTCTAGAACGGACTTGCTTTTAAAGATGGGACATTGGTATTACGTTGGTAATTTAATGTCTGAGAGCTGAAATAAGTTAGAGAAAGCAGACTTCTATTTGACAGTATCTTTCTATGTAGCATCCAAATCTGTTCTCTGCTCTCCCGGTGTGTGTGAGGGTGTGCAGACGCCCCGACCAGACACACAGTGCTGCAGCTTGTTTGCTGCCACCTGCCTTTTGTGCTTTTCATATGAGTGAATTCAGGATCGCTTCTAAATACCTGCAATCACAATATTTAGACTATGTTAATTTGCTAATTGCATTAGGAAACGTTTTTTCATAACTGAAGGTGGTGTGTTTGGAGATGCCTGTGGGAGCAGCACGTTCACAGAGTGCCCTCAAACAGTGCTGAGCTGGCAGGTGGGGAGGGCAGCTCCTCCTGGCCCGTGTCTGTTTAGCTCTGGGATCTTCCTTCCAGAGTTCAGGAGCGTAAAAACTTTGGAAATGGGAAAAATGTGTCCTTCGTTGTAGTTGTAGCACACAGATTGAAGGAATGCTGGCAGAGGGACGGGAAGTGAAGGTTTTGGCTGATGGCAGACCCTCATCCTGGTGACCACTGTTCGGCTTCAGTTTGCCCTCCTCAAGGCACAGACCTGTAAACTGATTCTCTGAATACCACCAGCTGTCTTTGTATTGCAGCAAATTTGGTCCCCAGCCCCTTCTTCAAAAGAACCCAGAAATGGCCTCTGATGGGAGCAGCAGAGAACAGGAGGTGGCCCGGTTTGCCACAGCAGAGCTTTTTGGCATTGTACAGGTGTGTGACTGCGAGGGAGAAACAAACAGGGCTCTGTTGCTCTCCTTGAAAATGAGTCAGTTCATCTTTGTGTCTGGAAATAACATTTTGTGAAGGTCGCCCTTCGTTACAGCTCCCATATCCTGTAGTAGGTTAACATCCTGCTTTACCCTGACTCAAAGCAATGTTGATCACAGAGCAAATTTACGGCTCCTTGTCTGGGAATCAGTGTTGCTTCTCCCAGTTAAACGTGCCCCTCCCATGGGACCCTTTTGGAAGAGTCCATCAGACAAGAATGAAAACTTAGTTTTTTCAGAATAGTCCTGTTCAGTTGCAGATTCAAGTTTGGAGAGCTTCCTGTGAAGGACACTGACTGCAGCTTCCGTTACTTCAAAAGAAGAAGTGATATTCCACATACCTTCACGTGGTGTAATGATTGTTGTTAGTAAGGACTTTTTCCCCTTAAAATAGCTGGAATTTATTAAGTCCAGTTCATTGGCAAGAAATCTGTGAACTGAGTGTAAATTTTTAAGTCTCAGGACTAGTTAAAAATAGTTCATCATGTGCATTAATTCTGTGGAAAACAAAAAAAAAAGTAAATAATTTCCATTAGTTTAATGGAAATGAGGTAATGGCACAGTTTCTCCAGTGTGTTGTAATTACACAGTTTATTTGAAGAATAAGATTCTAGAGTACTATAAAGAACTCCATATGGCTGTTACTACTGTAAACAATCATAATTATTAAAGTAGAAGGTTTTTTCAGGTCTGCATAGTCAATGGGACTTGTTAAAACTCTTGCACAAGACATCTGATTTCTAAATTTTTTTTTTTAAAGCTTAAACCAATAATTTTCAGCTGAAGAGAAAATGTGGAAAGTAATTGCTTATCCCGATGGGATGGCCCAGATGGCCCAGAATAACTTGAACTTTCCCAGTTTCTTAGTGGTGTGCAACAGCTTTGCTGACGTGTGTGTTTGGTCATGAACTCACTGCAGTTAACTCAGCACCCCACTCTGTTCTCTGGGGGTAATTAAAATGTGAGGAGCTCAGTTCTCTGCTTCAGGAGCAGGGAGCAGCAGTCTGGGAGTGAAGCTGTGGGCACCCCAGATCCTTCACAGGAACATGAGAGAAACTCTCTAAAGTGCAGCTAATGGATTATGTCATTGATTAGAGATTTGAAGGCCAAGAAGGAGTGTTAACTCATCTAATCTGACATCCTAGATAACATGTGCCATTCATATGAGCCTGGTTAATTCTGTATTAGGCCTTAAATCTGTGTTTGAATAGTTTATCTTGTGCTGGTTCAGCTTGTGTTGATATTTCCAGGAGGAGAAGCTGTTCTTCCCTCAGCACGCAGTTGGACATTGCAGTGTAAATCTGTGTTTGAATTTCCTCAGCTGTGGCTTCTGGACTTCTCAGGCCACGACATTTTAGATTTGTCAGTCAGCTCGTTCTCACAGAACCCAGACTGGTGTAGGAGGGAAGGGACCTCAAAGCCCACCCAGTGCCACCCCTGCCATGGCAGGGACACCTCCCACTGTCCCAGGCTGCTCCAAGCCCCAACCAGCCTGGCCTGGGACACTGCCAGGGATCCAGGGGCAGCCACAGCTGCTCTGGGCAAAGTTCTGGATAGTTTCTACCCATGGCTTATTGGTAGATTATTGTGCAAATGGGTTAATTAAATCTTTTATTGTACTAAAAAATTAGGGAGCAGTTTTATCTTTCCCAGCACTGTCAGCCAAACTTGTTGTCTCATCAAAAATAAAATCTGGGTGGTTGTTGTCTCTCAAAATCCTGGGATTTTGCTGTCTGTATCATTGTACCACGATGAAAGAAATTAGCTCTGTGACTGCTTTGGGGGCTTTAAGTTTGCCATTAAATATACTTCAATCTAAACAGGATAATATATTTGTTCCTATTTTTGTGTAAAACAAAATATACATGTGTTATTGTTTTGACAAACTCTGACACTGAGGCTCTCTGTACTGTCCTGTTGTTTAATTACATCTTCCAGATTTCTTGGTGTCTTTGATGCTGTTGCAGAATTAACTACCTGTGTAACAAGGAAAATATTTTGTAACAGTAGAAAAACTCTGTAAGGGAAGAAAACGCTCAGTAAGCTTTTTCAATGATCTCCAGAGAAAGGCCTGGGAAAAATAAATTACTTTCTAAAGTCTGGGATGCACATTTAAAATGTGATCTGGCAATTTTATTGGATTATTTGAATTTTCTTTTTAATTGGTTCAATTTTATTGAACTACCTGAAGTTTTAAGCTATGTGGTATTTCTGCTATTTGTGTGTTATTAAGCTTCCAGTTCAATTAGCTTATGGAGCAATTAACAGGGTGTTAGTGGGTGATTTAGCAGATGGATTAATCACTGCCATGGTCTGGGGTAGAGCTGGGAGGGTAAAGGCACCTCTGCTCTGGGCTGTGCACGGGGCTGACCTGTTTGTCTCTGGTTATTAAATAACCTCTGTGATTGACTCCTGTATAAAATAACTTAATACTGCAATTTTGAGGATTTATTTTGAAACAGATTGTCTTGTTGGTTTAATTGGACCTGAAAGTGTGTGTTTGGCAAAAATTGCAGCCTGTTTCAATCAAATTTTTCAGGCTAATCGACTATAGTTTTTACCCAATCGATCACTAAGAAAATAGTGTTGTTTATGACATTGAATAGATTATGCTTTAAAAAAAATATTAATCAGTAATTCAGAGAAATTAAAATCCTACATGCCATGAAAGTGTATCTCTGTGGATGTAATTGATAATCCCTTCGAAATTAAAAAAGCCTTTATAACAGTTTCTTTATCTGGTATTGCAGTTTCACTGCTGTTCACCAGCAAACCTGATTTTGTAACTAAAAAAATTAACTGCAAATCCCTCTGAACTGTGGTGTTGGCTTTGGTACAGGGCATGAAATAATTTTTCCGTCTTCCCCCGCCGTTCTCCGAAGGTCAGCCTTTCAATTGGGCTGTTACTGTCTTGCTGCAGAGTTTCCAAGCTACGTTAATTTTTGGGCTGCCATTGATGGATGGAGCAGTTGGAATTCTGACACGCAGCAGCCTGACTGGAATGACCTGCAGAGGCAGATGTCGGCCTCTTATTTCATGCCCGTTTGTCAGAAAGAAAAAACAGCTTTTTTTTTTTTGAAGCAGTCCTGCTTTTCTACACGGAGAGAGCACTTGTGGGTGGGTGTGCTTCTGATACACGTACATAGAGAGGCCTATAAAAAATCACATTTATTTATCATTGCTGGAAAACGTGGTGAAGTCTCTTGAGAATTCGTCAGTGCCCAGTATCAAGGATGTGCATATTCTGGTATTTTCTGTGCTGCAAACCAGTGTGCAAGAATTGTCTTGAGAATTTATTATTTCATAAAAAGGTGTTATTTTGCCCACAGATAAGCGGAGAAAGTGCACATTGTTCTTTTGTGGTACCTGGGAATTTACAGTTTCAAAAGAATTTCCTTTGTGATCTGCTTTTGCAGATTCATGGTACATCAGAAAGATTTTATGTTCCTTGTCCAAAATTCATCCGTGAGGATGACACAGACCCTTACTGGGTGCACCCGGCTGCTCCTTTCATGTGAGAGCCAAACCCTCCTCCAGAAATTAACTCAGGGAGTTTTTTCATTAAAATATAAAAGTCAATTTAAAGGACTGATGCAGACAGAAAAAGCTGAACTTTCCCAGTTGGCTTGTACAGAGTCCTGAGGGAGAAGTAATTTATTTGGTTGATATGGGTAGAAAAAAATGGAAATATTTAAATTAAAGAATGAAAAATCACTGTAACTGTCAGGGTTAAATGTGAGCAGATCTCAGTGAAGCCTTTGAGTGCCTGTCCTGCCTTTGGACTCTGCCAGGGACATGGAGGGAAGGAATTCTGGGATGATTCTGTCACCTTAATGGAGTGAACACAAGTTTTGCCGTTGATTTTGATAGGATCAGAATTTTACCTTATGACCTTTTCTTTATTTCATCATTCTCTAGTTGAGATTGCTTTCCTTTCCTTAGTAAACTTTAAATTCTTAGTTTTAATTTTGGAACTAATTCTTTGTTTCTAAAATTCACAGAGGACATAGAAAAAAAAAGAAACATAACTTACATCTGTTGTGGTCTAGTTGGAATCACATAAGAGTCAACACATAAATCATAAAGGTATGAAACAGTTGTGCAAATCTGCAGATAATAAAAAAATCATATTGTATAAGTTATGATGGGTCCAGGTCCATTTTAGTGACAAACCCAAATAATTTTTAAGGTCATCTTTTGTCATTAACTTAAATTTTAATGCTTGATAATGCAAAGTTGTGCCTTCATTTAAAAAAATAAAGGACTGTAAGTTGTGAAAATAGGAAAGAGCAGGAGCCTGATCTGCGTGTAATGTAAATAAATAAAAGATGTGTGTTTTTTGCAGCATGTGTCCTTGTCTGCTAAAACAGCATCTCCAGAGATCGTGTGATCCCTGTCACCGAATGCCTGGAGTTTCAAGGCTGGATATTTTTAAGGTTTTTTTCCTGTGTAACTGGAATAGCTAAAGTAGAAATGTGGGTTTGGTGCAGAGATTATTGCATGAGTTTCTTTGTTCAGTGTTCTGTGGAAGACAATATTACAAGGGTTGACTCTTTTCCTAGGTGCCAGCTGTCTTCAATTTCTTGTGTCTTTCAAAGTGAAAGCAGAAAACAGGAAAAATGCTGCTGGTGAACACAGGGTTAGTGCAGGTGGAGAGCCTCAAAATACAAAAAAAGCAAATTTCTAGGAATGTTGCTAACAGCAGTTGGGCTTCCTAGTAAGTGCACAGAATCTCTCTTTGCAAATTATACATAGATGTTCATTGTAAAATTGGTACTGAAAAATACACAGGACTTACTTAAAAATAAAAAGTACTGATTTAATTGTTCTGTGCCCGATAAGAGAAACCTTCTCCCCACAGCCGTGTAACTTGGGATTCTTCTGAGCTCCTGGGCTGTGACGTCTCTGGCCTCTGCTCCCAAGTAAAGGGCTCTTTTATTTGGGAATTCCATCACTAACGTTTAAAATGCTAAAAGTTGCTAAAAATCCCAGCCTCGGAGGTGCTGCAGTGCAATGATGAGAGCTGAGCACATGCATTTCCTTATTGCTGGAAAATTTTTCCCTAATGTTTTGCCACAGGTGGGAACCCTAGTGTTACAAATCTCAGGTGTGTTTAAAAATAATTTTATATGGTATTAAAAAGACAAAGTCTGTACGTGAGTGTTTGTTGTGGCTGGTGCAGCCCAGGGCTGTGTGGCTTTGTCCTTTGGAAGGCACTTTGTCCCTGCTCCGGTGCTGTGGAACAGCCTCGGCTCCGCTTCTCCCCGTTTTTCTGTTTGCATGAAATTATTCCAAGCGATGCTGAATGCTGCAGCCTGATTACAAGATCTGCCTCAAAATGTTGCAGATTATCAGGACAAGTTGTCATTTTCGTTTCGGAAGTCAGTGATGGAGACTAACAAAGGCACTTTCCCATGTTCTGTCACCCATTCCCACTGAGCAGCTGAGGACATGGACCTTTCTACTTCATTGATCTGTTGGGTTGATCACTTGGGTGTTAAAGGACTAAAAAAGGGTTGATGACATCTCTCTCCTCTCAGTGTTTGGAATGGTGGAAGGAAATGGGTCAGTTAAAATTCTCTCTTTATGAGGTTATTACTATAACCAGATGTTGAGGTTTTCCAAACATGCTCCATGGTTTGTCTTTGCGCTCCAATGTGAATGTGGAAGCCAATTACTTTGGACAGAGTTTCTTAGTGCAAAGCCAGAACTAAATATGACTGTGCTACTTGAAATGCCAGTTAAAATTGCCTTGGTAGAAATAAACCTTGCTGGGTGTGTGGGGGAGTTTGCCTTCTGTTAGGGACAAATGTTCCCATCGTCATCCTGCTCATTGAGAAATCCTACTGCTGTTTTGACATGCTTTAGGTCATAGGTGCAGGTTGATGACATGTTCATGTTGGTGTTCTGGGAGGGTGTGGAGCCCTGGGGAGAGCTGGGGACAGCACGGGAGGGTCAGGGCACCGCGCACGCTCTCTCTCGTGGGGCTCGTTCCCTGTGTTACCTGCTGTGCAATGACTGCAGTGAGCTGGCCCAGCCAGCACCCCTCCCACTGCCCTATCCTTGGTCTCTGCCCTTGGTCACTTTTCTTCCATCCCCCATTGCCCTCAGAGATGTCACTTCCAACAAGTGGTACTTCAGGTATTTCTTTTCACACCGATCACCAACTCGCTCTACTGAAGACCCAGTAGCACCAGGGGGGCTTGGAAAGGGGGCACAGAAGGGTTTGATGGCACCGCCTTCCACGTAGATGAAAAGGAATCAATTCTTTCTGCGTTCAGGAAGAGAGCAGTAGGAGAGCTTTGGGAGCTTTGGTTTGCAACATGGATGTTAAGAGATTTTAACTCGCTGGAGTCCTCAAGTGATCAGTGCTCTTGGCATATGTTATGTCAGATGCTCCCACGTATCTGCCTGTTATCTGTTCTCATCCCTTCTGTCCCTGTCTCTCCTCTCTACATACAAGGCAAGGAAGGACATTTTTCCTATATCTGCTTGTGAATTTTTTCAGCAAGGGTGACACCATGATGGTGTAACCAGTGGCTGCCTGTTTTCTGAACATAACATGCTGTATGTCTTTCCACAGTCAGTCTCTATATGAGCCCATTGCTGCTGATAAATAAAGAATAAAAAGCAATATCAAGGACCACACAGCAAAGTGGGATGATGGTTTCTTTGTTAAATTTTCTTGATACAAATCTTCCTGATAAACTTCTCATTTGGCTGATGTAGTGGAGCCAAATCAGAGCTACACTGATGAGCTTTTATTGCCACCAGATTCTGTCATCCTCCCTGTCTATTTTAGTGGACAGGAAATACAGACTATTCCATGTTCACATGATTCAGGACATGAAATATTCCCAGCCTTTGAACAATACAACATTTAAGTGATAGGATCCAGAAAATCAACTTAATAACAAAGATGAGCTCTGAAAAATACCGGGCAGTGTTTGGAGGAGACCAGAAACTGACTCCTGCATCTGAGACAGGTAGAATGGGGAGGAATAATTAATTATTCAGGTGTCATCCATTACTAAAAGTATCCTTTCACCAAGACCTGAGAATTGTCTTCCAGTAGAAATTGTACAATTACCTATGGAGTAAATGGTCTAGTGTACATTCATATGTCAAAATGTGCTTCGAGATGTATGTCAGCACTTTTGTGCAGGAGAGGGAAATAAATCAGAGCCGTGCCTGAACTATCTCCCTGTGCTGGCGCTTCAATGTCCCATTTCATCTGCTGCAGCTGCTGTGAAGTCCATGGAAAACTGTTGAGGCTTCCTTCTTTTGTCAGGGCTTCCTTCTCCTTTTTCCTACTTCTGTTATTTAACTTGGTAAATGAAGTGATTAAGTGCAAAAGTTTCCCTTTAAAACCTCTTATACTTTTTTTCAGAACCAATTTTTGTAACTGTTTAGTTTGCAAATGAATGTCCTTCAGTCTCTTGTGGGACTGGGGTATTGAAACACTCGACGAGTAACAGCTGCTCAGAGTTTTAAAATCCAGCTTGGATGGACTGTTTTCAGGGGAGAGCTTTCAGCTCTGCCCAGACCAGAACACCATGAGTAGCTGGGCATCAAGTGCCTCTTGTGTCCCGTCTTACCAGACCGCGGAGCCCCTCGGCTGGGGGCAGCCTGCCAGGCAGACAGCAGTATGGATGTAGTTTTTTGTACGAGAACATGAGGCTCTACTGGGTCATGGCAAGACTGGTGTTCCCAAGGGCTGGCTCCTGTCTGTGATGTTCTCACACTGTTTAGCTTCTGTACTGCTGAAACTTGGATCTGGAGGTGTTGCACGTGCTGATGGCTGAAGCAGGCCTGTCACCAGCTGAGCAGACTCAGAACCCAGACTCTTGGTTCCAGGGAGAGCAGGGCTGAGCACTGAGGTCTCTGAGTGTCCCTGCATATGTAACCTGGCTTCACTTCTCAGTGGTGGCAGCTGCTGTTTGGCACCATCTGACCTCATCCAGCAGAACTATAGAAAACTGGTGGCCCTTGGGGGGGCTTGGCTTTGTGGGTTGTTGGGTTGGGGGTCGCTTTTTTCTTCTGGAGCAAGTGGCTTTGGCTATCCAGCTCCTGTTGCTCAAAGAAATCATATTATTCCTTTTTTCTTACCTCCCTTTGCCTCTCTCTGACAGATTTAAATAACAGCAAGGCTCCTATTTAAAATGATAACAGCCAGGAAATTAAAGTTAAGCCGTTCCCTGTCCGTAGCTCGGTGTCTCTGCTTTCCCCCTCTCAGGAGTGGTGTAAATGAAGGATGAAGCTCAGCCTGGACTTCCAATTTCCTGACTGGTGTCTCTGTGTATCAAAGGCTGCTGTTGTACAATCTTCATCTCTGGGAAGGATTCATACACAAAATATTGTGGAAAACTAGAGAATAGTCAGAGGAGAAATTAAATACTCTGCAAAGGTTCATATTAATCTAAATTACCTCAATGTTTTGTTGAGTAAGCAACAAAATTTAGATCCAGAAGTGTTATTAGTAAAATGCTCATCACTTATGAAGGGATTACTTAAAATTAGAGTTTATTATCTCTTCTATCTTGATAGCTTTGCCATTGAGGAGTTGTGTTATGATGATGTGTTCCCATCTCAGCCTCCTGGAAGAGGAGGCCTGACTTACTCTGAATTTGGAGTGCTCACATGGCCCTAATGGCACAGGGGGGTGACAGAAGAGAGATTCCAGATATTGGGAAGGATGTGGGTGCCAGAGATGTGCTCCAGGGAGTTACTAAAAGAGAGACTGTTTAGGAGAGCAGAGAAATAGTAGAGAAAATTAGCAGGTGAAAGACACAAAGGGCAGGACAGATTAAAGACTAATTAATCTGTTGCTGCAACAATGTAATTAAATATTTTATGAACTCTTAAAAAACACTTCAGTTTCTGATTAGATAAAAGTTGTTGGCCAAAGAGCCTTGATAGGGCCAGTTCACACCTGAGCTGCACCTCGTTGCCTATCACAGCTTACAAAATCCCTTCTCTGTTGCTGCTCCAGTGATTCTCCCAATCTGAAGAAGCAAAACCAACATTTTTTTTATTGTTTTAAATTCATCATATGACATGCATCTTTTGGTATGAAGTGACAGATGAGCTCTCTTTTTTGTATCAATACATATTTTTTCCTGGTTTTAACTTTACCAAGTATCTTCCCAGTCTGTTCCCTGGTCAGGCTCCTGGCAGGTGCATCTTTCTTTATTGCTGTGAAAAATGGGGTGCCTTTATTTTTATTAAACTCAAAATATCTGAAATGAATTTCAGTTTTATACAGGGAAGTCTCACTATTTGCAGAATGAATCATAAATGCCAGTAATGCAATTTTAAAGAGACGTTTTCTCACAGAAGAAGAGAAATCCTTGAATCTGGATGTCTGGCTTCCCTGCTCTCACCAAAGCAGCTGGGAATTTTCTCTATATTGTTTGTGGTTTTAATACTACAAAGCTAAACAGCAATGGAGAAGAGGAAAAAGATGGGGTTTTTTCTGTCTTTTTAGAAATTTGTGGGTGTTTTGTGTTTGAGAGCTGCCAGAGTTATCCTCTGTGCTTAAAACACATGCCCAGACCAACACAACAAACAGAGTCAGTGACAGTGAATGGGAGAGAAAGATTTAAATTCGTATTGATTTCCACTGCACCGATTCCTCTCTGTGCTGTGTGTGCTGTCTGGGAATCGGGGAACACATTCCTGTCTGCAGGTGCTTGGCAAGGACAGCACGAGCCATTGCTCCTCATTCCAATGGGATTTTTACTGACCAGAACTGGCTCAGCTGAGGGATAATTCGGGACCTTTTTTGTGCTCCTTGTAATGTTGAGAAAAAGCTGCCGTTTGTGGGCTTGGAGGGAATCGGGGGGTTTTTGCTTGTTTTATTATCACTTTCTGTGACTATAAATCTGTTCTTTCCAATTATATTCCCAGATTTTACTCCAGAATTTGATCCCTCTTCAGTCATTTTATAGTAAAACTGGGAAAAAACCAGTCTAAGCAATTCACAGCCTAATTCTTTCCTTCCTGCAAACACCAAGACACGTCCCACCTTATCTTTTCCATCACTTTTTTCTGCAGTCGTATGGATGCAACTAAACACAATTTGAGCTGTCCCTTCAATGCAGAGACAACTCTGCAATCTTGGAATATTTTCGGTGGGCTTGGTACAAGTTTGTGTAAGTGGGAATGCCACAGGCCGTGGTGCTGGCTCTGTGGTTGGTTCACTGCTGGCTGGAAGGACCCAAAAGGACTCCCAAAGAAACGAGCTCGGCATCGTTGGCATCCGAGTTGTTGTTTTGGGGATGCTCTGGGAAGATACAAGTTGGGTATGTTTGGGAGCTGATATTTTCCCCTCCCCTTTACCATTTCAGGAGAGTGATTTTTGTCATAAACCAATGTGTCAGCCAAAGCATCTACATTTAAAAAAAATATTATTTCACAATTTTCCACAGGCACATTTGATGTAAACCCTGGAGGTGTATTCCCTGAGTACCTATTACCTCCATTTTAGGGAAATTACATTAAATTATTAGTGACAAATTTACTTGTCTGCCAATGTGTTTTTCTTGAATTTTACTACAACATCAATACTTGGCTGTTTTATATGGGCCCTCATTTACCTGTCTTTGAAGGCAGTCACCCCTCTGGGAGCTTTGCCTGTCACTAACATGCACTAGGAAGAGTCTTTAAGTTTAACATTTGCTGTTTTGAATTAGAGGAAAAAAATATGTTGCACTTTAAAAATATAATCTGTTTCTCCAACCTTTTAGTGTGTGCTGGCTCTTTTTTAGAGAGCAAAGCCAGTCAGGAGGGCAGAGGAGATTCTGGTTTGTCAGCGTAAAGGTGTTCACCAGGAGGAACTTAAACTTCCCTGCTCTGGTATGCCTTGGGCTGGGCAAGTTACCAGATTCTGCTTGTGTTTGTGTCTGTTCAAGAATCCAGTCTGATGCCAAAATAAAAGCAGATGGGGAAAAAAAGTCAGACTGGGATCTAAATTCAACAAAATTCAAAGCTCTTCCAATTGCATAAGAAAATACATCCATGAGGCATATGGAAAATAATTTAGGCTTTTTCGAGCAGTCCCAGTGTGCTGGGAGTGAGGGTCACTTGCTGCCTTTTTAAAATCTTTAAAGTCTTTGTCTCCAAATGCAATTAGTGTTCATTCTAAAGAAATGAATGTTGCTGGATTTATTATGCTGCAGTAATGTTTGTGTAAGCCCACAAAAAATACTCTGCTTTTTGAAACAGAAGCTTTTGCAGCCGGAGTTCACAGAATCCTGGAATGGTTTGGGTGGGAAGGGACCTTCCAGCCCATCCAGTGGCACCCCCTGCCACGGGCAGGGACACCTTCCACTATCCCAGGTCGCTCCAAGCCCCGTCAAACTCGGCCTTGGACACTGCCAGGGGTGGGACATTGCTCCTGTGGAGTGCAGGAAGGCAGGGTTCCTTCAAGAAAGTGGCTCTGGGTGCTTTAATCCCCTGGCACAGCTGATGGAGGAGCAGCACTGTCCCACCTTCTGTTGGAATTGGCTCCAGTCTTGAAAAAAGGAGCAAGATTCCAGAGGTTTCTGGGGAATACTTAGGTGCCTCAACAAATAATATTGGCTATAGAATAGTCCAGTATTTTGTTCCCTAAAATACTGATTGCTAGTATTGGAGTCGTCTGCATTTTACTGGACACGAGGGGATGTTGCTCCTCCACATCCTTAACTCAGAGTTTTAAAATCTCTAATTAACGAATGCTTCAGACTGTGTGTGAGGATTCCCAGGGACAGAGCTGTAGGAGCATCGTCATTACCATGGTCTTGTTCTGGGAGAGATCCTGGACCTATAAACTGATACAAAGGGCTCTCCCGAAGCCACAGAAGCAACAGTGCTGTGAGCAGCAAATAATCTGCCCTGGGGCTCCATCCCTTTGTGCATCATTCAGTGCCTCGTGACCCAGGTTCTGTGACGGCCCTTCAGGTGTCAGACATTGCAAACAACGAGGTTGTGTTGGTAGTCGTAAATTCCAGGTGCACCTTCCAGCAGTTGGGATTTCTAGTGCTCGAGCATCAAGTTTCTGGGAGCTCTTCTGTCCTCCTCAAGAAAACTTGAGGAGGTGAAAATGGATTATGAAGGTACTACCACAGAGTAGGTTAAAAAGCTTTAATCAAATTCTTCTCAATTTAGCAAAGCACCTGATTAAAATCAGCTTTTAATTGGGACTTTAGTTACCCCAGAATAACTTGTGCTCTGAGAAGAGAGAGGGAGGATCTCTGAGTACAGGTTTGTGGGAGGAAGATGGGGGCAGTGCCAGGGTAATTCACTTCCACTAGTGAACACAACAGGAGTAAGAAATGTACTAACAGGAATTACATTAATTCTTTATCTTTTTCATTTCTGTTTATGAACTGCTGATAAATTCAATTTTTCCTTCACATTTTCCCTCACTCTAAGTATTATTTCAGAGACTTTGCTTTGCCTCTTTGGCGCTGGGACTGCTGAAGATCCATGAGAGTTCCGTGGGATGAGTGTTACTTTCCCTTGTGTTATATCCAAACCTTGAAGAAGCAGCAAAATGGAGCATATACTTAAGATGTACCTCATAATTCATTTCAATTTATTCCCTCACCGAATCAAAATGATTATATAAATCAATGCAATTTTAAACTGATTAACCTCAAACCCTCTTAATAAGAAAGTGGGGGCCACAGAGTTCAGGGGATGTAAAATGCCTTTATGTTGGTTTGCTGATTTTTTATCCTAGCACTGAAAATAGAAGATGCTTATTATTGCCATCAAATATAATTTGATGAGGAAATTATATTCGTCAAGGACTTTCCTCCTCCTTTTTTAGATGTTGCTGTGCCAAAATACAATGTCAGTGCAATGTGTTTCAGCCTAAGAAGAGCGTGAGGAAGCAAAGGGGACCTTGCTGCTTCCTCAGGGTTTTCTGATATGCATTGAATTTTAAAAGAGCTGTACGCTTTGTTTGAGAGCCTGGTAGAAATTTTGGAAGGATCACTTAAAACTGTTTCTGACAAGTTCCTCACTGCTGTGTGAGACTGTCTGGGAAAAGGGCTCTTTTTCCTCTTCTTTTCTGTGCTTCTTTCCACATGTGTGTCCGTGCAGGACGTGGTTAATGGTGCACACGGTGGTGCTGGGCTGAGGGTTGGACTTGAGCATCTTAAGGGTCTTTCCCATCCTTAATGATTCTGTGGCTCTGTGCAGAACTTCCCAGTCCAAGCAAGCTCTAAGTAGGCAACAGCCAGCAAAGCCCCGGTGTCAGAGTTTGCCTTTGCTTCCTACAAAACCTGCTGAGAGAGAGAGAGAAAAGTGGGAGCCTTTCCACCTTCTGTTTTGTTTTGGCACTTCAGCACCTGGGAAGGGAGGAAGTGTTCCACTGCCTGTCCGGCTGAGCTCTCAGTACATGGAAATGGGCAAATTAAGGCTTTTATATAGGAACTTTCAGTGAAACATGCATGTCCTTAAGATCAGTATTTAATTTATGCGTTCTCTTCGTGTTTTGGACAGCCTGTTGTTCAAGGGGGTCAACGTGTTGGTGAGCAAGGTGAGCCCAGTGATGAAATGTGGCTGGATGTCCCTGTTTGGGAGAGGGGAGGTGATAATTGGGGTGATTACATTTTGGGAAAGGGGAGATGATACTTAGGGTAATTACATGCTGAAATGCTACTGCTGCCAATGACTAATTGAATTGGGATCAAGCTTAGCCGGGGTGGAACAGTGGCTCACGTAAGTGAAACACTTCTCAAAATACAAGCGAGACAATTCTGAATGGAACAGTCACCTTGGGTGACGTCTGTAGATCCTGCTGGGAATTGTTCCTGTTTCCATTCAGAACCTGGCTCACCTTCGGAGGACAGGTCACTTATTAAAGCTTCAGCCAGCTGTGCTTGTACAGAAGATGTGACCTCATGCCGTCTGCCAAATACTGTAAAGAAATATATTTAAATAATTGTACAGTAAATGGTTTCCTTTTTTTTAGCATATAATTTTAAATTCAGATGGAAGTTTATTAAAATATGTTTTTCTTCCTGTCCCCTCCATCTTAAATGTATAAGGAAACCTGGGTGGGAGCTGTTTTTCCTAAAGTACTTCCACTAAGTGATTTGCTCGGAGGAATATCTGAAGTATCACTGAAGAGTCCTGTTAATATGTTAAGGATTATTTTTATCTCAGGTTGGAGAACAAACAGCATAATTAGGTCCGTTTGTTCTAAACCTTAGTGCTTGTTTGTTCTAAACTTTACCTCTGTTTCTGCCTTGGGCTTTTTGTTTTGGTGTTTTTTGGTTTTGGTTTTTTTTTTGTTTTTATTATGTCTTGAAATACAAAATATTTCAGATTCTTAGTGCCACATTCTGTCCCTTCTGTTCCTGTTTCAGGTATTCTCTCTCTCTCTAGCAAACACACACGTGTGTTTCTCCCTTGCTTTAGCTCAAGATGGAGGGTTGTGATTAATCCAGTTGATGCAGAAAATGGCCGGATTCTTGGGCTCTTGGAGCCGTCTCATGCTCGGTGCACAGGGGCTCTGAGCATCCCTGAGAGGGACGTGACAGCAGCCCTGACCTTTCTCTCCAAATCATATGGGGGTAGGGGCAGAATTAGCACCATCCAACCGCATTTCAACTTGTTTTAACTGATAACTTTCATATTTAGAGATGCTAACGTGCTCTGGAAATATAAAATCCTTTCTAGCAAATGTGGTCACATGTTCGTTTAAATGAGATTTAAAAATTTCACCTCTCTATGCATAACAAGATGCCTTTAAGATATTTTAGTGACTTGGATAATGCTCCTAAAAGGTCAATACAAATATTTAGCTTCTACTTTTACTTGTGCTGTTTCACAGATTGGACCCGTTTTTAATTTAGAGTCATCTCACTGAATATTTTAAGGACTCTTTAGACGGCTTGTGGGAAGGCAGGAACAATAGGTCCTACATGCAGAAAGGTGTTGGTTATAAAAGGGCTTAAATTGGCTTTAGTGTAACTGGAAACCAAATAAATGGTGCTGCAAACTCCAGGAGGAGCTTGAGCAGGTTTTTCTGTAGTCCCCAATTAGTGCCATTACAAAGTCTAATGTGCCCAGCGTGGCCCGGCAGCAGCTGTGATTGATACAAAGCTCAGCCAATCGCGCCGGGGCCCTGTCAGCTCTCATTAGTCTGGGATCAATTACCAGGATTTGAGACCAATTTGAATGAAAAGTAAAAACACATTGTTACCACAAATTTCATCAAGTGAATATGCTGTATAAGGAAATAGATCAGCTATGACCTCTTTGACATTTTCAAAATGTTTAAAAGCTGAAGTTAATTCTTTGTGATGTCCTTTCATCTTGAGTTGACAACAGAGAGACCTGGAGTGGTGACAGGCCTTGTCAAGTGGCTCTGCCTTATCAAAAACAATACCCTCCAGATCTTTCAAGCCAACTATTCTAATCTAAGATAATTGCAGTTACAATTTCATGAGCTTTTCTGCCTTTCCCTGAACCATTTTTTTGTGTGAAGTAGCAAACCTTTTCTTTCCCTCAGTGCTTTTTTCTGTATGAAAGCTGTGATGGTCACTGAGGGTGGCCGTGGTGGGCATGAAGGGGAGCCCAGGATGCCCAGCCAGGGCCAGGCACTGCCTCAGCTGGGCCTGGCCATCCCTTTACCATCCGTCCGCCGTCCCTCAGCTCCTGGGCAGTGCTGTGGGTACAGACACTTGGATCTGACCATTGTCTGGGTTCTTCTACCACAGCCTCCTCTTGTCCTCTGATCACTTGTCTTTCCATGTGGGACAAGTATTCCAGCAGGAATCCCTTGTTTGGCTGAGCAGGTGAGAGCAGGTGAGGTAACGCCTGGTCCCGCTGCCAGCGCCGTGTGCTGGCACCGGCCCACTCGATCCGGTCCCCTCCAGTAAACTGCATTATTCAACAAGTTTAAACCCACAAAGCTCATTTCAACAGCATAAAGGAAAAACATCTAAGTCAAATTTCATTTCCCTATCATGGTAGATTTTTCCTAGTAATTTTCTCTGTGTATCTTTCAAATCAAAATAAAAACCAGATCAAAGACTGAGGCGGTAGCAGAAGAAGTCTGTACTAGGAGATGGTGTTTTGGAGCACATCTACCATTGGACAGATCTGAAGGGAAGGAGACTCAGGGACCTGAGCTGTTAATTACCTGGTTTCCTCAGGACGATGTATTTTCTTGGCTGACATTTTCCTTAGATTAATTCTTTTCTCCTTTTGGTGATCACTCCAGTCTCTTCAGGTGTGCATTTACATGCCGTGTCAGTAACCCCTCCTATGCATTTTTGCTGTGTCAGTAAACATTTCTGAAAAGAAGATTTTCAAGTGTGAATTATTTATACTATATGATAAGCAAGTAGAATGTTGAAATTCAATACTAGTTCGTAAGATTTTTTTTTTTTGCATGATTTCTCTGTGTCTCCTACCCTAACCCAGCTTGTGTTGGAAAGAGCACTTTCTTCTCTTCTGACACATTACTAAAGGTATTATGCACACCTAAGATGTTGTTCATTATAATCTGTTGAAAATGGAGGTGGCAGAGAGCTGAATTTCATTGTATAACTTGATCTAAGGGGAAACTCTAATGGCAAACAACAGTCAGCTGAAGGTGTCAGCACTGGTTGCAAAGGCTGATTTTATTAGGATTATGAAAATTATTCCTACTTTTGGACAATTTTGGTTGCTAGGTCAATTCTTTAATTCCTATGGACCCTCTCATCTTCCCTGTGTTTCCCTTTGTCACCTGTAAGTTACCTGAATACTACAGGGGTGTAATTGTTTGCTTGGGGCATATGAAAATCCAGGTTATATTAGTTTTCACAGGCCTTTTTGAAGATAGAAATTAAGACTATATTTAGAAATGTGTCAGCACTATTTTCATTAAATAAAATATAAACATGTTACTGGGTTTTTGCATGGTTTTATACCTCCTTTTATCAACGAGTGTGCATAGCTACACTCTGGACATACAATACACACACATACAAATACTCAGTGTGAAGTGCTGTGTCCAGAAACTCCAAAAAGGGAGTTACCATTTCAAACTGGGAACTGGTTCGGTTTATTTTGCCCTTCAAGCTATAGAAATCCTAAATTATTGAGACTTGCTGTTTAGGCTGTAATATAAATAAGTGTAGTCTAATGTGTTTCTCATTCGATACTGACTGTGCGAGGTGTGAGCGTGGACTAGGGAGGAATTTTCTGTGAAATGAAACCTCGGGAGCTTTTGCCAGAGCTCAAAACCTCTTCACTCTAAGCACTGAAACACACTCTGATTTCCTGCGTCCCTCTCCCACCCACCAGTATTCCTTAATAAGCCATTGGATGATGGACGAGCTTCTCCTGCAAAAATGAGTCCTGGCATAAGTACCTCAAAAATAGTTATTTCAGGACTGTTAAGAGTTCTAACCCAGGTGCATCAAGCAGGCTGTGGTTTTATTTGGAGGACTCTTTAATAAACTATTTCTGTAACACAGGGCTGCTTACATCAGTGGCCCAAGAAATTCAGGGCTGCAGAGCTGTGGGAATAGTGATGTAGTATCCACAGATTTATTCTCTTATGAGGGATTCTGGCTAGAAGCTGACGAGACCAAGGCTTTGTTGGGTTTTTTGTAATGGATGAAGAGAGGAATGTTACCAAGAATTTTATTTTGGGGAAATGTTTGCATTTTAAGTGCAGAGGAGAGAAATACATACACGTGTATGTGAGGCTTTTTCAGTAGCTGGGGTTCATGCACGTAGGCAAACACACAGAATCCTTGAGGTTGGAAAAGACCTTTGAGGTCATTGAGTCCAACTGTCAACCCAGGGCCACCATAATTGCCCCTAAACCATATCCCCAGGTGTCATATATATATATACACACACACACATATAGGTATATCTGTAGTCCTTAAATAATGGAATTGTTTTGATAAATGAATGATTTCCCACATGAAACTGAATGTTTATTTTTACCCTTAAAATCAGATATTATATCAAACCCACTAGGTTATTGCAGTACATTTAATTACTAACTGCAATCAGAATGCTGCCAAGCTCTGCAGGGTTTGCTCACACCAGCTCACAAAGGAGAGCTCTCTTCTCCAGCAGATTCCAGCTCTCATGATTGGTGTGGAAAGGAGCTTAATTTACCTGGAGTAGCACAAGCCCTTTGGAAAGAGGTGCCCCATTCCACAGAAGTGTCATTCTCCGCATACTCTAAATACTGTACATATTTACCAAATTTAAATACATATTTACATATGTCAGAATGACCCAATTGAAGGGAATGACTCCCTTGATACCTTTTAGAGTCTATTAGGTAAATAAGCGGCTGCTCCTGGCACAGCAGGCAGGGATGCAGCTGGGATCAGGGGTGGGGGCTGGCAGCTTCCTGGGGAAAATGCTGCTTTTTCTCCATTCCAGAGCCTGGCTGGGAGCAGAGCTGAGGGAGGCAGCACTGCTGGTGGTGGCAGCCACACGATGCCTCTCAGAGCTGGGTGGCCAAAGCCACCTCAACGCTGCCTCTGCCCTCCCTTCTCCCCCTCCCCACTATAAATCTGCACTTCCTCAGACTGACAAAATGCTGGGATACAATCCTCGACTGTGGAAGAACATGTTTTATTTAACACATTTTGTCTTAATTAATCCTTTGTAGATTTCTTGCTCACTTAGTACCAACAGAGGAGATGCAGAGAAAACAGTTTCTGTTTAGCTCTGTGGAAGCCTTTGGGCTGCACGGTACCAGCAGTGCCAGGGGACTGCTCCACTGCAGCTGCCTTTCTGTCTGTGTTGGTGGAGCACAGTCCCAGCACACAGGAACCCACATGGCTGAAGGTTCTGGAAAACCTGGGGCTGGGCCATGCCCTGTGGCTGCCCCATTCTTCAGGCTGGGGCAGTGCCAGGCTCATCTGTACTTGCTGCTGTTGGGGTTCTGGTGGCCTTGAGTTGGACAGAGGTTGGTGGTAGTGATCACACAATCACAAAATTCCAGACGGTTTGGGTAGGAAGGGACTTTAAAGCCCATCCAGTCCCACCCCATGCCATGGCAGGGGACGTCTTCCCTTAGACCGGGTTGTTCTAAGGTCCCTTCCCACCCAAACCGTTCTGGGATTCTGTTCCTCTATGAAATCAAATGCTGACCTCCAAGCAGGGTGTGGGCACTGCCGACACACCCTGTGCTGATGATCCATCTGTTGTTCCACGTGGAGTCTGTTGCTTTTGGAGATTAGAATCAGGAACTGCAAATTCTCCTGTGAAGGCAAGTTCCTCCTGACTGTGAATACACTAGGGTGCCACACTGACAGGGGCTGCTCAGCTTGTTCCACTCCGGGTCAATTCATCACCCTTTGATTTACAGAGCTGTTGTACTTTTATCTTACTGATTTGCAAATTCTAGTGACCAATTACATTTCAAACATCAGTTATTTTTATTACATAGTTTGTTTTAACGGAGCGTATAGAAAAGCCAAGCCCCACTTCTGAGAGCTTATGCAGTGGTTTGAGATACATAGTGAGGATCATGGAGAGAAAAATGAGGCAGCCCATGGAGTAGTGACAGTTGCCTGCCCTTGGCATGTGCCCATCTTGCTGCTATTTAAACTCCTTAATTCTGGTGGGAAAAAAATGAATAAATTCTTTTAGACAGTGACACAAAAACTAATTTCCAGAGCAATTTCTGATCCTAACCCCACGATGGATGTCAGTGGAGTAAAGATGAAGGGAGGCTGGGTGAAGTGAGAGCCGCTGTGTGGAGGTGCACGAGGGCTCAGAGGGCAGGGTGATGCCTGTTCCAGCACTGGCACGAGGTGACTGAAGGTAACGGTGCCAGGTGACACATCTCCTGACTTGGGGAAGCAGGGCACTGCCAGGGTAGTGCCTTCATGGCCAAATGCAAGGTGGGGGGGTGGATTTGGGAGCCTGCAAGATCCATGGGCAGAAAATGGAGTAACTGGAGAGCCCCAAGGCCAGGGGACAGTTCTGCGGCTGAGGTGGGACATGGGCACAGGAGGATCAGGAGCCAACGAGAGGCATCGTGATGAGAGACTGTTCTGGTGCCAGATCAGTCATCCTGGTCTTTGGGAGAAGCTCTGGGAAAGGCAAAATGGGGAGGGTTTCATATTAGGAGCACACTTTGCATTGAAGCATGATGTAAAAAGCCTTTCCTCCTGGGAATATCCATTACCAGTTGAGGCTTCAGACGTCCTTAATTTCTGTTCCTTACTTTGTTGAAAAGTGTTAGAACTTCTGTGTTAGAGGTGATATTTCTATTAATATCCAGGGCACTTAGTGCATTGATCTGTGATTTATTGTTAAAATTTGTCTTTCTGTTATATTTTAAAACTTAAAAATAGACTCATCCCATTGCACTTCCTCGGGGAGCATTCAGGCTGGTTTGCAGAATCACTGAAGGAATGATACCAAGGGGATGAAAGAACTTTGGATGTGTCTTAGAATAAATCCCAAATGTGTATATTTACAAACAGTTATGGATTAGATGCTGAATTAATATCCAAGGTGAAACTGAAACAGTGACACTTTCAAAAAGAGCTGTAATTTCAACATGAAAATTCGCTACTATGACTGAGCGTCGTGTGCCTGGCTGAACGGAAACCTGTAGGATGTAAATTAGAAAGATGTATGTATGGAAAGAACGTTCATCCCATACTTACCCATCAGCCACTGAGTTTGGAGGTGTGGCATCTCCTCAGGGACAGCCGGGGACAGGAGTAAAAGCTTTGCCCTGCCTGGGGGCTGCTGAGGGGCCCCCCAGCCTGGGGAACCCATCAGGGCAGTGGCTGGGACCTGGAGGCATTCCACAGGGCAATTGTTCTTTGTTAAAGAACAGAAGGGATACTGTTCCCATCCCAGAATTTCCCCATCTGTAGTAACTGGAGTGTAGAGGGAAGCTGGGCAGGGTGGTTTCGCAGCAGGAGTTCATTTACACAGGATTTCAGCAGCTCCAGCAGTGCCCACGCGGCCCCAGTGCCTCCTCTGGAGCAGGCACCGCTGCTGCTTTTTCCTCTTGTGGGCCAGAATTACTCATCTGCTGAAAAGGTCCACCCAGTGCCAAAATTACATTTGTGGTTGTGATTTTCAAGCTGGAGTTATTTTAGGATCCCCCACACTTCAGGAGTGTACCATCACTTAGAGTCAGAATGGGAAACTGTCCCAAAACTGGCCAAGGCAGCTTCTTTGCTGGAGGGTTGTGAAGTGCAAAACACAAGGAAATCCCCAGAGCCTGGGAAAGCAAATAGGATTCTATGTATTGTTTTGTGATGCTGAGTAGTGGCAGCAATGTAGGTTACAGAGGAGATGCTTCAATCTGGGTTTTTACACCTGCCATGTTGTGGGTGAGACATTCCTCTGGAAATAGTGACCTGCTCCTGCAGCCCCAGGTTGTTGTCGGGGCTGTCCCATGTACGTGGTGGTAAGATTGGGAAAAGACTCGTGATGGTTCCTTGAAATACATTTTTTCAGGTGCCATTATCTGGACACTCTCTTCACTATCACTGTTATTGCTGCTGCTGCCTTACAGCCTGGCAGCAGCTGGGCCAGGGCATCCCCCCAGAACCCTCTCTGGTGTAACCACGCTCTGGCTGTTGTTGCACTGAAATATCAGCACAGGCTCTACAAAATGGCTTTTTAAAAATTCCTGTGGACATATAATTAGTTTTAAAGTTTTCTCAGAGTACAGGCAATGTAAAAATTGGGAATTCTTAAATGGTTGCTCTTAAACGTTTTGAAAACTTTGTTGCAGAAGGAAGAGAATGTGTTAGTTGCGTCATTGTTAATCTAAAGTCTATCCAGAGCACCACAGAATCACAGACTGGGTTGGGTTGGAAAGGACCTTAAAGCTCATTGCTTCCACTATCCCACGCTGCTCCAAGCCCCATCCTACCTTGGACACTTGCAGGGATGGGGCAGCCACAGCTCCTCTGGACACCCTGTGCCACGTACAGGAGGTCAGAGAACGCCCTCAGCTGCACACAGACCCCATGGACAGAGAGGACATGTCAGTGGGATTCCAGATCCTGCACTAACTGGCTCTGACTGTTTTACTGACTGCATTTTAACAGGATCAGTGGGGTTTTATATTGGAGGGGAACATGCACAAAATAAGTCCTTCCAAGGCAAAGTTTAAAGCTGCATAAATGAGCTGCACAGAATCATGTGGAGACGTGAGGCAGCCGTGTCTGCAGCACACACAGGCACCCTCCACGCTGGGAAAATACCCTCCCTGCAGAGAATACCCTGCGTGCTGGGCATACATTTTAAGGATATTTAAAGGAAAAAGCTGAATTCCAGTCTCGTTTCTAGGAATACAGGCAGGGCAGAAGGTCTCAGTGCTTTGGACTCTTCAGTAATTTTTTGCTGCCTATGTTCTTATAGTGTAATTTATTGTGAATGTTATAAGGGAGGACTAGAATCAAAGCAACTCAACTGTCTGGAGACATGCATGTTAAAAATCCCAAAATGGGAAGGATGTTGCCTGGGTCACTGCCCATTTCACAGCCCCTGAGCAGGATGTGAGAATGCTGCTTACGGCAGAGGCTTCACTTGCTTTTCTCCCTCTCCTTTGTAATAATTCTTTATCCAAATACTCACAGTGAATGAAACCTGCTGCAGCGACAGTCACATTATCTATTCTTGCCCACTCTCCAGGTCCTTTGGTTGTCCTAATGTCTACTGTGGTGAGGGGTAAATATTTGACCACTCTGCTCGCCATTGCCTCAGCGGCTCCGAGTGACCCTGCATTAATTAGTTGGGAATTTCAGGGCTTTGAATCTGATTGAATCAAAATATTGTTTTTACAAGTTGATGAAGGCTTGATTGATGTGGGTTCTGCTGATTCTTGAAAGGATTAAATTGTATGTACAGATTACAGAGTCCTGCCTGTCACTGCTTAAATGGGAATTGTTTTTTAACAACGCCAAGAGGAAACAGTGTTTTCCTTTAAATCAGAGAAAGAAAGAAGTCCCATGGTTTCCCAAGGTCTTGCTCTCCCTGTCTTTGTGGGCGGTGTATTTCATTCAGTCTAAAAAGAATCTTTTCAGGCTTGATCTGTGCTTCCCTTCTTCTCCAGCTCTGCTGTCCTGCACCCTGGTTGTAGGAAAGGGGATATCTGGGTGCTAGGCTCAGAGGTGACCCAGATCACAATTTGCAGGAGCATCTGCTGCTGGCCCCTGGACTCTCCTGGACAATAGCAGGAACATCCATCCAGTTTCTTAGGCCTTCCTTTCTAGAAGAGGAAGGGACCTCAGGGGTCTCAATAAATGCGCTGAGGAGAATAAAGGGAGGTGGAGTGACAATCACATACCAATAGTTGGCAGAGTAAAGCCCTTCAACTGTTTGAGAAGGGGGAGATGCAGAGCAGCTATTCCTTAAAGGACTCTGTGGGCAATATGTCCCTTTCTGCACATGGGGGATCTGTGGGGGTTTGTCTAAAGGCTTTAGAAAGCCATAATCTCATTTTACTGTAAACCTATTACGCTGAAAAATGGCTCGTTCCTAGAGACTCTGCGATGTGATGGATCAGCCCCAATAAACACAGAACCGGGAAAACCAAAGTGATTTGGTGCGGGCCCTGCTTGGAATTGCTGCTTAAAATGCAGGTGATCATTTCCTGAATTGCTGCTCTTTGGATCTGCTGCTGCCAGGGAGGCTGTGGGAGCAGAGGGGAGTGGGACTCCCGCCCCATGCCCACAGGCACCACGGGGCCTGACAGTTAGGTCTGTCTAAATGTCACTGTATAACCTCAGTGTAAAAATGGCAGGAAACCTTCCTGCGTGCCCATGACTTAGTAAACAAACAATAAATCTCAGTCTCTGGTTCTGCTTGCTGGAAGAACAATATTTGTGGAACAAAAACTCTTACAAAAATCATGGAAGCTGTGAGTAAAAATTAAAGTCTGGATGAAGTGAGGACTGATATAGTGAAGTCAAACAAGAGGTTGTTTTCTAGTGGTAGAGGAGGGGAAAGGTAAAGCAGGAATGAGAGGGAGAAGGAAAAAATTTTATTTACTTTTCAAGGAAATTAAAAGCTCTGTTTTGAATGTGGGGTCTAACATTCTTTTTGTGGCCATCGTCTTCCTAGAAGTTCTCTGGGCAGTTCTCTTATTTATTGAGAATATGCTTTAAATCCTTTAAAATTTATTTTCACATGCTGCTGCAAAATATAGATGGATATCACATGAACAGATTTGGTTTTTTTCATTTTATTTTAGAGCTCTGCCTACAAAAGTGCCGCTTAATGTAATTTCTGGTGATGTCCAAGGAGTAGTGAGCCTTGTGGATAGAACTGTACCTTCCTGCTACTCGTAAAATCCAAACCCATAAACTACTCTTGGTCTGGTTATATACTGGGCATTCTTCCTTGCTGGGGATCTTCATCTGATTGTCCTTGGGTCAAATTTGGGTGTTTTCCTGGAGAAGTGTGTGCGTGTGTGTGTGCAGGAGCCTCTGACACCGGTGTTTTGTGAGCATCATCCTGGAAATGACCCGGCAGCTGCTCCCCAGGCATTACTGTGGGGTGGCTTTGGGGAAGTGGATTTGGGTTCCCAGGTGCAGGAAGGACAGGTTTCCTTCTCTGTCCATGGCGTCTGTAGCAGGTAAATGCCAGCCTGGATTTTAGGATTGCTTAAGGAAACACTTGAGTGATGTGAAATAAAACAACCTGGGGAGTGTCTTCCCAGTAGAAACTTCCATGGGACTAAGTTTCTGATAATGATGGTAAAATAGAGTTCTTGGGGTTCGTAACTTTTCCATTAAATTCACAAATACCCATCAGTTGGCTTCCAACACCCCAAGGGAACCATTAATTAATATAGCTGCATTTAGCAGAAAGCTATTTTGAAGGAGAAACTGAGGAATGGATCCAGCCCCGAGATAATGTTCACCCTGAAGCCTGATGCCCCCATCGGAGTGGGAGCAGCGGGGTGGTGTCACACCAGGACACGGAGCAGGGGCCACTCCCGCCCAGCAGCCCGAGCCCCCAGCAGCTCCACTCAGGCTCTTTGTGCTCAGAGCACTAAATCATATCGAGGGTTATTCTGTGAACCAACCAAAACTGCTCTGGGAAGCACCGGTGTGCTTTGGGGTTGGGTTTCCTCCCTCTGCCTTTCATCTTGTCAGGAGCCTGCGTATTTCTCCGGTGTCATCCCACTTGCCATCCTGAGTGGGAAAAGTATGTAGAAACTGGCTTCCATTTTAGCTTTCAGATGTGTTTCTTGCCAGGCAGAGCTGTGCAGAGGCTCTGCAGGCGGCTGCAGTGCTCTGCCTTTAACCCACATGGTGGATTCACAGAACCCCTCCGAGCCAGCAGTGCCAGTGCCACTGTCCCTGTCCCGAGCCCAGAGCCCCCCAGCCGCTGCCTCTGAATGTCCTTTTCCCTCAGGATTACATGCAGGCTTTGGGAAATAGTTTTGTTTTGTACTTATATTTGTACAAGACAGATACTGGTGGTATTTACTGATTTAAGGTATTGCCATTGATCATTTTCGTTAAGCAAATTGCCATGAAAAATGAACACTGAGTGATTTTCATCCAGTTTTTATAACCTTGTCTTTATTCAGTGTATTTTCCTAATACATGTATGTGCTCAGATCTGTGTAACAAACAGTTCTGAAAGATAGCAAGGGACTTTAATAACAAATAAAAGAGCACTTCCCATTCAGCTTTGAATTGCCCACAGCTAAATTCAAGGGAACGTATCTGCAGCCGGAGCGAGCAGGCAGGGATGGGTTTAATCATTTAACCTCGGCATTACGAGCCAGGACGTTTGAAAATCCAGAGCGTGGGCTTTGCTTATTACTTATATGAATCACGTCTCTTTACTGCAAAAACCACCCCGGAAAGTGGCGTTCCCCTGCTAATGGTGGGGTCGATTTCCCTGTTTGTCAGGCTCACCCTCGGGAAAGAAAGGGAGAAGAACAGTGAAATTGTTTAAAATAGGGACATTTAATTTCTGTCAACAATTTGTTAATTATTGCTTTAAAAGAGAAGCTTCAGTGTGTCAGTAAATAGCACTATAAAAGGCTTTTTAAGAGATCCCAAATTAAGCTGCTAACATTTCCCATTCTCAGATATCCTGATTAGATTAAATTATTTCTCCTGATTTTGCTCCCGAGCGAGCTGTGTCTGGTCAGATCAGAGCAGCTCAACGAAATTACAGACAAACAGCGGCTGAGGGCAACGGTTGCACTTGGATTCAAACAGGGAAGTGTCAAGGTTCTCATTTTATGCAATATTTACTGAATTAAAATATCTTAGAAATGTAAAGGCTTCAATATTTTCTGCCTTTCCTGTGGCAAAACACTGTGTTTAGAGTATTCTTCATTTTTGCTACTTGGAATAAAAATGAAATAACAAATGTCCAGGTTGAATAGCTGCTTGTAAGCTATTCATGAAAATAGTTCCTAAAGTTTAAAATTGAACCAAGTCTAATTAATAGCAATATCTGCCAGACCCTTTTACCATAAAGAACAGAAAAGCAAATCATTTTAACCGAGTGAAGCAGAGTTTGGAATAAAGGTTTAGTCAGGGCTGCTGTTTTAAAATGGAAGTGTAGTTGATTTTATTTGTCCTGTTGTAAATACTTCAAATCCAGGATTTTAACACCATTACAGAGAATTCACATCATGGTTTCAATCCTAAAACCCCTCATGCTCTGCAGCAGGAGGCTCTGACTTTCGTTCTGAACTCAGGGCTATTATCAAAATTAGAAATGTCATTTTCTCCATTATTTTAATGGAAAGTTACCTTTGGAAGAATAAGTCCATTTTGACATGATATAAATGTTTTAAAATAAAAAAGCATTGAGGGAATCACAGAAACATTTTAATCTTAATTATTCATAAATAGCTACCTCGAGTCCATTTGAACAAAATGTCAGTTGACCAAGAAACATGCTTATTTTGCATGAGAAAAAAGGATATTTGGGCTGTAAGAGGAGGATTTATCAATGTAGATTTAACTTAAAATGAAACCTGCAAATCAGAACCAACCATCTATCATGAAAGTGCATTAACCTTACAGCATTTGCTGCTGAAAATTCAGCAATATTATGAAATTTTTAACTCTAACTAAAAAGGAAATGGCAAAGGACTCATTTTATTTATCAAGAATTTAGCAGGAATTTTTTGATAAATTGATCTGAAATACTTGGAGGAGCTTGATCTGAAGGAAAAAAAAGAAACATTTAAAATGTTGTAATGGTAAAGTTTTGAAATACAACTAACACTTTTAAATATCTGAGCAGCTTTGTATTATTTTCCCCTGCCCTGCCCTTGAGATGTTTTGATATACTGGGCACTTTGCACTTTAAAATTTCCTTTCTATAAAGACATCTAGAAAAAGACATGCCATTGGATTGCTAAATGCATTTTGCAGCAATTGATTGTTTTGTTCTTTTTAACTATGCAGATTAAAGTAATAAAAAAGGACTTTTTGGAGTTAGGGGAAGAATTAATTGTTCCTTTCAGCCCCTCTAGAACCCATAATTCCTGTGTTCATGCTGCCCTGCATGGCTGCTGCTGTGTTTGTACATCCAGGTTTCGTTGGCAGACCTAATTTCAGGATACATAATGCATGATTTTGAAACCAATTTGTTATTGTAATAAAATATTTTTCGGAATGCATGGTGGTACTGGAGAGGAGAATGTTAAATTATACATGTATTGTGGCCGAGCGCATTCATTTCGCTCGGTGTGCAGGTGAATCTCCCCGTGACCTTGGCACTCGCGGGGTAGCACAGAATAACAATCGAATCCAGGATCGGAAATCCGACCATTTCCAAATATTAACAACTTCTTTCAAAGGAAATGCTGATTTCAGCAGTTATGGTAATGGAACATCAGTATATCTTTCAGAGAACTTAAAAAAAAAAAAAAAAAAAAGGCATGATCTTAATAGGATTAAAAGCCAGGCTTTTTATTTCCAAAATGCTAATTTGTTTTCTGCATTCTGTTTTCATAGCAGGTCTTGTTAGGCAGCGCGCTGGGATCTAGAGGACACTGAGAGCTGCCAGAAATGCATGGGTAATGATAGGAAAGCTACATAAAAGGTTCCTTTCTGATAGAAATTCTCTATTCCTCGCGAGCCCGTTTCCCCTCTCTGCGAGTTGGTTGGAGAAGCCAAACACAGCGAGGCTGGGGAGAGCGAGGGGAGAGTGTTTTGCTCTCCCTGGCTGTTTTGTGTATTCTGCATTTATTCCCTTCCCATTAAGGAACAAATGTTGGTCATTAGAGGTGCATTAATTGCAATAGCCTGTGACCCAGGCTGGGGAGAGAACGGCCGCTGCGGCGAAGTTGGGCTGTGAAAGCCCGAGCAGCCCGAGGCACCTGACATCCTGTAATCTGCTTATCTGGCCGCCTTTCACACGGGCTCTCCCATCGCCATTCATGCCGAACAGTGGGGTGTAGAGAGGAGGCCAGAACACAGATAATAATTTACCATGTAATTTGTTTTGAGATTCCTTTGATAGATTTCAAAACCGAAGCATCCTGCGAGAGCACGGGGCCTTTAGAACCCTTAAGCCGAGGCAGTTCCGTGCTGGGCGGTGGGTCCTGCCGGTGCCCTAACCAAGGGACACCCAGGGCCGGCCGCCCGCCGGGGGGACCCCGGCCTTTGTGAGGGCTGGGAAACGTCGCTGCTGCTCCTCTTCCGCCTGTCACGGCTCCCGGGGCCGGGGCTGTAAATCCGGGGAGAGCGGTGCAGGTTGATGAAAACCATTTGCAGCAATCAAGAGGGGCAGGTAATTTTGGAGGCAGATTTGTTTTGTAAATGAGGTGTTCCATTTGGGCAGCAGCACACCTGGCGAGCAGGGCTGTGCTCGGGACAGCTTGCTTTAATTCCCCACCACTTAGGGGATATTTCTTCAGCCCACAAACTGCCGTTTTAATGCCTTCGTGGAGGCATAAAACATAACAAAAATTCAGGGATTTTATATTCCCAACTTCAAAACTTTCATCCAAAAGGGAAAAGGATCAAAAGGAAAAGGTGGTGCGTTTCATGTTCTCTTGTGGTTTTAATACTTGTTAACTGACCAATAAACTGAGTTTTCCAAGTAAGGAAACGTGAGGGAATTTTATTACAGAAAAATCTACTGCGAATCATCCCCAGCTGCTTGTAGAGATAGGAGAGACTTTTCCACTCCTGCTTTCCAGGGTGATGTTTGCCGTCTCCCCACCTTTCCTTTGTTTCCATACAACATTGTGCATCCATGGCCATTTTGCTCTTTTTGTTTACTGTGTCTTTGAATATTTCTTCTCATGTAGAGGAGCAGCTTTGGGCTTTCTTTTTCAGCTAAAGGAAAGAGAATCACATCAAATCATGTTATTTTTGCCTGATTATTTCTTCAGTGCAGGCCAGGTAGTATCATCTTGATGCTTACAAGTACCTTGCATGTCCTTGGATCCAAAGGACTTTTTGAATCCTGGCTGTTAAGATTTCACAGGTGATCTTGGAGCCTGTTGCTGTGTTAATGATAGGATTGTATCTGGAAGTGGAAGTAGAGGTGCTGGGAAACTTCTAAATCTTTAGTTTTGTGAAAAAAAAAAATCTAATTGTTATTGGGATGATAAAAATGATGAATGCATTGAGCAAGGCAGTGCCTAGAGAGATGTGTCTGGGACCCTTTAGGCTGAATTTTTCTGATCAGCGTGTTGTGTGTTCTGTATGTGCCCAGCACAGGAACCCTGGCAGGGGCCTCAGGTACCACTGTAATGCAAAATATAATAAATCATAATAATGGACAAACCGTGTTGCTGTTGGAATGCACAGCCTTCTGCTGAGCACTTAAAATGGTTGTCGGGGAACGCCAGCTCCGTCAGTTCCGTAATGGCAATCACAGCAGTCGGGGAAAAAAAGCTGTAACGCTGCGAGAACTGAAGCATTCGAGAGCCCCTGTTTTGTTCTGAATAGAGAGGCAGGAGGGAAAGGAAATTACCTGAGCTGCACCCCCAGGTCCCTGTGGAACTGCAGGAGGCACCAGGAGAGATGTGCGGGAGAACCGGCTCCGTGGCACGTAGGGCTGGCTGACCCGAGGATTGCCAGCATCCTCAAGGCTCTGAAAGAAAAGAGCAAATGCAGAGCTGAGGTTCCTTCTGCAGAGAGAGGAGGGCTTTCCATGGCAGGCAGTGCCCACTGTGGGCAGGGGGGACGGGAGGCCATGTCTGGGCCTTGGCTCCCATCAGACCCATTCCCAGGGGTTTCTCCAGCACATTCCAGTTCTCACTGTGCCATTTCAGTGATCCCACAGCAGCAAGGATTGCTAAAACACCAAACATATCTGTTACTTTTTTATATCATGTGCCATTTTTCAGAAGCAGCGAATTCCTAATTTTGGAAGTAGGGAGTTTTATTCTATTTATCCTCTGGCTCAGGCAACCCGGAGGCTCACTTGGGTTATTAGCAAAAAGAGTTGGGAGCTGCAGCTTATGTAACAGCATATGGGGTAATTACCTGAATTAGGAATTGTTCTTTTCTCATCAGTTCCACGCATAGCAAAGTGTTCCAGGCCCGTAAGTCATGTCAGTGGTTTCAGACCTCCAGGTTTATGCTGTATCAAGACAGCCACGGTGTTTGCAGGAAGGATTTTCTGCTTATCTGTCTGTGCTGGTGTGGGAGCTTTGCTACAGGGCGGATTCTCAAGTATCACTTAACATCAATCCATTTCCTTAAGATGGTTGATAACGTGGTTTGTATTTCACAACTAATAAATAGGCCACGTCTCTTAGCAAGGTTTTGAAAAAAGCCAGCCGAAGGTTCCGCACCCAAGTTCTTGTTACACCTGCATTTTTCCCTCAGTGTCCTGATTTTGGAGTTCTGCGGTATCTCGGGTATGGGCAGAGGAGTGTTTTCTCTTTCTGCTGGGATTCCGTGGTGAGCCCGTGCCTGGCTGCTGTCACTCCTGCCCGTCCGGGTGTTCCCGTGCGTGCTGGGCAGGTACCAGCAGACGGGAGCCAGGTTTGAAGTCCACGCAGGTTGGGCCCAGAGGGACTGGGGCACCCCGGGAAGTGCTTGCAGAAGCAAACTGCTCAGACTGAGGAATTCTTGAATTCCATTAATTTCTGACTGATTCCCAGAACCACGCAGAAGGATCTGCACTAAGTCTCTACTATTGATTTGACTAATGCTTAGTTTTGCAGGTCCCTGTTTTGTGGAGGTGCTCATAGGTGGTTTTATTAGATGTTCAAAAATAACTGTAAGGTTGGACAGAAATTTGACTTTTCAGGTTTAATATTCTTCAGTTCTTCCTCAGTTATGCTGAACTTCGGTCTTATGTGGGGCACAGAGTATTCTCTTCTCATTTTTCAAAAGAGAAGTATAAATACATTTCAGGGTACAGAAGAGGCACTGAGAACTGTAGCTGTCATTCAGTAAGGCAGAGCAGAGAAAAAGGCCAACTCCAACATAACCAGAAAAAAGTGGAAGAAAAAATGTTGAAATGTAGAAGCTTTCATAGCCAAATACACTGCTGAAGTGTCTAAGTAAAAACACGGAGATGAGTAAATTCTAATTCAGCTGCAGTGGGTTCGATCCTCGTCGCTCCTGGGTTCACTGCATGGAAGTTTTATTTTGTTTTATTTTATTTTATCTTTCTTGTTTAGAGAAAACAGAAATGCTGTAAGAGCACCCCAGGGTCACAGCGGCTGCTTGCTGTGGGCTGTGAAAGCTCTGCTGGTATCTCACCGCCCTTCCCAGAGGAAAGACAAGGAAAAAGGTTTCTGACAGACAAAACCAAATGGGTTTTTTCCTTGAGATGAAAAGTAAAATGTAACAAGCCCATTTAATTTCTCCCCTTCTAGGCGACGTTTAATAAAACGGCACCCTGCAATGGGAACAGATAATGTTTGTCTTATAAAACCCAACAGCCAGTTCCCTTTTTAAACACAGATCTGCTGGCTGGGCTTTGTTGTGGGCCGGGGACTGACAAGTTTGCAGATGCTACAGCTTGTTACCTAATCAGAACCAGATGCTGCTCCCCGGCGACTTTCTCACTGTCACCAGGCCCTCACCGCAGCGAGGGGACGGCTGCGATTCACCACGGGCCTTTCTGTGCCTGGAAGTCTTGTGTATTTTTTGTTATCTTGAGTCTCTGTTTGTTTTTAATTTAAGGGGGTTTGCACTGGCCCAGATAGAGGCGAGTGAATGGGAGAGGTAATGCAAGCGAGGCTGATGTCCACTGGACATCTGTTTAAATTCAGCAGTCAGGCACACAGAGCAGCCTCTGTGCCTTTAGTTTGTTGTTGGGAAATGGCCTGCAGCAAAATGAGAGTATTTGATTTGAGAATTCATTAGATAATTCTGTACGTTATACTTCAAATAATACATAGGCCTGAGAGAATGTTTTAAGTAAAATTAAACATTTCAGTGTGGCTGTGGCAGGTGTCAGGCAGTTCCAGCACGGGGGCACAGGGAGGTTCCTGCCCCCTCTGAACTGCAAATCAAGTTCAGTATTCTGTCTGCCTTCTTAAAAAGGTAGCAAAGGAATTTGGATTCTAAGAAGCCAGGGCTGTTTGTCTGAGATCATTATTTGGTTCAGCACCTTTTGCAGCCCTTTTCTTTCTCCCACTGACCGGAATGCTCAGTGCTTCACGCCGCTATCAGCGGTGCCTGAGCGCTGCGGGTTTAATTGACTTGTTACCATCTGCTCTGGAAATGGGAACTTTACAGCTCATGTGCATTGTGGTGTGTGTTTCTTGGGTTAAATACCGTGTGACAAGAAAAGGAGCTTCCCTCCCCACGCCGAATGATGCCAGGAGCGTCAGGCACTGCACAGCGACAGAGATGTTTGTTCTCAGCGCTGCTTTCGCGTGTGGAATTATCCTCGTGCTAAACCACTGCGATGTGAAACGTTCAGGACTTGCTCCTGTTTACAGGGGGATCTGCTTTCTTTCTTTCTCTCTAGAAGAAACCTGTTATGCAGTGGGTAATAAAACTAAAAATAAAGATCAGAGCCAATGGAAATGCTGTAATGTTTCTCGGCAGAAGCATTAGAAGCTGCCCATAAACCATGAGGCATTCAGAAATTTGCACCCTATTATTGTGCCCTCCAGCCCCTCTGGAATCTCTTTTCTCCAACAGATTTGTTGTATTCCCAACACCTCTGCACTGGAGGTTGTGCTTCTGCGCCCCGGGCTCCTGACACCCCGCGGGGGGGGTTTGTCCTGGGTCCTCCACGCTGCCGCTGCTCCCGGGTGAGTTTGAGCGTCAGCTCCTGCCTTCCCCCGGAGCCAGGAGAGGGGCTGGAATATGCAACGGTTAATGAGCAGCTTGGGAGAAGCCTTGGTTGGGTCTGTGCAGCTGAAAGTAGTGGTAACTGATTTATCTTACAGTGAGGTCATATTTAGGACTTTTAAGCTGTGCTTTCCCAGACCATGCACCATCTCGTGTTCTGCTCTTTGGGGTTCTGTTGGTTTGTTCAGGGTTTTTGGGGGTTTGGGTTTTTTTTCCCCCCAACATTTTGTGCCACTATCTGTCTTAGAAAGCTGTTTCATTTTCAGGATTTATTTCCCCTTTGACATCTTAAATAGCTGATATTTTTCTGTGTACATCTGGCTACTGGATTCAGAGAAGTCCCTAAGCCAGAGTCCATCGTGAATCAGCGTGTGCCTTTCCCCACTTGGTTATTTCACAGCCGCTGCTCTTCGCAGAGAGGCTCCACTCTTAAACAAACCCCATCTCTGGAGAGGGCTGGCAGGAGGAGTGAGGAAGGTTTGCAAACTCATCCTCCCCAAACAAATCCCCCTGAAGAGTTAAATTAAGTCACCTCCCGAGCGCTGCCCTTCCCTCCGGCACCCTGAGCCCCCGGGTTTTCTCGGGAGAACAATAAACCATCTTCTCTTCTTTTGGTGCCTGTCCAGCGTGGAAAGAGAAAGATGAGGTCAAAGTGGCAGGCTGTACAGCTTGCTTTTGAGCCAAACAGATGGTGAAGGTTAAGTGACAGCTCTGTGACTGCCTCTTTTGAAGTAATTGGAGATAATTTGTATTTTGAATCAGAACTTGACCACTGTCAGAAGGGAAGAAGGTTAATATGTAAACGATTTTACATTAGCCCCTGTTTCTTGGGATTTTTGCTCCCTCCCACCCCCCCTTGGATTCTTGTTTCTATAATCCTTGCTCCAGGCTATTGGTAAGATTGTCTTTGAGCTCGGTGTGACTCGGCCTAGGCTGCAGTTGTTATGAAAGCCAACAACAGCTTATTAAGGCCAGGGATAATCTCTGCTACTGATGCATTGTTGCTTTCCTGCGGTCCAGTGACAGCTTGGAAACAAGACTGGAAATGCAGTTCTAACTGGGGAGGCTGGCAGAGAAATACCCAAAATATGTCGTGTTTCTGAAGCTGGACCCATTTTGCAGATTATTCTGTGTGGGTAAGAAGCTCCCCTGAACTTCTCTCATGACCAACAATGGAAATTTGATTTGGGCTTCCTCCTCTCCCCTGGGATTTTTTTTCAGCTTTGAGCAGACTCCTGTTTATTTACTTAGGGTACAGAACATACTGTATGTGTTGTGTTTGCCGATGCTTTCCTGGTGGGAAGTGGAATATATCTAGAGCCTGATTTCAAAGTGGTAGAGAGGAGCTGCCAAGTTCTTGGTGATTCTTGTTGCTGCAACAGCTCCACCCTGGTCCTACAGGTTGTCCTCAAGTACCACGTGCCAGAGCAAGTGGTGATGTGCTGGGGGTTTCTGTACCTAGTCTTTTTTTTTTTTTTAATGTGGGAACTGAAAGGACCTTATAGGGAAAAGAACCTGTAAAGTCACCTTCATCCAGTGTCCCTGTGTAAGGAAAAGAGGCAGTGGTTTCACACATATTTAAATCCTGCAGTTTGGATTTCTGGATGAATTTAATGTAATGTAGCAGTTGTTAGGCAGAGACACCTGAATATGCTGGTTGGGATGTAACTTGCACCTTTCTGTGGACTACAGTCATAGAATATAGAATATTCTAGGTTGGAGGGGATGCCCAAGGATCATCACAGTCCAACTCCTCACTGGTAGATTAGTAGCCGGATTATTTTGTCCTGGCCCAATTCTTGCATACAGAACTCAAGAGATGCTGGTGGAGAGGCCACCAATGCAGAAGGTCTGAGGTATTTCTGTGCATTTAAGTGCTTTTTTCTCAGAAGCAGAGAAGGCAATATTGTATTTTATTCACATACATCAGGTTGATTATGAAACACATTTTTTCACTAACTTGAAGAAGAAAAAGGAGATACTGGCTTGTTATTTCTGCCTTTTTCTTAACCAGGCAAAGTAAAGAAATGGTTGCAAAACCTTTAGAAGCATTCAAGTACCTCGGTGACTTTCATCAGATGTTCTCTGTACAAGAAAAAGAAAAAAAAATCGTTCTATCTTTTTATTTTTACTTTGCTTTAATCTTATTTGATGATGTCTCAACAGGCTGGGACATGCTTTCTTGGATGGCAATTTCACTGCACCATATGTGTCTCTCACTAGATAGCAGAGTGAAATGAGTCTTGGCAGGAAGAGAACTAAACACATCGACAAAGAAAAGAAAAAAATTATTTACTTAACTCCCTGTTGCCTGCATACATTTTTCCCTGGGACTGCATCTGGTATAACAATGCAAAGGTGGCTTCTTATAAATACGTGTCTGAGGCACAGTCCCACACTGATCCCTTTTTCTTGCCCTCCATGCTGGTTGTTTGGGTTTTTCCTGGTAATCCTGATTTAAATGTTTCAGTACCTAGCAGTGACCAAGCTAAGAAAGAAGAAAATCTGGTTTTACCTGTGAATTTATGTTGCTTGTGGTGTCAGGAGGAGAGCTGGTCCTTACTTGGCTCCAAAAAGGATTCAGTCATTCTCAGGAAGAAATAAAAGAAATTACCAATATTAAATTCCTGCCCAAGTCGGGTGTTCTTCTGGTGAGCTCCAGGCCTGGTGTTTAAACCCTGTGGGGAACAGAAGCAGGACTGGGCCAGGCTCAGCCCCACAGGCTCCCAGCAGTGGAGGGAGATTGCGGATATTTATCGTGGTTGAGAACAGATTCCAGTTTGGGCTGATAAGTTTGGAAAACTTACCCTGGATATATTTCAAAGTAAGGACAGGGAATCTCTCTGGGTTGAAATAGTGGAAGGTGTGTTTGAATGTTACAATCAATCAGCCAAGCAAAATATTTTGTATTTGAACGCACCTGTGGGATAAATGACACGGTGGTGCCAGGGCCGCACTCCCAGTCTGTGCCCCAGTGCCAGGGGCCAGGTCTCAGCCACAGTCCCCACTCACCCAAAAAAAGGTCAGCCAGCCCTTTTTATTCCAAGGGAACCTGCACAGGTCCATTTCTGACTCCATGTTCCGAAGGCTTCCGCGCTGTCTCGGGTGGTGTTTACATTGGCTCTCGGGGACGACTTCTGAACCCTTGGTAAAATCTGTATTTGTACACTTGGATATTTGGGAGGAAAATCAATACAGGTTCTGCAATGACCTTGCTGGTTAGCACAGAAGTGTCTGGCAAAAATGAGAACAGAGGAACATGCAGGTGATTTGCAAAAGATAAAATGGGAAAGGAACAAGCAGGTTTACAGTGTTTAAGGAAATTTGCAATTAGAAACAATGGAGTGGTCACATATGATTTTAGACACCACACGAACAGATAGGAAAGGGGAAGAAAAGAATCCTTTGAAGCATGAACCGTGTAGAGATTCCCACAGAACCCCGGTGGGATTCACACCAGGTGCAGCACACAGGTAACGTGTGTGGGGCAGGCGCACGGAGCAGACCTGGCCGGAGAGTGTTTCACTGGGCTGAGCGGTGCTGGGCAGGGAAGGGCTTAACAGTCAGGTGGACGTGAAAATTGAGGTCGTGTGGATGCAACCTTTGGGGTTTTATTATGTACTTAAAACCATTTTTCCTTTGTGCTCCTTCTAAATAAGGTGGTTGGAAATTTTTTTTTTTAATCCTTCTTTTTTCACAATATCTTTTCCCAAGGTTGCAGCTGTTTTATAGTATATAAACTGACTGTCACAGGGAGATCTCAATGATTGCTGGAATGTAATTGCTGTGTAGGTTTGGGGGTCAAAGTGCCATTATGTCTGGTGAAGTTTGGAGTTTTCTGCTCCTCCCCTTGTGGCCAGTGTGACAGAGCCCCGTTCAGGGCAGAGGTTTGTGCACACACAACACCGGCGTTTGGCGTTCCGAACCCTCCCTGGCCGGTGTCCCTGGGCTCCGAGCTCTGTGAGTGTGTAAATGTTGCAGTTGGTGCTGCACAGCAGGAACGGGCGGCAGGCGGGCAGCAGGAGCACCACTCGCTTTTCCAAAGGCCTCAGTGACGCCACAGTCCCTGTTCTGCCCCTGACATTCTCCTAATTCCACAAAATCATAACATTCGTGGTTGGCACTGGGTGCTGGGTTCAGACTTTTCCTTGCTGTTTTTTCCACGGCCCAGGTCGGCTCTGCAGGGGCACAGAGAGAGACCAGGGCACAGAGAGCGCCCTGCGTGAGGTGTCACCTTCCACAGAGCCACCCTTTCGGGCACCGTGACACCTCTCGGTGCCCACAGGTCACTGCCAGGGCAAGAAAGACTTCATGAAGAAGGCAGTGAACTGTGGGAATGGCACAGAGTTGGGAAGTTCCACAAAACCTCTGGTGATCCAAAGGGGAAGGTGCCCGGAGAGTCAGTGAGGAGCTTCTGTGTCCCTCGTTTCAAAAGGCCTGTTCTGCTCCTACTAAATGAAAATATTTATATAAAATATACATTGGTTGTATTACTAAATATTCGATGTGGAAATTGATCCGTGCAGCGATCCCTGTGCAGCTGCTTGAAATGGAAATGCAGCAGGGAAGATGTGAGGGAAGCGGAGCACAAAGAGGAGCCGTAGGTGAAGCTCCGGGCAACGGCGCCGGCTCCCCTCTGACACTGGGATCTGCATCCGCAGGCCCGGGGAGAACCGCGGCCCTCCAGCCGCGATAAACAAGAGCCCTCTCACTTAATTGGTGGAGAAGGCTGCCTGCAAAAATAGGACTTTGCTTTCCCCTGCTCTGCTTTTTCTTTTCACCTTCTGATGAACTAAATTATTCCTTATCTAGAGCCCACGTGCCCTCGTGCACCAGGAGCGTGCACTCCCAGAGAATTCCCAACTATTTGTAGTATTTTAAAGTAACAGGTCCTACAGGGAAAAATAAAAGTTGGCATTCTTCTTAATTTTTATGTATTATTTTAATGACAATGAAAAATTATAAACTATATGCAAATACATAACTATAAAAAAAATTCCAACTTATTGAGCAAAAGCTGTTACTTGGGGGGTAGGAAAAAACCTGCTTGTTGCTGGATTCATCCGAATGCAACGTTAACTGAGTTAGTCAGAAACGTGTCACAAAACTGTTGAGGCTTTTTCAGTGGCTTTTTCTAAATATATCTTGAAATCTGAGCATGTTCTGCATCTTAGACAATGCATTATGCCAAAAAGGATGTTTCTTTTGTTAAAAGCTTTTAAGGTTGAACTGAAAATACAAATCAGATCGGAATAATCTGGATTATACTTACATATTCTTTGGCTGTGTTGTTTTTTGTTGACTATTAGGTTAAAAGAAAATCTCTGTGTTTAATGTGTTGTATTGATAAAGTATTTAATATTAAGAGGTAGGTTTTATATAAATTAATTTTAGACAAATTATTTAGCTGTTGTAAAATTGCTGCATATGTATGCTCATGTATATGTGTAAATATGGGCATAATCCTATATTATGTTTAAACCCCTAAATTTTTAGGAGGAAGTTTCTTTCCAGTCAAGATGTTTAATGACCTGTCAGTTCCCCACTTGTGCAGACTGTTTAAAATTCTATATTATTTTCTGTTTTAATGCAGTTTCATTTAATTCTCTAGAGAGAAAGAGGTAAGGTGTTAAAATTGGGATAAAAGCTTCCAAATACTAGAAAATTTGCTCTGTCAAACCCAGGGCCCTTTTTACTGGCAGAAATTTAAGAAAGTAAATACTAATAAGCTCACATGCAACAACAACAACAAAAAGATGTAATTTCTTTAAATAATATAAATGCAATTACCAATACTTTTTCAGAAAACAGCTAAGGTTGAATTTTCTGGTAATTTTTTATTTTTGGCTGATGAATGCAGAATCAATACTTTGAAACTTCATTTCTTCTCCCAAGAACTGTAATCTGGATGAAGAAAAGTGGTGTATTTTGTTGTTTTTCCCTTTGATTATTTTCTTTTCTAAGAACATGGCATGAAATAACCTGCTCTGGCGTGTTGGCTGGGGTGTTTTTAGGGGACGGTCCCCAGTTGCCTCTTCCCTGGTGGTGGCTGGAGGGCTCCGGTGTCCCCGTGTACCTGCTGGAGGTGCGGGCAGTGCCTGGCCCTGACAGGGACAGCAAGGGCTGCTCCTGGGGGTTCTGGAGCGGGGACCAGGGGCAGGGAGCGCAGGATGGCCCACGGACAGAGCGTGGGCAGCAGCACAGAACAGTCCCCTCGCGCCGTCGGCGCAGACACGCTCGAGAGCAGTGTCCAGCCTGTCCTGTCAGGTTTATTGTCCACTCCATCAAGGGGTCTAATGGTCAGCGGAGGGGCTGAGCGTGTCCCCGGGGGCCTGACATTAACCGAGTGGACTTGTTTAAGCTCACGCAGGGTGTCTCCGGCTGATGGGGACGCCAATACCCGTTTCCCTCAATGAGCAGCCGCTCGGATCATGACTCAATAGAGCTTCNAGGGGCCGATCGATGCCGCGGCGAGGCAGCGGCGCTGCCCCGGCCCAGGGGCCGCCGGCGCGGGGCCCGATTAATCCACAGTAAATGGTTTGGAACCGCCAACGCCGCCGCCTTTTTATCCCGGCCCGGCACTGCCTGTGGGAGCGTCTGAGGCAGAGCGGGCTGCTGTGCTCGGGAATCCGGGAATAAATGCGGGAATCCGGGAATAACTGCGGGGAGCGGAGCGGCACGGCCGGGCCGCGGCGCTGAGCTGAGCTGCCCGCGGCCCCGCCGCCACAGGCCCTGAGCGCGGCTGAGGGGGAACTGCGTGCTGGGAATTCACTGCAAAGTTTTGTTCCAACTTGGAATTTCTAACAATGCAAGAAAATCTCACTCCATCAACAAGCCGGGAATACTTAAATCCTAAAATTAGATTGCTAGCAAAAAAAGTGCAAAAAATGCAGCTGTGGAGCTTTGGGTAGTTTGTGCACAGGGTTTTTCATATTCATCTTAAATATATCGTTTCTTTCCTGGATGATTTTCAAGTGTTTTCTGTTGGAAAATAAAGAGATGTTTTCCGCATATCAAATTGTCACTTGAAAATATGTTTTGGTTTTCTCCTAATTGAATCAAACATGCTGCACATGAATATTTTTTGGGAAATAATTGTGTATTAAAACAGATTTATATTGTTCAATTTTTACATTTTTTAAAAAACACGGTTTCTTCAAATATTTTGAAGAAAAAACCACGAAAACATTTTTTTTTTAATAATAAAGAAAATGCCTTTGACTGGGCTTGTTTCTGCTGTACTGACAGAGAGCAGGGGAGGCTCCAAATCTGCTTTTCCAAGGCAAGCTAAAGATGGAAATTGCAAGGGAAAATGAGCCAAATAATATGATTTTTGATAGGTGTTTGTAGTTTGTCAAAGCTTTTTGTCATTCAGATGACTAATTTGTATAAATAAGTCTGGAAACACTTTGTATTAACATAATTATTTACATAAAATATCGTTATTTTTCTGCTTTCATTAACAATTTTTTTGTTTAGTTTCAGATCCGCTGTAGTAAATACTTTGTGCATATTTATATGCTGCTGAGTGTTGTCTTGAAAATGTTTGATAGTATCAGTTTCCTAAAGATGATGTTTATAAAATGCACATAGTTGTGTGAATTATTTATACCAAACGAATGAGAAAGAGATCCTGCTTTCCCTAACACTAACAACGGATCCACTTTTCCTTTGGCAACACAAATATTTATTATATTGTTGTACTTAAAGAAGGCTTAAGCCTCTGAAGTGTCAAAAGTCAAGCTGAACAAATTTAAAAGCAATGAAATGAAACCCGAGTTGGGCACAAAGGATCTTTTCTGAATTTCCTGAAAGGGAGGAGCTGGAGAGGGCAGGATGGGAGCCTCGGGTGCCCGGTCGCGGGGCTGGGATGGCCCTCGGAGCAGCGTCGCTGCGACACCGCGGGCGGGGGCTCCGGGGTCCCAGAGATGTTGGGCTTCAGCCCCCAAAGTGAGCCTGTGACTTAATCCTCGTAAAGCCAACGTGGAGCTCCTTGCTCTGGGCACGGGCCACAGCAGAAGCGCTCAGTGCAGGAACAGATGTGCAAAGTGTCTGTGCAAGGGTGTATTTGGGGGGAAACATCCCAAATCAGAGCGGTGCCTGTTGAGCACAGAAAGGTTCGCTCCCAGATGGATTATATATTTAAAATTCTCTTTTCCATGTCCTCAGACTTTTCCATTTGTGTTGCTGGGCAGGATTTGCAGACAGGTGTGTTCCTGCTTTGGAAAGCAGCAGTAAGAATGATTTACCTGCCTGAGGACTGCAGTGGGACAGGACCCTGCCTGGGTGGGTTTGGGAATAGCTGGACAGGGAATCATGGCACTGGGGGCAGCAGAGGAAATTCGGGACAGGGTGCAGAACTCTCAGGCAGCAATTACAGGGCAGAGACAGTGATTCCCTTCCCTAAGATGTGAAATCCCTTTTTGTGAACGTTTTGGAGACAACCAGTCATTTGTAAAAAGTAAAATTAAGTTCCGATTTTATCAAGCTAAAACTGTATTTCAAAATCACCAGCTGTGTTTTCCTGAAGTTCTACAGAAGGGAAACACGATGTGGGATTTCAATTATAGTTCCAAAAGTGACAGCAAATTTGAAAAATCTCAATTCAGCAAAGGTGCTTTTCCTTTGGGGAATGCTTCAAGAATAAATCCCAGGGAAGGAGTTTATCAAGAGAAAGGAAGATAGGAATTCTGTGTAAAATGTGACCTAGAATCACAATCTGAGTGGGTCCTGTAGGATCTTTTTCTAAAAGAAACACCACTCTCCTTTGAAAAACTAATTTTGTGGGGGGTAAAAAAATCCTTAATTCCAAATTCAACACCATGGGGAGAATGGGCACGAGGCCGGGGTGCGAGGGAACCTGCTGGAAAGGCAGTGCAGGGAACATCACGCTCAACCACAGAGGTAGAGCCTGCCTTGACAGTGCTGATATTCCAAATGGAAAAGAAGCCCTTTCCCATCCAAATGCCGTGTTTTGGAGAAGTTGGGTGTGCACCTTCTGTGGCGGGCACTGACCACGGCGCTGGGCCGGGGACAGGCACGGACAGGGACACAATGGGATGACCGTGACTTGGAACGAATAAATAAAACATGCGGCTCGTTCCCTGCTGTCCCTCCCCCTCCGGTCCGGCCGGGATTACATTTGCCGTGGTCATTTCCCAACGTCTGCCTGGTAGAAAAGCGCCCGTGGCCCCACGCACGCCAAGGCCTCTTCCCGTGGCTGCAGGGTGCAGCGCCACGGCCGCTGCCAGCTCTACAAACGCCTCACGTTGGATTGTGGCCCAAAAAAATCATCTGGAACTCCCACCCGGCCCACTTGATAAACACCCGCTCCCTCCAGGATGGGGCTTCCCACAGCCCCACCGCCGCAAAGCCCCGGCTGCGGGGAGCAGGAATACATTTTAATAAGGCTGGGAAGGAGAGAAATGAGTTTGCTCTGCGGTTCTGTTCTTTAGGAACAGAAAAAGGTGAGCATGTTGCAGGGCAGGGAGGGGAAATTTAATATTGCTAGAGATAATGGCAACTATGTTAATATCCGGAATTTTCAATGTACCATAAGTACATTTTGTTTTTCCTTTTAGCACGATTTATAATTAAAGATTTTAATCTGGCTTCACATTGAGTTAATAAGCCCTTTGATTGATTAGGATTCATAAAATTGCCATTTCCCGCTGCTGCTTTGTGTTTCTGGGATGTTCTTTTGAAAAGCCGGGGAAAGGTGAATGGGAAGCGGCCATTGTTTGGGCTTAGCTCCGCCAACTCAGGGGGCTCGGGGCCGCTTTATGCAGAGTTTGTCCCCAGCAATATCTTCTTGTTCCGCCAAATGAATGCAGATAGAATCTGCTGAGCTACGTTTTGGCGATTTTTAGGGAAAACTTGTGTGTAATTTCAGCAGGTGTTGCACACAATTGCTGCATCGTTACTGACCTGTACTTGATGGAGGAATTTGGGATTAGAAGCAGAACAAAAAAGGAGAAGTATTAGAAAACAAATATATCTGAATACAGCACAACCCTGATATCTGGGCTCTCGCATGGCTTTCAAAATTCAGTTTACAGTTCTGTGCCCTCACAGTGTCACCTCCTTTGTTATTAGGGGCTGGTGCTGCAGCAGTCCCTGGGTAAAGCACTTGTTAGACAAGGAAATGAAATAAAAGGAAGAGGCCGTTTTGCTGCTCTTTGATCATGTTCTACTTGTTTAAATTTTTTTTAAAGTAAATTCTGATAAATTCTAAAGTCTAAATGGAAAAAAGGAGAGAGGCAGTTCATGATTTTTAAGCATCTGGTTGAGTGGAGGTGGGCTGCTTTCCCCAGCTGGATCGTGTGCATGCGTGTGTGTGTGTGTGTGTGTGTGTGTGTGTGTTAGAGGGGAAGAAAATCTTTTTTCTTTATTTTTAGCCAGGGTAAAAGTGACCCTCTTTAGCCCCAGAGGGGCCTCACTGTGTGGATTGAATCAGAGCAAATTCCCTTTGTGTTTCCTGCTCTGAGGGGACACGCTATTGTTGAGTGCGGGGCCTCTCGAACGCGGAGCAGCGCAGGACCGTGAGCAAATCCTTCCCGGATAATGCGCAAGTTGTTTCACAATCGATCCGGCCTCCCCTCCCCCAGCATTCACCCCAATTTACTTGGCACAACTATCATTTCCTGGCCCTTTTATTACCATTCAGATGTCCTACAAATGCAAACATTTGGGCCAGAAGAAAGGGGCTGGGTGAGGCGAGGGCAGGTCGGGGAGCCCAGGAACGCGATGCTGCCGAGCTGCTTGGCTTCGGAGCCAGGGAGCAGATGCCTGGATAGGGCGAGCGGCGAGCTGGATGTGTCAGCACTTCTAGGGGGCTTAATTGGCTTTATTTTTTTAATGTAAGTACCTGCTTCCTATTTCTGTTTTACACAAAAATATTTTTAATCCTCCACCATTAATTTTCCAGCAGCCTTTGAGACAATTTTGCTTTTAGCTCTCATGTGCCGGCACAGGCTGACAGTGATGAAAAGATGAAAACCTGGCAATAACACAGGGTTTTGCTTACAAATTGACAAAACCAGCCCTGCCAATCCCCAGTAATTTCCTGCATCTCCATAACTGACCTCACGCATCCAGCCCCACCGGCGCTGATTGGCGAGGTTAGAATGGGAACGATGAGCAAGGTTCATCCCAAAGAGAAACAAACAAACAAACCCACTTTGCCTCTCTAATGACCGTTGTTATCCCGCGCACGTGCGGGTGTGCGGGCCGCGGGGCTCGGTCCTGCAGGCGGGTCGGGGCAGTGCTGGTGCGGGGCGTTCCCGGCGCGGGGCTTCCCACCGGCTGCGCCGCTGGAGTGAATGTCAGCGCCTGTCTGCCCGCGCCGGCCGATCGATGCTTCATTAGGCCGAATTGTCTTTTGCCCATGCAACCTTGAAAACAGTCCCTTAATTACCTGTGAGGAAGTCGGGGACCCTGCTCCCCCCTCACCGTTCTCCCTCCCTCGCTGGCGGCGGGGCCGGGGTCACTCGCGGCCCCTTGCCGCCGACGGCACGCGCGGGGGGTGGGGGAAGAAATATGGGACCCCGAGGTGAGAGGGCAGGGTTCAAGTCCAGACTACAGATCTATTGAAGAGGTTTCAGACAGCCAGGCCTCCACTTGACTTTCCATCAGCCTGCCCCGATTCCTCAGCTGCTGCCTGCGCCCCGCCGCAGCTGACAGCTCCGCAGGGTTCATTACCGCGCTCCGAAACGGCCTGGCCGTGCCACAGTCTCCCCCAAGCCCCTCATCCCCCAGAACGGCGGGGATTTGGGGCAGAGCTGGATGAAGGAGCAGAGAGGGGGAGCAGGGAGTGTGTCCTCCCCCCCCAGACCTGGATTTCAGGAGAGGCGGCTGCACGTCACCATGGGCCCTGCAAGCAGAGCCAAGAAAGTGCATAAATAATCTTATTTGTTATGCATTATTAAAAATTCAGAAAGATTTTAAATTCAAGTGATAATCTGATCATCCTGAGGGATAGGTTTATATTTAATAGCCAGGTGTTTTACCTATTCATTTGTGATGGAAAATATTATAATGAAGTAATAAACCGTAGCACAGAAATGTTAATCATATATATGTGGTCTGCAAACCCCCTGAAATCACAGACCCCTTCTGCTGTCCCAAGCTGTCTTTATTGGTAACCTCATGATTTAAGATAATTTAGGTTTTGGGAAAATGCCCGTAGACCTCGGGGCATTAACAGTTGTTAATAATGGAAAGCTTATTTGACTGCATTATTCTCCTCCTGCATCTTATCTGTTCTGCTGTGAAGTTTTTCTAATATTACGTGCTGTTTCTTTGTTTCCTATTTTAGAAGAACACGGAACAAAATCATGAAAGCTGTTGAGACTATTGCAGATCTGATATTATGGGGTGGAGGAATTACTGGGAGATGAAGAGTTGTAGAGGGGTTCAGCTTTAAAAATTCACGGAGTATTTTCATGCAAGGTGGGGGTTTGACTCCTCAGTGATGCTGAGAAATGAGATGCCTTCCAGCGCTCCATCTCTCCCCCCACCTAAGAACCACCTCCTTCCAGCCTGTGCATACATCCCCCCTTCCCCAGATTTAGGGGACTGCAACAGACAGGTGTCCAGCTGCTTTCCTCTGCTAGTCAGAAATGAGGGAACTTATGGAAAGTGTTTCTCCCAGGTTTCACTCCCAGTCTGGGGCGTGAGACACATCGCTGTCCCCCCCCGGCTGCAGCAGGGCTGTGCCAGCCGCCACGAAACCCACACGGAGCTGCGCCAGGACAGAGCATCCTCTGCTGTGGGGGCGAGCACTAAATCCCAAACCTCACGAAATCCCATCGTTGGGAAGTGATCAGTGGAGCCGCGCTCTGTATTCACAGCGAGGGCTTTACTCACTGAGCGAGCTGTGATGTCACCGCATTAAGCTAAAATAACCACTGAACATGAGAACAAGAGCGATGGGGGGGGAGGTTTGATGGGGGAGAGAGAGGGAAATAGCAGGCATATTACCAGTCCTGCATGTGGATCACAGAGCCAGATTGTGAGCAATCCCAGCGCTCAAAGTGTCTCCTTAGCAGAAAAGGGAGAGGGAGAAAGAGGGAGCCAGCAGCCAGCCTTCAGTCCCCACCACGAGAGCTCTCGCGGTGCACTCGGCCAGGGTGTCAGAGGGCGTGAGTGCATTTTTCATTTCTTAGCCTTTGTGTGGTCTGCCAGAGGAGTTGGATTCTGTCTGTATTTCCATGTATTTGCCTAACCGTGCTGTGTATTTTTTGTCCTGGATGTGAGCAGGCATTAACACATAAACTCACACGCACTTAAAGAGATGTAACATAAATGGATATGCAGGGAAGACATTAAAAATAGCCCGAGAGTCAGCTTTTCATCTGAACTGCCCACCTGGCGGTGCCCAGTGCTGTTCCCATTTCCCAGATGTGCAGGAATGGGGTGTTACTGGGAGGGAGGGACTGGAACGGAAAGGGAGGAATCCTTCTTTCCTGGCCTCTCTAATTATGTTGGCCTTTGTGTGGGGTAAGGCCAGGGAATGTTGCTGGTGGTGATGGTGCTGGTGCTGAAAAACCACTGCTCAAATGGCTGTCCCGAGCTTTGCAGGGAATGCGTCTGCAGAGCTTCAGTGTCAGGCATCTGGGAAGTGAATCCAACCCAGTTCTGGTGAGTTGGGATACAGCAGGATCATGTGTGAGCGTGTGGAGTCGCTCCGTGTGTGTGAGCTGCGTCTGCAGGCTGTGCTGGGACTGGTGGGAGCTGCACCACATCTGGGGGTCGCGTCTGTGCCCCCGCACACAGCGCACACACTGCTCGGGGTGTGCAGCTCTTGGAAATCCTGCAAACTGCTCTGCCTCCGCCATAACTCATCCTGCTTCCAACCTGATGTCGGCGATGGAGGACAGAAATTGAGGAGAGAGTGGGATTTAACCTCAATTCTTCCCACTAGATTTCCAAGGCGGTGCAATTTGTGGACATGAAGAGGAGTCTTTAAGAGGAAGGGCCAAAAATGCAGCAATGTAAGAGTAGGGAAGTATCAGTGTTACCAGCTCCAAGTCATAACCCCATGTCATAAAAAGGTCCTAGGGCTAACGTAGCCTTTTCATGTTTTCTTTCTTTTCAGTTTTCTTGTTTCTAAGTAAACCAAAATTAAGTTAAGGAAATGCCAAAAAAACAAAAAAAAAAAGAAGAAAAAAATTAAAATCAATTTCCTACTGGTCACTCTTGGGGAGGTAGAAAAGGCCATTGTGAAGGCCTGGAGAGTGCTTTTGTACCTGCCAAAACCACGGGCACTCCTTGAGGTGGGAAAGGCTGCCAGGCCCAGGGTAACGCGGAGTTTGGCTGCTGTTTGGATGTGCAAATGGTCTTGGTTGCCATGTGTGTCTCTGTGTGTACCTGTGTGCGTGTGTGTTACGTACGTGTGTTACGTGTGTACGTGTGTGTGTGTGTACACTGTGTGCCTGTGTGTGTGTTACGTGTGTGTTCGATCTGTGTGTGTATAGTGTGTGTGCCTTCATGTTACACGTGTGTTAGATGTGTGCGTGTGCCTGTGTTATTGTGTGTTATGTGTGTTATGTGTGTGTGTAGAGTGTGTGTTAGATGTGTGTGTATGCCTGTGTTATTGTGTGTTGTGTGTGTGTGCACAGTGTGTGTTAGATGTGTGTGTAGTGTGTGTGTGTACCTTCCCTGCACAGACAGTGATCCTGCTCCTGCCACCCCTTCCCGGCCTGCAGGGCTGGGGACGCTATGGAAGCTCCACCTTTGATGGGTGACCTGTGGTGCTCGGGACTGCCCTGAGCTTGGGAGCTTTAAAGGAAGAGAGGGAAGGAGAGAGCATTTGCCTCAGGTGATGAGCAGCAGCGCAGAGCCTGGGGGTACTGGGGAATGTTCAGATTTTATTTCTGTAGTAACCCAGGTTAATTGATAGTTATTATTTATTCCTGATACATATTCTATGCAATTGTTTTTTTGCTGGATTTCACCTGCACTAATATTGGCTGGTCTTTGTTACGGAGCTGCCCCAAGAGCCGAGCACCTGCTGGCCCCACGCCCAGCGGTGGTTCCGGAGCCGATGATCCACCTGTGCCTCTGCTGCTGCCCCTGGGCTGATACAAGTGGGGGCAGCTGGGCTAAAGCATAAACTGGGGGGGATTTCTTGTTAATTGTTTTTTCAGAAGGAAGAAAGGAATCAATCTGAATGATGCTGCTAGAAAAATCAGTTGAAACTTCGGTTTGTATTAAAAAAAAAATCATTTTTGAGTCTAATTAACAACCTAGCCACAGGTGTTTGGCTGTTTGCCTCAATCCCCTTTCTCAGGTGTTGGCTCTTTTCCAAGTGCCCAACGGACATTCCCAGTGAAATGTCTTGGAATCCTTGATGATGGATTATAAGAAGCAGGTGATGATCAAAAGTTAGTGGTTAGGGCAGAGTTTTGCTTTTCTTTCCTGCTGTCTTTTGCGTCCCTGTAGTGAGAACATGGGGAAGCCACTGGATGTCATTAGGCCAGTGACACCCTAAAAAACTGCTGCTCCAATTTAACTTCTCTTCTTCTTATGATTCCTTTTTGTCATAATGTATTGAACATAGAAAATGCGGGCTCTGAAAAAATCAGCTGTGGCGAGTTAACGAGTTAATTGACGGTGATTAGCAGAGAGCAGGGTCACCTGTGGGGGGTGGGGGAGTGGTCTGGCTGCTCCCCACACTGGGCAGAGCCGCCAAGGGCTGGGAACGTGTTGCAGCAATGGAGCTCTGGGCGTTCTTCTGCTTCAGGAATGCTGTGAGGGACAAGATTTTATCTGAGGAGTCTGGAGGATTCCAGCCTGGAAGACATGGTTGGGTGTCAGAGTCTCTGAGCTGTCTGCTGGCCAGGCGCTGCTGCGAGGGGTGAGTGGTTTGCGTCACGAAAATCTTGGCTGGGGCTGAGGAGAAGGTCCTGTCTAGAGACCACTGTAAGGTAAAATACCAGAAGGGGTCCTGGTTTCTAGTGCCTGAGCAGCTGGAAGGTGTCACAGTGTTGTGGGGGGAGCAGTTCAATATCAGCAACACTGGACTGTAATCTTGCAGAGCTGTTCAGGTGGTTTCATTTGGGTCAGTTGAAGCTGTGACTGCTGAGAATCTTGGAAAATTGGGTCCTTCTTGGTCAGGCAAATCTGGAGTACACTGTCTTTGTTGAAAGATACTTTTCTACTGACTCATAAACCTCAGACAGAGCTGTTGGCAGCACCCCCAACACAATGAAAATGAAGTGGGTTCCCCTCTTTCTGTTGGAACAGCTACACCAAGCCCAGTTCACTGTGCTGTGGGCTTGAGTGAGCAGGCTGATTTCCAGGTTTTTCGGGCGGGGGGAGATCTGAGATTGAGGTGGTGTCCAAAGACATTTTCTCTGAATAGTAAGTCTAGATAGTCCTGAGCTATGTCTTTGCTGAGAGCCATCTCTCCTGGTTCCATAGCATCACGTGAGTTTGGTGTGGCACTCGCTGTCCCAGAGCCCTGGAGAGTAGATTATCAGAGGGTGCATTATTGCTTTGGAAAGCCTGCCCTGCTCAGAGGTTCTGGAGCCCAGTTATTGCTGATGGTGAGCCAGTGTATGTTGTGGTGTTTGCTCTGGATCTCTGCGAGTGCCTGGCACAAACCTGCAAGCCTTGGGACTTTTTTTAAATTTTAAATTTGCACTGGAGATGCAAAGTTAATTGTGAACAGCAGTCTCATGTACTTCCATGCAGTGTAAGTCAGTGACTTATGGCAAGAAGGAAGAAAAGCATAAACCAAAGACTCAAGGAAAAGTTGGGGTGAGACCCTAGGTAATTTAAAATAGGAAAGAAGCATCTTTTGTATATCCTGCTCATGAATTGCTGGAATGTGGTGGCAGGTTGAAGGAGCAGGGTGGTGGCTGAGAGTTTGGGGAGGTGCACAGCCATGGAGGTGTGGGTCTGGCCCCTCCTTGCCAGGCACCGTTTATTTTTCAGCACTTCTGTCTAATTAATATAAGGCCTGCTCAGGCACAGCCGCCCTCATTGGACGTGTCACTCGTTAATCACGCGACCCTCCTAGCCTTGGGTAATGACCTTGAAAGAATATATCAGCCCATGATGGCGGGAGTGAGGAATTAAATTGTTTCTCTGAGTGCTTATGGTCATTGCTGACAATTTATATGACACAGCTGCCCTAAGCTGGCCGTGCCGGCCATCGTGCCGCAATCATTTTCCCTCCGGGAAGCGGTGGCTGGGCAGGGCCCGCGGCTGCCCCGGCCTGGGGCCGCTCCTTTGTGTGAGGAGGGGGAGAAGGGCTCTGCAGGCTGGAATCCTGCCTGAGGGACTCAGCCCAAAAATCCCGGGAAGGCTTTGCTGAAGCCTTCCTCTCTGGGTGTGTCGGCGTTGCCGTAATGTTGGGAACGGCGCTGGTTCGGTTGCTCCAACCTGAGGAGGGTACCCAGGTCCAGGATTGAGCTCCCTTTCAGCAGGGCGTTCGTAAGCTTTGGAATGTGAGAAATGGGCAGGACAGCTTGAATAGGCTTGAGATTTGGACGAGATTTGGTCAGATTCGGGTACAAACACATCACATAACGGTGCAATTTGTGTGCAAAATTAGGCAGACCCTTTAATTACTATAAGAACCCACATAATACTCTGTGTGTGCCCATAGAAATTAAGAAGTAAATTTTAAGATACGTTAATGTAAGCATTTATGGGTTAATATCTGTATGATTATATTTTTGTCTTTTCTTAAGTGTTAAATGTACTTGGGAAGGTATTTATTTTTTGCAGATAATGAGTAAATGGCTTTCTTAGTTGTTATATATTGGTATCTGCTTTTAGACTGATGAAATAATTTGTTACAGTTATTCAATCATATTATTTATAGAAAACATGTAGCTGAGGATCCAAACATCAGATTGTTCTGTTGTTGCCATATGGGCTGCTTTTATCTAAATATAAACAGTTGATAATTATCGCTAGAACTATTGGCTAAAATCACAAAATAGACCAAGAACAAATAACAATCTCATTCTTCATTAACATTTTTAAAATGAAATAGATGTCCTTGTTTATGCCTTCAGTAAATTTGGCTCTGCTTTTACAGAACTGTAAATGAACCAGAACATTTGTTTTGTATAATCTATACAATATTTTATATGTATATTTGTATTGGTGAGCTCAGGCTGCTGGATTTTGAGAAGGCTGGTATATATCCAGCTCCACGGAACTGTTACAAAGTACATGTATTAACGAATCATGGAATGGTTTGGGTGGGAAGGGACCTTAAATCCTATCTCATCCCACCCCCTGCCATGGGCAGGGACACCTTCCACTATCCCAGGTTGCTCCAAGCCCCGTCCAACCTCGAACACTTACAGGAATGGGCCAGCCAAAGCTTCTCTTGACAAATATTGATTGCTTCCATCTCAGATTCCTTTAAAATGCTTAGCTTTCTCATTGGGTCTAGTGGCTTATTATTCCTTTATTTTTCAAATTTTTCCTGTTTCTCGTCTCTATCACCTCCATGTGTGGGTAGGACACAACAAAGGATGTGTTGTCACCTCAGTGTTCTGCTGGCTTGAGTACCTCAGGGAAAATTACGCAGGTCAGCAGCAGCAGCCACATGAAACTGTCCTGTAAAATACAGACAAAGGCAACAAGGCACAAGTGAAGATGGTGACTGGGAGGAAATACCGTCTTTGTATGGACATCCTTTTTTAGTATGTGATTAGAGCAGAGAATGAGGAGTTTATGTTCCCTTTTTCGTTATGCCAATGATTGTATGCAATGCCAATGACTGTATGAAAAAGGAAGATTAATTTGTGGTGTTGTTCCCATTTCTGTGTTTAAGATTAGAGTTAAAAAATGGTAGTAGTTTAGTATCAAAATTATTATTCACCTGGGTCTGGTTTGGCTGTTTGCCCTTTCCAAAAACTGAAGAGGTTCCTTGCGAAGGGACGTGCCCCCGGCCCGGGTGAGGGGTGGAGGGCTTTGGCTGCCGGTGCAGCCTGGTCAGGGGTTCAGCAGCGCTGCGATACCCTCTGAGAACTTGGCCATGCTCTCTTTGAGCCCAGCCACGTTGGCTGTATGTCCCCTCAGTGTCATGTGTCAGTGTGCAGGGGTTGTCATGCCCCCACGCCAGGTCTGTCCCACCTGTGGGAGGCCAGTGACCTTCAGGTCACCTGCACACAAAAGAATCCCTCCTGAGGGCAAATCCCACTGCAGCGGGGGCTCCTCTGAGCACGATTCTGGTTTGAAGGTGAAGACCAGGTTGGTGGGAATTGCTTTAATTCCTCGTGGGAGGTGTGCGGTGTGGACATGACTCCAGGGCTCCGCATGGCAGAACCGGCTCGTGGCCGGGACTCGCGCTGGACAACAGGATAGTCCCTTTCTTCCCGTTGGGAAGAGAACCCTAAATGCCTCCTCAGCTCAGGCACCCAGCAAGATGCCGCCATTCCTTATTCAAATTCCCTTTCTAATCGGCTGAAGGGTGAGCGAGCGCTGCAGCCCCGTCCTCGCGCTGCGCTCGCCACGCTGACGTCAGCCTTCTTGTGCGGCAAGGATATTTTAAATTTGTTTATCTCCGTGATATCAGGTGGTTTGGTTGCTGGCAGCCCACATTAGCATGGCAGAGCAGCAAATATGTACATATATATTTATATTTAGCATTTTTTTCTGGTATGTTCAGCTGAAAAGGCTTGGCTTGATTAATATTTTCCGCTGTCCGGTAACCATGGCAATGGGGTCAGCAGATATAATACTTAATTTAATCTTCCGACTGCCTCAGTGTGCATCACCAGTGTCCCGAATAATAGAAAGCCTTTTGCTTCTCTCTCCCTTCCTCCCTCAATCCCTCCCCTCCCTCCCTCTTTCTCCCTCTCGTTCTCTAGCTTCATATATTATTATCTTTGCCAGTGGCTCCCTCATTTGACCCAGAAGGAATAAATGGAGGTTTTGCATTCCATGTATGTAGCTTATAAAATAAAAAAATAAAATAAAAAATTTGAAGCCCCTCTCCCCAGCCAGCCAGACTCCCCCACCACCTCGCAGTTGGTCCCCCCTCCCCGGCAGGCTCGGCAGCCAATCTCCACGGCGTGCCGGGGCCGTGGGCAGACGTGGAGCGCTCGGCGCGGCTCCGGCGTGGCCGCCAGACGCTCTCCAGCCACATGCGCCCGAGCGGACGTTCCTCCCGCCACAAAGCCCGGCCGACTGGCTTTGCTCTCCAGGTGGGTCCAGTCCATTGCTTTGTCTTCGCTCGGCCCAGGTCCCCCTTCGGTGTTTCATTTTGCTCTTTCGGCTTGATTTTTTTGAGTTGGTTTGGTTTTGGGGTTTTTTTTGTTTGTTTGTTTGTTTTGTTTTTTTAAACCATTGCAGTCTTTTTTTGCAGTGAACACCATCACTTTTGGCTTGGTTTTGGGGAAGGAGATGACCTGTTTACAACCTCCCAGACAGATTTAGTCATACTATTTTAAAAAACGGGGGGAAAAGAGCATTTTCCTGCTCAAATACTTTTTTGAATTGCCCAGTGACCAGAGGGGACTGACCTGGTGCAGATCAGGCTGCTGCTCTCCTCTTCCCAGCTGTCCCGTGTCACATCTCTAGTGACAAGAGAGGAACGTTACCAGCAGGGATTAGAGTTGTCATTGTAGAGACGGAAAGGACATCAGGAGGGAGAGACACTTGAAATTTCCATAACCAAAATTCTTCCTCTTATTTTTTTAGTCAGTTTACGTTTTAACCTGTCCTTGAATTTAATCAAAGAATAGTTATTCTTTTTTTTTGTTTGTTTTTCTCTTTTCTAATGTGGTATTTGGGAAACAGAATGACTGTGACCTCAGAATGGGTAAATGAGGGACATTTTCCTTTCCCACTCAGTGGGAATGAGCTTTTGGGTTTGTTTGTTGCCTCCAACACCATTTTTATGGACACAAAGACCAAGCGAGCCTGCCAGGGTCTTGGCAGGGTTTTCATTCTGCTCTCACTCTCTGATGATGGTCAAAGCCCGTTAGATGTTGTTGTGACTTGGTTCTTACCCAGGTGTTGAGTGATGGCTGGAAGGGCTAAAATTGGGAAGGAACTGAAGTTCATCCCATCAGCCCAGATCTGAGCCACTGATTTGCCACTCCTTGGTGCCAGGCAGCGAGTGCTGTGAGGACAAACATTCCTGCCCATTCCCAAAGGGTGTCCATCACTTCTCTGTGAGTGCGGGATCATGACCACGCTATGAGTGCGTGAGAACCCAGCAGTAGCAAAACCGAACAATTTCAGTAAGAAATGGCCCAAATTGATTCAGTTGCCTTTAGCTGAGGGTTTGACAGTGAACACGGTGGTCATGCTTGAACTTGATGATCCTAAAGGTCCTTTCCCACCTTAACAATTCTGGGATTCTATACATTAAAAAAACCCCAAGCAAACCAAATGTTGGTCCTCTGTCATGTTCCTGAAGTGCTCAACCGTTTTGTTGGGTAACACGTTTCCTTTACCTTTTGTGTGCAGCCTGTTTTATGGTTCTTCTTCATGACAGTCTTTGGTCTTTTCATCTCCTGAAGTAAATCCTGCCCACGTTTTTGAGTGGAGAGGAGACCTGAATTAGGAAAATTGATCTGTCCTTCCCAAGAGGGAATGAGGAAGCAGGACAGTGTGCGGGCTGTCGGAGTCCAGCACGGGTGAGGATCCAACAGGTTCAAGGCTTCCTAGTGATAGACTCCAGTCTTGACTGAATAAATACACAGTAACCTTTGTAGTAACTACATCTCTATTTTCTTTGTTCCAGAATATTCCATATATCCCACTTTTTCTTCAGTCTTTTTCCTTTCTGTGTCATTAGCAGAAGTACTGATGCCTGCATAGGCTTCATGAAGACAATTACTGAGATGGGCTTTAGATTTGATTTCACCTTATTTTGACTATATTATGATTTTTTTCTTCTTTTAATATGTATTTAAAGCATTTTATAAGGTGCCTTTCTGTCCTATAAATCTATTGCATAACCTGCCATAATGCAACTCAGATAAAAAATTAGAAATGGAAATTTTTTAGTTTAAAAAGTCTTTAAAACAAATTAATGTTTTTTGATCGTAAAACATCCCTAATCTTAAACTTATTTCTCAAGGACATTGGGAATGGAGAGAAAACGCCAGATCTGTTAGAAGTACAGACTTGCTCTCTTTTCTGGTGAAAAATCCAGACTTGACTGTTGCATCTCACTGGGTAGAGCTGTCCCTGAGCCCCAAACAAGCTTGCGTTAAGTGCATTTTGCCACATGTTCGTGTATCTAATCACGTGGATGTCACGATCACACACACTGTAAGTGTATAAATATAAGAGCTCTCCCTCTCCTGCGTATTTATGCCACAGCATTGAAATATTACATGCACTAATCTCTGAAAATGTAGGAGAAAAATGTGGGAAATAAACGAGCATCCTTTCAGATTTACAGGATTCCTGCCAATTATTTGCTATTTGATCTAGAAAGAACAACAAAAGTGAGTATAAAACTGAAGTGAACCCCAAAAGCAATAACAAAGCACCGCTCGCTCCATGGCCCAGACCTGCAACAGTCAGATCAGTTTAAAATGGGTCTGCCATAAACAAATACTGTGAGTACCTGCTCCTGAGCAAACATCTGTGCTTCTCTCGCCTCGCTCTTCTTTGAGCCTTCCATAGGGGCTGGTCCTGCTCAGCCTGACTTGCTCTCCCACTGAGATCGATGGGAACTTCCAAAGAAAGAGGGTCAGTAATTGTTCCTTTCTAAGGAAAATTATTTGTGTAAATAAATAGTATTTCTGCCCTTCCCTTTCCTCCCAGAATAACTGGCTCCTTTGCCTGCACTTGTTGGGCAGGATCTCTCTGTTAGAAAGTGAAGCTGTAGTTCACAAACCCCTTGAATGACACTGCTCAAACCTCTTTGCCATTGTGGAAGAACTGAGGGTGCAGGGATCTGGTAGAATTGGGAATGTTTTCTTTGCTGTAGTTTGGCAAATCAGGTTTATTTTTTTCTGGTGATTTTATTGTTTGTTTGAAATTAAGTTTTAGATGGTGTGACTGAGGGTCTGAAGTATTATCTTCAATACTGGAGCAGCTTGGAAGCTTGGAGCACAGGAGCTTGTTGCAGTGCTGGTGCAGAGTAGGAATTTGTGTACTCCCAAGGGGTGGAATGCCGGGGCTGCTCCATAGGGTTTGTGCTCTGCTCTTTTTCTTTTTAAAGTCTTGGAAAACAGGTTGGAAGAGACCTCGGGAGATCATTTATTCTGTGTTTTTGTTTGAGATGTGATGTATCCAAGCCAGCTCTTGCTATACAGAAAGCACTTTACTGTAATAAATAGCAGTGATTTTTGCCACGTTGAGGTTTGCTGACAGTTCCCAGATTTTACACTTCAGGCAGTGTATTTAAATGACTTACAAGGTGCAAATTGCTGCGGAGCTGCTGTGGAAGCCGTGGCCTTTTTACTCCGTTCGAAGCAGAAGCAGCAATGTGCAGGAGGAGATGTGGGGTATGACAGGAGCTGGGTCGTGTTTTCCCCATCTCCCAGAGAAATGGCCCTGGAAGGAAGTTCTCCCCAGAACACAACACACCTGTGGGTGCGTGCAGGTCAGTGATGCTGCGAGGCCTCGCAGGGGTCAGCCTCTGTTGCTGTGTGTTTCACAAACAAAGAAAATCCTTGCTCTGAAGGGTTTGTGTTCTGTTTGGGACCAAAGAGAAAAAAATATTAAAGAAAAAAGCTGTTATTGGAAAAGTTTAATCCAATATTGTTTATTGCTCAGAGTTGTTCTCTGTTATTTGTAGTTTGAACAGTAGCCAACTCCTGCTTTTTCATTAATCGTAATTTTCTCATGCTATAACATGTTTTACCTTTCTCTAATTTTCTGTTACACTTTGCTTTAGTGTGGGGTTGTTGGTTGGTCGGTTTGTTTTCTTGACCTTCTGCTGTTTCTAATTTGTGCCCTGTATCCGCCCTCTGGAGCCCAGGGAGTAAGGAAATGGCAGGAGGTGGGGGATCAAGACTGGTGCTGAAAAGAAAAGGGAGGAAGAATATTTGGAATGAATAGCTGGATCTGGCTGGTGCCGAGCCCGAGGGGCTGGCTGGGCGCAGGTCCGGAGGCTGCAGAGCCTGCCCAGGTACGTGGGAACGGGGCGTGTGCCCGAGCAGCGCCGCCGGCTGTGCGTGGGTGAAGGATGGGCCTTTTAGCGGCAGCACTTGTGTTGTGTCCGCGCCTTTCTGTTTGCAGCCACATCTCCATTAAGCCGGCAGCCCTCGGAGCAGCCCCTCCATCCTGCAGACATTTGCTTTACGTAAAGCAGCTCGCAGCTCTGTGAGTATTGATGTAGACATTACCACAAATCGCCACTTAGGGACCGGGAAGAATTGACTAACTGGTTTCAGATCCAATACACATAACCTGATCAGACACAAACTTTAAGTACACTTGCAGTCGTGCCAACTGCACCAGCGGGGAAGTGACTCTTCTGCCGACTCTTTAAAGAGGCCCTGAGGGGAAACCATGAAAAAATAAAGATATGGGCTTAAGGCTTGTGCTGCAGCGGTTGTAAGGTGAAGAGTTAGTCCTGGCATGAAAAATTAAAACACGACTGCTCTTTGTGAGACTTGGTTTGTAATTTTTTTTTTTATAAAACTCACCAATTTGGGTTTTACAGCCACCACAGTCAGTGTGGATTCCTGAGGTTGTTCTGAATCTTCTTTATATTAAATGGCCTGGATGCTCTCCTGTTCCTTGAAAAAGGACTGTTCATGCTGCCAGTTAGGCAAAACATTGACTTAGGGAAGAAATACGTAAGCACGTGAGACCGTTTCATAATTTTCATTGTAAGTGTGATGTTTTCCAAAACTCTTGAGATTTGCAGGACAGAAGAGAGGCTGGAGCACTACCCTGGCTGATGGCACATGTGGGTTGATCTCATGGCTGTGTCTTGGTGTGGGGAGTTCAGCAGGACCTCAGGCACGAGGGCTCAGGGGAACAGTGAGCTCTGCTCTGGGAGTGTTAGAGACAGCAGCATTCAATGGTTTTGGTGTTGACTCGTGGTGTCACAGCTGAGAGCTCCACTCAAAAAGTTGGCAGTTGTGAATTTTTTAGTAGATCATAACAATCAAACAGGATTCTGCATGCTGGGATTGAGAACTATGGAATGATCAAAGAAGGTGGGAAGAGTGAAAGACAAATTCAAATAATTAGTGGGAAATGGAGCCTCTTGTGCAGCTAAGTTGGGTGATTCAGAGAACAAATCTGTGTTTAGCTGCGTGAATCTGAGATAGGGAGGAAAAGTGGCTGGTGCTCTGCGGCCTGTGCAAATGAGAGAGCCAGCTCCGGGCCCTTCATCCCAGTCCTGGCTCCCGCGTTGTCTGACTGAACACAGGGCCTGGTCGGGGGCTTCTGCTTGGGGAATTCTCAGCTGATGTTGCTGTCCCATATTTAGTATTCCCAGAACTCAGCATTGCCATGGAAAGCCCAGGAGGGTCCAGCAGGGCACTGAGGACTGTTTTCTTATTACTAAACAGAGAGATATTAACAACACAATGTAGGAATAAAAAAAAAAAAAAAGCAAGCAAGCAAAGCCGGCCGCCTGCTCTTTTCTTCTCAGCATTATTATTTGTGACAAAGCCTTTGGTCCATTTTTCTTCATAATTTGCAGGACTCCTAATGGGAACAGCACCTCCCAATTACCATGGTTGCCAAAGGCTAATTTGGTTACCCTCAGGATCCACAATAGAGAAACTGTGTCGGCCCTTTGTAGATATTTGCATACTATACATACCGGGAATGTAAAACAGCTGCCCGGGCCCTATTCCACTATCATGGCAATTATGGGTCATTAGCTTTTTCTTTTTTCTCCCCTTTCTCCCTCTTCTTTCCTTGTTCTCATCTTCTAAACTCTGCCAGGCAGCAGAAGCAGCTGATGGGTTTGGAGGGAGCAGCAGCAGGACGAGGAGCTGCCTGGTCCCATTCAGGGGCTGGGGCCGACTGCGCTCTTTCTTCTCGTGTCTGTTCCCTGGGGTGCTCCCCGGGACATCTGCGTGCGGGGCGCGTGTGCCCGTCCACGCGTGTGCCCGTGGGCCCTGCCCGCTGCCCTGGGCGGCTCCGGCCGCGCGTCCGACCCCGAAACGTCTCCTTGGCACACACCCTGTCAACACCCTGCTCCCCGGGGACACCTCCCCGCGCTTCCAAAACTTTCCTGGGCTCCCAGGGGCGCAGAAATTAAGGAAGGGGACAAAAGAGAGCTCCTCTTAATTTGGTTGGGATTCAATTTGTTAATGGCCAGAGCCTTTTAATAGTTTATCTCCCTTTTGTTCTGGGCAACGTTTACAGTCTCGGTGCAGTTTACAAGGAAGTGATGGTTTTGCATATACATTAATTTTTTTATGAACTGCTAATTTTATTGACAATAAGGATAGATTGAAAGACCCAAAGCTTTTGTGTTGTTTTGTTAAAGCAAATAAGTAAAGCACAAATGTAAATTACATCTCCAGGTTCACATTAGAGGTTTGCAAATAATACTGAGCTAATGGTTATTGCTAAGGAAAATAGCACTGGGATCAATATTCTATACAGTAGAACGCAATACCTCTCTCTCTTTTAATCACCTCATTGCAGAAATGGCATTGAAATTTGAAATCTCATTTTCTCCATTTGTACAAATTGAACATAAATCATTGTGAGTGAGGGGAGGTTTCGGGCAACTTCACTCTTTGTGGGATTGCATTGCTAATTAGTGCTGGAGGGAAAGGGGGATAGAGCCAGGGCTCCACCGGACTCTGACCTGCCCGCAGATGGGTCTGTGAATAAAAAACCAGGGGGAATAAATGGTGGGCTCCATCTTCTCTGCACCGGGGTCTTCAGAGCAAAGGCAGCACTTGTGATAGTCATTTCTTACCACCATTAAAAACAGACAAATAAATAATTAAAAACAAAATGCTGGCATGGCTTTTGTTGGTGTGGAGTGTACCTGGTGCTGTACAAAACACAAACTTGGTGTGTAGCTGCTTCCCCAGGAGCCTGGAGGTTGAGTCTGGTGATGCTGGAGTGCTGGGAGTACCCAGGTGTGTGTGGTCGAGGGGTTCTGGTGCTGGTCACTGTCGGCGGGGGTAAGGGTAGGTCTTAAAACTGTGTCATTCCTGCTGGTTAGGGTCTCTAATTTGCTTAAGTAGTGTTTGAGGGAAATACTGACAGAAGAACCTTTGCTGCTGACTTTGAAACCCTTTTCCTGTGGGGTACACGAGCTGTTCTGCAGTATGCTGGCAGCACGTGCCGTGTGTGTGCCCCCCAGCAGCTTTTCCAGAATGATCCAGGACATCACAAACATTGAGAGAAAGGTGGTAGCTATTGGGTAAGTGATTCAAGCCAAGAGATGGGAGAGATCTGGAATAAACAGGGTTTTATTTGTCTGTGTGGAGACAAATCCTGTGAGTGGGATACTACTGTGAGTGTTATGGAAGGAGGAGTCGAAGTGACTGGGAAAGGTTCACACAGAGTAGGAGGGTTCCAAGCATCACCCCATGGATAAAGACTGTTTTAAATTATTCACTATCAGTCCCAGAGATTTATCACTACACCTGTATTTTTCCATCATTTTTGTGCTTTCTAAACCACTACAATAGGAGATAAATAGGGAACTTTATGGGAGAAACTGTTATTAAGGCTCATTATATAAATTTGTTCTTGCCATTTTCAATAGCTGAAAGTGAAGAAAATAAATAAAATACCCTTGAAAGTGAAGAACAAACACTGAGCTAGCAAAGCTGCTAGCAGAGAAGAAATAACTCAAATAATTTTAGAACATTGAGGGTAGAAAGCTCAGACTCAAACCAAGGGGTGGTTTGGGTCTAGACTATTTAAGAGGATGAAAAAGAGATCAAAATTATTAGAATTGTTGATTTTAATTCAAGATGCTATTTAAAATGCATATTTAGTCTTAAGGAAAGATAAGGATACATGACAGAAGTTGGCTTGTCCATGGCTTGGTCTTGTGCTGTCAAGTTCCAGCACATTGAGAAAACATAAAAATATGTATGTTTAAACAAAAAAATAGTTTAAATAGAAATCTGCTGGGAAAACACTATTAAGAGTGGACAGAAAAAGAAATCTGGGGTAAAAAACCCTCCTGATAAAGTCTTCCTTCAAAAGGGATGGACTTTGGGTTTAGGCAGCTGTTAGTGCTGGAGCAATGGGGAAATGAGCTCTTTAACCAGTAAATTACGCAGAGACATTTATTTATTTATTGTGTGATTGACTGAAGGGTTTGCAGTTCTGCATGTAGAACAGCTTATTTTGAAAACACAAAAATAATTTGGAAGTTGTGCAGTTTGCTAACACGTAGGCAGCCCCAGGATCTCACAGAGTCCCCAAGGAGCAGTCATGGGCAGAGGACTGGGTAAGCTGAGCTCGGGCGGCTGGCAGAGCTGGTATGCTCAGGAGTGCGGTGGAAGGCATCACAGGGAAGAGATTTGCTGAAAACGGCTCATCCCAAGTCTGAAGTCATTGGGATTGCTGGCAGGAGGGTCCAGGTCAGGGCACCTGGACGAGGGACAGAGCTCTCGGCTAAACGAGGCAGGGGGGTCGTGCTCTATGAGTCGATATTTTTCTTCTGAATTTATCATCTCGTGCTCTGCAATATAAATGTTTATAAATTAAATACATTCATAACTAAGTGCTGCATAAACAATTGATAAATAACTACAGGCTGCGTGCACGGATACACTGATGTTTGTGTGCCCAGTATGGATGAGGCACCAGCAGCTCCTGATGCTGCAGAGTGCTTTGAACAGTGGCTGTGAATTATCTGCTCCTCATATTGATGGGATATTTCTGGAGCATAAAGATAATAATTAAAGTGTCACTTTTTTTTTAGTTGCATTCCATATGAAGATCTGCTCAATATTTTATAAGTTGTATTTAGCTTCACTGGTGCCAGTAGAGAGAATTCATTTTGGGAGCAGACTAGATGAGGAGCTGCTATATTTTTAAAGAAGCTCCCAGTGCAGGCAGGCTCCAGGAATCCCAGCTGGCACGTGCCTGGAATGCTGCATGCCTTTGGTGTAGGCAAGGGTTATAAAGAGCACGGATTCCATGTGGAATAAAGGTCTGTCCTTCCCCTTGCCCAAGTGCAGGAGCTGGCCAAAGCACGTGGCCCCAGAGCAGGACCTCACAGCGAGGTGTTTCAGAGCAAGGCATCCTGAGGAAAGGGAGTTTCTCCCTGGAACAGTCAGAGCAAATGATGCTCTGGGTAAATAGAACAGCTCCTCAGAGTTTGTGCCTCCAGGCCAAAAACGAGGGTGTGCGAGGAGGGCGAACAGGCTGAAGGGAGGTGAAGGCGCTTGCCCGAGGGTTGCCTCGTGGGAGAGATGCTCCTCCTGCAAGGTTATGTCTATAGTGGTACTCAGGCATAAGATGCAAACGTGTCCTTGGGCTCCACCAGTTCTCTGACCCAGAGCAGAGGGCAGCTGGCAGCAGTGCTGTGGTGATACAGAAGGGGCGAGGTGTCCCCCAGCAGGGGAGCAGGCATCCGGGATGCGTGGTCGGCCGTGCTCCGGAGCACTTGGTGTGTGGAATCCACCCACAGAGAGGCGTGTTTGGCCAGCCCGTGGTCCAGATCATCTCCCCTGCCCCAAAAGAACCTCACGTGTGTGGTGGAAGAGGTATTTACAAACCTACAGAGCCCAGAAGGAGAGAATTATTGTATGAGTAATAATAAGCGCTTAAATAGCACTTGACAACTTGATTGATACAAACATTAACAGATTAACTCCTGCAGGACCTGGTGATGGATCTGTGTTTCCCTGTATTGCAGTTGGAGAAACTGAGGTATAGACGCAGATTAATTTCCTTGCTGACCCACTGTGTGTTGCTGGCAAAGGCAGAGTTAGAATTAGAGACTTCTTAATGACCAATTAGCAAAATTACGAAACAAAAGAGCAATAGCTCCAACAGCAACCTCCAGGATCAGCATGAGAGGACCCTGCATTTCCTCAGCGTCTTATACCCAAGTAGCAATTTTAGTCAAGAGTTCGTAATTGTACCTAGAAATCAGGACTATTTTTATCATGTGTCTTGCCTTGCATGTATCTAGTTCTCTATTTCATGTCTGCAGATTCTGGCTTTGCAGATATTTATCTATATTTAGATGCATGCAAATACAGCTTTAGCAGTACAACCATAAAATACAGCCATCCATAAACTAACTGGGATATATGACTCTCCCTACTTATTGGCACTGCACTTTTGGGTATGTACATTAAATATGTGTCTATTTTACTACCTGGAGAACACAAAATGAGTGAAATCCAGCTATTTGCCTATTACTCTTAGACTGAAAAATTGTGTATGTTTATAGTTGAGATAGATACACAGTTCCTGCTCGGCTGCGATGGAGTCAAGGTGTTATTGATGACTTTGGGATGACGGCAGTACTTAGAGCGGGGCCCTGTGTGACTTACGGGGCTCAGCCCAGACTAATGCCAATAAATCGTTTGTGTCGCGCCATGTCTCGGTGTATTTTGGGCGTGCTGCATATTTTACAGGCAAACTATTTCAGAAAGATGTTAGAGACTTTAATAAATGATCTGTACCATTTTTCATAGACTTCTCCATGTGAAGGCAGATCGGCAGTTACCAGGCCTCCAAGTTCTACAAATAAGATTTTAGAAACCTTTATTTATACAAAGTATGATTTTTGCATTTATAATAATGGGAAGATTTTAAGATCATATGTATCTCAGACTTCCTAGGTGTAAAGTGCTTTCCTATTTCGGTAAAGTATCAGCATCCTTATTCGTCCTTAGTGACCCGCAATAATACTTGGTGGCCAGTATCCCGTCACCAGTGCCTGGATGCTGTTCTGTGCCTCATCTCAAAATTCGGCTTTGTGGATGAAATTTTAGCAAAGTTAGGGACGTTTGAAGTGAAAGGGATGGAGGAGGGTGAGGGTGCAAAGAGTGCTGTGTCCACACTTAAGCACCTGCACCCAGCCCCTCTGATGGCAGCACGGGGCACTCAGGACTTGATCAGGGGCATGGAAAACATCCTGATACGTGTCAGCCAGCGTTAGTTGATGAGAGAAAATCCTAAACTTCTGAGGTATTGACCTTACTTTTAGCGTGCTCGTACCCACCCTGGTGGCCTTGTGCTGCTGGGTCTCTGGGGAGACCTCTGGGGCTGGGTCTTTCTGTTTCCCACAGGACTGGCCTGACTTGGCATGGGGCAGGGAGGTGTGTTTCAAACATGGGAGCTGATTTAGTTGTAATCTAGGAATGAAGGAATTCCCAACAAAAACAGGTAGTGCTATAGGACAAGAATTCTAATACAGGCCTAGAAACCTCTTCCCAGTGCTTTGGCGAGGGATTGGAGGAGGCCCGGGCACAAGGAGAGATTGCCTTAAACCCTCTGCTGACCCACGCCCAAGGCCAGCCCTGGGTTAATCCCCCGTGCTGCCAGGCCCCGAGCCCGGCCCAGGGGCAGCTTCAGGTGCTCCCGAAATAAACTCCAGAGCCCCTCTCTGTGCCCATGTCCGGCCCAGCTGGGACATCAGCAGCCCTGCACTTGGAGCATAATAATAATTCTGCAGATCAAAGCAGCTCTTCTTCAGACAATTACAGTAAAATTGAAGCTCTCCTCCAAGAGGAACGCGTGCCCTTGTTGTGGTTTCCCTTTTTTGCCCTCCTTTTCTTTCTTTCTGTNTCTCCCTCCAGAAAAGCCGGACTGTAATTGCTTGCAATCACTCGGCACAAATTGTCTGTGCGTATTTGCTTTTTAATTTTGTATAATCTGGTCCATTTCGCTCTCTCTGCCTTTGAGCTTAACCTCTCTCTTTCTCTCCCTCCTTTTCTCCCTCGCATGCCTTCCCTTTCTCTCTTGCTTTAATTCTTCAATGCTGCTAAAAAAAATTATTACTAATTCTCAATGATCTTTGATGGCTTTTACTAAGGAAAAGGCACTCAGGAAAAAAAAAAAGAAACTGAGTGGACATGTGCTGCAACTGGTGAGATTTCCTTGTTACCTTTGAAGTGTTTGTTAATTTGTCTATTTATTTCATTTCTGTTTCCTTAAGACTCGGCAAGCTGGTTTAATGCCTCCCTAGGATGCCGTTCCCCGCTCTCCGAGCAGGACTCGGGGGTCCCGGGCAAGGCCGGGGTGCGACATCGCTGTGTCATTGCTGCTTCTGCCTGTCAGGGAGCCCCAGGGTCCCAGCCATGGTTAATGNCCCCCCCCCTTCCTTTTTTTTTTTTTTTATCCTTTATGAGCAAATTGCTTTTTCAGGGCTATAGAAAGAACTGATTGGAAGCTGAAATCCTCCCTCTCTGCCCAGGGGTGGGATTCCCAGGGTTAGACATGTAACATCTGAAGGGTGATTTTTTTTAAAATTGATATCCGAGAATAAAAGAGAGAATAGTAGGAGAAGCTGATCAGGAATGAATAAAGTCTCCTTTTAAGCTGAAATAACCTTCCCCCCCCCCCCCCCCCCATCCCCCCCCCCCGCACANCTCCAGAAAAGCCGGACTGTAATTGCTTGCAATCACTCGGCACAAATTGTCTGTGCGTATTTGCTTTTTAATTTTGTATAATCTGGTCCATTTCGCTCTCTCTGCCTTTGAGCTTAACCTCTCTCTTTCTCTCCCTCCTTTTCTCCCTCGCATGCCTTCCCTTTCTCTCTTGCTTTAATTCTTCTATGCTGCTAAAAAAAATTATTACTAATTCTCAATGATCTTTGATGGCTTTTACTAAGGAAAAGGCACTCAGGAAAAAAAAAAAGAAACTGAGTGGACATGTGCTGCAACTGGTGAGATTTCCTTGTTACCTTTGAAGTGTTTGTTAATTTGTCTATTTATTTCATTTCTGTTTCCTTAAGACTCGGCAAGCTGGTTTAATGCCTCCCTAGGATGCCGTTCCCCGCTCTCCGAGCAGGACTCGGGGGTCCCGGGCAAGGCCGGGGTGCGACATCGCTGTGTCATTGCTGCTTCTGCCTGTCAGGGAGCCCCAGGGTCCCAGCCATGGTTAATGTCTCCTCCAGGTGGACTTGGGGCTTCGTAAAGAATGTTTCTGAGACTCGGTGCTTAGAATTTAAGGTTCTCGTTCAGATTTTGCACTAAAATTTTCTTCAAGCAGATGCCCGTGGGAGCTGCTCTCTCAAGGTTTGGCCCAATGTTTGCGTAGAAGGCTAGTTGATGTTCTGAAAAAAATTTTGTGTGTTAGAAGATGATAACAGAGATCCTGGGAATGAGAAAGTGCAGAGATACCATCTGTCAGAGTAGTTTCTCATCATTAATTCTTGAAACATGTAAAGGTGAGTCCATATAGCTTGGTGGTCTGTCAGCACCAGGGAGGGGATCAAAGGGCTGAAGACTTCAACCTCATTGCAGTTTTTTGATTTTATTTTTTAAGCAGCCCCTGGCTTTGGCAGCTCCCTCTCCAGCCCCAGGGCAGCTGGGTCACTGCTCTGTCACTGCAACGCTCTGCTCTGGGGACCCTCAACCATCGGCTCCTCTTGCTCTTCCTGCCCCCACTTTGGCTTCCCAAAGCACGACAGTGTCGTGGCTCAATGCACGTGATCCTGCTGCCTGCCAGGGTCTGAGAAACCCTGGAGTTTTCTGAGATTTCTGTGGATGATTTGCTGCAATATCATATTATATATTTTATTTGGGAATTCTTGGTTCAGTATTCGGTTGCTATGTTTTGGGGCTTTTCCCTGCCTTGCTGTTCAGGGTTTGTTTGGTTGTTTGTTTTTTTTCATTCTGACAGTGAAAAATGTTTTAAAAACAAAAGCCAATGAAAATTAATGTAGTAATATGTATTTTCTTGTAACTTGGGATTTTTCCTTGCTATTTCCAGAAGCAGTGCTTTCACCCCTCTCAGATTTTGGTGGTAGCTTGTTTGTTACAAATGCTCTGAATTGTTTACTTCAAAGGAACCATTAAGGCTTTATTTTCTTTTTAAATAACTTCTAATGAGTAGTTCTAATAATGAGCAGAGATATTTATATGAACAGTCCCCAGGTGTCCCAGAACAATTTTGGAAAGAGCCTCACATGCTTCCCCCATGTCACAGGAGGGTGGGCACTCCAGACCTGTCTGAAATCCTGTTGCTATTCCACCAATGGGTCCTACTTTCTCCAGATGAGAATTTAACTTCCTATTTGGAGTCATTCTGTGGTGGGATGCTGCTCCGCATCTGGTTTCTCTTGAAATTTCTCTCACAGGTAATTTTTTTTTTTTCTCATAATACCTTGAAGAGAAAAAGAGACCAAGCCCATGGCTGCACAGAGAAACCCAAAAAGGTCTGGATTCCATTCTTCAGGCTCTGGAGGGATCAAGGGGCTGGCAGGCACTGGCCTTCAAGCTAAACAAGAAAAGTAAATTGAAAAAAAAGAACAAAAAGGAAAGGCAGCTTTACCCTCAAAACAAACAGTTGCTGATTCCCAGCAAACAAACCTGTAGGAAAAACTCAAGCAGTTTCAGAAGGAAAATTCCATGTATATTTCTCTTGATGCGTTTTAGGTTTGTTTGTAACAGATTTATAATCCTGTATTATTCAGCTTTTCATTTGAAATTCCAATGAGCTGTTTGAATGGTCTGGTGCAGGCTAGGAAGTAAAGAGCATAAAATAGTCCCATTGACTTATGATTTTCTGCTGACTTTTTCATTGTCATCCCATATCTTCATTCTCTGTCATCAGAGCGTTCCGGGAATGTCCTCTGTTGCCTGTCTGATAGCGCTTTGGAATATAGGAAATGGGATGAATTGCAGATGACTCAATAATTTATTCAGATGTGGTCTGTCATCTCTGGGCAGGCTTCAAGCGCACGTGGAGAGTGGGTGGGAGATTTTATACAAGTTTTCTTCTGACTTCCTTCCCCGACCAGTTTTCCTTCGACTCGTGGTGTCTTCCTTAGCGGCAGAGCCTTGTCCTGGAGGTTTCAAACGCAGCCAGAACGGGCTGAAAAGATGGGAATGGCTGATCCAAGCAGCGCCTTGTCGGTGGTGTATCTCGGCAGTGAATGCAACAACTCCTGTTGGAACACAGGAAGCAGTTTCTGTCAGTTGAATTATTTTTACAGATTGACCTTATGCTTTTAAATAAGATCTTGGTGGGAAGAGCAGGACCTCTGTGCTGGACCACAGGGTTTGAGAGTGGAGAGCCCCAGTTTTAGCTGGTTAAGGGTGAAGGTGGTGTGTTCAGTTTGAGCTGACTCTCACCCAACCTCCGTGTGAGATTTCTGATAACTGTAAGTGTTTGGACCTTTTTGTTCCCCTGAGCTGTCTCTTCACAAAAGATATTTCAGGGTCTTTCAACCAGTTAGGAAAGTTCATTATATTTTTAATACAATGTGGAAAAAAAATTAAAATAATGATTTGATATACAGGCATTGATGAAAGATGTATTTTTAAAGTAGTAAATTAAAATCTCATTAATATTTCAGTGAGAATATTTTGTGCTTATCTGTTTCATCTCTATTTTTGACCTATGGCTTGGAGTTCACAGCATGAAGGAGATGGTGAAATCTGTTCACCATAAAATGTTAATTATAAGTAAATTACAGCACAAACGTTCAATCAGCCACATTAATTCTACATAAAGTGAATTATTGTAGCAGAAAATTTTAAAATGTGACTGAATTTTATAATCTGCATCCTCCATTTTCTACCTTTGCTCTTAGTGCTGTGCTGTTCCTCCCCAGCATGGCTGAACTCTGTGTGCCTATGGGAAGTGCTTTCTCCTTAGATGATGTTAAAAATGGAAGAGCACAATTCGATCTAGTTGTTTGCAGCTACTAAATGCCTCTTAAATACAGAAAATTTCCTTTGCCCAGTGAGAGAGTGCGATAGCAGCTGCAGGGCTGGAAAGGCAGGAGCTGTGGGTGGTGGAGCTGGGGCCGGCGGTGGCTCCGGCCGCCCGAGCACTCTGACCTGGAGCTGCAGTTACCGCAGCCCCACGAGCTTTTGCAGGACCCTGCATTCGGGTCTAATCCTGTGTTTATTTTGACAACCAAAAGGCACGTGAATCCCCATGTAGTTTGAAAATGTAGCTGGAGGTCTTGCTGGCCTCCTGACCCTGAGGGGAAAGGCTTCATTTGAATCCCAGGCTCGTCTGTAGTATGGCTGCCTTTGTAAATACAAATGTTGCATGGCATTATAAAATAATTTCTGCCAAGATGCAGAAATTCCTTGGAGGGAAGGGAGCAGAAGAAATTCCCGATTTGCTCGTGGGAGGTGTGTGGGTGGATGCAGGAGCTGATGATCCTGCAGCCCAGGGAGACAACCCTCAGGGTAAAGCGTGCCGCAGGGAAGGGTTAGAGCGCTGATCCCGTGAGGTGGAAAGGAGGGAACCAGGGCAGCCGGAATCTCCCAGTGGCACAGAGTTTGTGCCTTGTGCTCTGATGTGTCCTGTCAGTGCTTGAGTTCTTGCAGATGCCATTTGGGAAAAATGAATTCTCACAGGGACCTGAGGGGTCACCAGTGTGTTGAACTGGACCAAGCAGATGTTTTTGGAGTACCTGAGATGTTCTCCATGTTCAGGCATTGAGAGGCACTGTATTATGAGGAGACTAAGCTCAAATACAAAGGCTTCTCCTGGCTGCATTCCCCTTTCATGGTTTCTCTCAGGACACAGCATAGTGAAATGATTTTCATTTCATTATTTTCATTTGAAATCAAGGTTTTTGTTCAGTTTCAATCAACTACCTTCATCAGCTAATAGTAAACACTTATTTGTCTCTTCTTTGCTACTCTCACATTCCACACAGTGAGTTGCTGCTGGGGTAAATTGTGCCTCATGTGTAAAGATGGATCTTGGCACAGCTGAAGGTACCTGGGTGAGGTGTGGTCTTAAAGCGGGGTTCATCGGGGTGTTGAAAGAGCAAGATGTGATCAATTAAGCCCCTCAAATACACAAGCAGAGAGGGGAAGTGTGAGGCAGGCTGGAAGCTCCAAGCCCTTGTTTTCCAGTAAGCAGCGTGATTGGCAGCAGGAATAAACACGAGCGGGAAGCTTGTGTATCAATCTAATTGTATAATTGCAGGTTGCTTTCTGCCTGGTTTGATGTGCAGATTGTAGTAATGTGGAGTGTGTCTTTGGTAATTTGCTATTAAATCCAACACTAGGAAGTAGTTCAGTGGCTTCCTGGACGGATACCTGGTGTTTGTGACCTTTACGTGCTGGAGCAGCGCCTGTGCCTGCCTTTCCCTTTTCCTCTTATTTTTGCTTATATAGTGGTCAAAGTTTTTTCAGCAAGTTGCCAAGGTGAGTTAGACATAAAGGTCAAAATGTGATAACTCATTACCCAGTGTTGTAAAAGTCACTGCCAAGAGCTGAGAGCAATATTTAATTATTCCCTCTGAACTTGTACAAAGTATTATTTTATATATGTTGTAATCAGTACACTGGGAACACTGCCCACCCAAACCTCGGGGCTGGCTCTGCTCAGAGCTCCCAGTCAGTCACCAGGCGGGAGGCGAAGGGTGGTGTTCAGTGAAACCCATGCAGGAAAAAATCCTTAGGATAGGAAAAATGTCCAATAGTATCTTTGATGATGGATGTAGAACAAAGCCACAAAGAGAGGAAGCTACTTCTTACTGGGAGAACAGGAGAAGGCTCCAGCCCTGCAGGGTCCCATGTCCATCTGGCCCATTCCCCTTACCTTGGTTACAATTAATCAGCTGCTTTTGCAGTGCAGATATCCCTTTCCTATTCCTCAGAGATGAATTGATTTCGGGCTGACAATGCTGTAATTCCACACCAGAAGTTCATGGCTTTATCTCGGAGCACTGAGGTCTGTTACAGAGCGACAAAGATATACTTGCCTGAATTCTTGAAGGATCTTCCCAACTGTTCTGCTTCTTACCTGCTACTGGGTTTTTGTATGATGGTGGTTACATCCTCTTCTGGCTTTGTTGTGGTTGGCAAACTGCTTAATAAAAAAAAAAAAAGTAAAGCTAAAGCCATCATGGCTTGCAGAGACATGGTTTTTAATAAGTTGTACTAAAAACATAAGTTGAAAGGTAATTTCAAGTAGATATTGCCAGGTTAGGAGCTTTTCCTGTCAGGCGAGTGCATTATTTCTGCCCTTGCATATGCCCCAGTGTTGACAATAGGAACATTTTTTGGTATGTTGTGTTGCAGATTCATAGTGGACCAAAAGGTAACCTGAAATGCTGCTTAAAAATCTACAATATTTCCCCAAATAAAGAGAGTTGGCATCTACTGACCGTTGGTCTTGCTGGAGTTGGCAGAGGCTTGGTGAGGCACTGGTGAGACCTCCTGCTCTTGGTGCAACGTCTGGGAATTGGTGGGTAAATAAATAACAGACACCTGTAGGAGTCAGGGTTTTCTTCCTCTCCCAGCAGTGTTGTGCCATGACCTTGGTGCAGCTCCATCCTGCCTGGCTCAGACACTGGTTGCATCCCCAAAACTTAACCTCTGAACTCCCCGGGGTTACGCTCAAGCCAAAGATCACTGAGCTTTTAGAGATCAAGAGGATGTCAGTGAGGAGGGACGGCGCGATGAGCCTCAGACACTCATTAGTCCTCGCTGAACGCCTGAAAATAACGAATTTCAGCTTAGTCAACAGCAGTGAAAGACACTTATTGTGTTCAGATTGCCTTGGGATGGCTTCTGCTTGTTGGGGCTGGCAAATGGCATTATCCAAGGGGAAAAGCCCTCTGTGTGGTGTTCCCATGAGGGTAGCTGTGTCCTCACTCCTGCAAATACAAAGCATTCTTGGCAAGCAGAGTTTAATTAAGAGCCTCCCCGAGACCAGCCAGGCCGGGTGTTAGTAGCCAAGAGGGGCCCTGGCACCTGTGTTAGGGAACATGCTGGGAAAAAGGCTGGATTTCTGGCAAATGTCATGGCTGCTGCCTCACTTTGTGTGTCCTCACGCGCGTTCTTAATACGGCTGCGCTTTGTCTACCTGGAATATGCAAATAGTATTCAAATTAGACCTCAGCTTTGCGACTGTCAGCACATACCCCCCAGCTTCCCTCTAGCAAGTGACTAATGGGAACATGTGTTCTTTCTATTTTTGTAAGTGGGGGGAAGGAGGGCTGGAGCCAGCAGGACTGACCCACGGTCCTTTTCTCCCCAGAGGGAGCAGAACCCGCAGCAGAGGGGTGGGGATGGCAGGATGGGGCCCGGGGCCGCTCTCGGGACCCCCTGCCCGGGGCAGTGGTGGTGCAGGGCTGTGAGGGGCCCCCAGCCCCCTCCCCACACTGCGCCTGCCCTGGGTCTCTGCAGCTCCTGGAGCTCAGACAAGCAGCGCAGAGTCCAAACTTTGTCCTTGGCATAGGCCATCTTCTTCCTTTTCCCCATCCCTTTTATTCCCAATTATACCCATTCCTATATTTGTTAGTGTTCCTGTGGCAACAGCTCTAACTGCTTACACGGAATTGTAATGTCAGGAAACTCTTTAATGTTTCTGTGGATGACTTAATGTGATTTAGGAGAAATCCACCTCATCCAGCGCTGGGCACTGGCTCTGGGCCCTGGGGGCTTCCCACCACTTAAGGTCTCTGAACCTGCCTTCCATGTGGAGCAGGACTTTTGCCTTCTATTGATTCTGGAAGTTGGTCAGCAACAAAAATTAAAATAATAGCACACACTCAGCACACAGTTGCTGTTCCCAGAGGACTGTAAATCAAAGGGTCAGATATTGCTGAAGCTCCTGGTGGCTCCAGGCTTTTCCAGTCACTTATAATGAGTACTTGAGGTAGGGACATCTCATGTCTTGCAGAAACTGTGGTTTGTTGTGAAGTAGGAGCCAGGGTGGGTGTCACAGGCTGCTCTCCAGATGCACTGGAGCCACGGCCACACTGCTGCTGGAGTCAGTGTGTTGGGACACCAGCAAGACACCCCTGGTCTGTCCTGTGCAGCCAGCACGGCCAAGGAAGAATAATGCCAGGAGATAACAAGTATCTGAATGTTCCTGCAATGAGGATCCGATACTGAGAGAGTCAGAATTGGAACTTTGCGAATGCTGGTGGCTTCATAAAACTGTCCTCCCAGGCTGCTCAGGATCTGCGTGCTGATGGAGAGGCACATTGCCACTCTGGCTCATCCAACAGGGCTGTGTTGTAAATATGCTCATTTTGGCTGTTCTGCTTTCAAGTAGGAGAGGTTTCCAAAGCAGGATGCTCTCCCCACCTCTCCCTGAGGTACAGACCTCCAAGTCCCAGGGCATGTGTCATTTCTCCCTCCCTCCCCTCCTGCCCCATCCAGCCTCACCGTCCCCACAGAAGGACAGAGCTGGTTGGCCCCATTTGCCAGCTCAAAGCACGACTGAGGTGTTGCCTTCTGTTTTTAGTAAGATTGTCAGCACTCCTTTCTGCTCTGGATGAGGACAGAGGGTGATTTAAGCAGCCAGGATAGGAAAGTCACTCTTCTTAATTAGCACTAATGCAGTGAAGGTTGTTTTCTGGCCCTGGCAGAGGAAATAGTAATTAATATGGCAGGGAGACAGCTGAGAGACAGACAGAGAGTTCAAGGCTGGCATGTGAGCCTCCGACGCCGGGGCAGTGGCGGCAGAGGCAGTGGGACATGAAAAGCCAGGAGAAATTCAAGCAGTGAAGAGAAAACAGTGAGTGGGGTGGCCAAGGTGTTCGTGTACCTGTAAAGCAGGTTGGGGAACTCTTGGCAGGGAAGTGTGATCCTGGTCAGTGCACCTGTCTGTGTCTAATGACTGGAGGGGACTCTCAACACCAAAAACCAACACCCAGGTCTGGAGGTGACTTTTCCACCTCAGAAGTGGCACCAAGGAGGCAGTGCTGCTCACGTTCCTCATCTGAGGCACAGAAGACTTGGGCTCAGAGCTGCTCTCTCTGCTTCTTGTTTTCCCCACGGTGATAACCCAGACTGAATAAAGCAAATAATTGCATTTTGGATAAGAGTAACCTGTGTAATGTTCACTATGGCTGGGAGCAGTGTTCTCTCTGAAGGGAGCAGCAAATGCTTCTTTCCAACAAGAAAAAACAAACACTGGCTCATGTGTAACCCCTCATGTTCAGGCTTTTGGTGGTTGTTTTTTGGTTTTTCTTCATTGTGCATTTAGGGGTTTCTCCCTCTGTATTCCTGGGGATTTGTTGGCATCTTTTCTGTGCCTGTTCTGGGAGCTTTCTTCCTAGAAGAGAAAATGAAGGCAAGTGTTTCCTGTGGGGGGCTGGGGCTGGCAGGAGGCATCTGCCCCCCTGCCTGGGCAGCCCCTGCTTGCAACCCTGCAAGAAAGGCCCTGGTGTCCTCTGTGCCACGGTCCATCAAGGACTGTGGGGAGAGCAGGAGACTCGTGTCACCTCAGACTGAAGTTGAAGTGAGGTCAGAAAGGTGAAAAGGCAGTATTTTGTCCAATAAGAAACCCAAGGATTTGGATTTGTGCCAGAGCAGCAAGTGCTAAATCATCATATCCCATCCAGGGGATTTATGGCAGAGTTACAAAGATGATAATTTATTTAAGCACTTGTGCTAAGAATTTTTTTTTCCCTTGTTGATTCTTATTAGCATGGAATGTTTTACACTTTTTAAAGGGTATCATAGTGAAAGAGGGAACATTTGCAGGGAAATGTTATCCAGAATACATACATTGTTTAAATGAGCTGCTCTCCAGCTTCTAGACATGCAAACGTTTACATCAAGAGGCATCACCTGATGTTTTATTAATCGTATGCACATTGGCAAACTTTCAATATCTCATATTTGTAAATACAAGTAGCAGTTTAGAATCTCTTTTAAGATAAAGCATAGCAAAATATGGATTTTCTCTACAAAGCTGACTTCAGGAACAGGTCCTGGTGTGCCAGAGGGATGCTTCCCAGAGGGGTGCTTCCTGGTGCCATCCATACTCTGCCCCTGCATGCTGGGTAGGATCTGTTCCATGCCCCGTTCCATCTTGCACTGGTACCACAGATACTTTTTTTAATGAAAAGTGTTTTCATTGTTGTTTCTTCAGCTAAATTAGTGGGGGGAGGTGTGCTGGCATGCTGTCAAGGGTTTGCTGTGAAGAGTATGTGTCGGGATGATGCTCACAGGCAAATGGGCAATGAGGAAGGACAGTGGAGCTGTGCAAAGTGCTGCACTCGTCTGAAAAATCACAGAATCCCAGAGCGGTTTGTGTTGGAAGGCACCTTAAAGCTCACTTAGTTCCAACCCCCAGCCATGGGCAGGGACACCTTGCACCAGACATCTCACTTCTGTGGGTTACACTCTAGCCTTGGTCCATTCACAAATAGATGTTAATGTGTAGGTTATGTGCTGGCCTGTGACCATGGGCTATGTTTGTAAAATGCAGAAGCCAAAATTTAAAATAGGCATATCCCAGACTTAAGCAAATTCCTTCGGGTGAGGAAGGCTGCAGTGGGATGCCAAGTGCTTCTCCTTGCTTCAGGTAGGAGATGGGTCCTTGGAGACGGCAGCCAGGGCTGTTATTGAGGATTGCAAGCAGCACTTACTGGCGCTTCCAAGGAGTGACGATCCAGCACAACAGTAATGGCAGTGGAGGAGATTTCCCATTTAGACTGAGTCTACCCAATGGATTGATGTGTTGAATATGAACTTGTACCAGTGAGGCTTCAGGGTTTGTGTACAGATTTAATCCAGTGGCTAAACATTCCCCCTGGCAGCAAACACAACTCACCAGTTGTTACCACAAGCTAGAGCTGTGGGTTTAGTTGTTTCAAGCTGAATCAGCACGTAGGTAGTACTTCAGTCCTACTGTGCAAGCATCTGATTTTGAGTAAATTATTACAGATTTAATCTTTATTCAGGTCTTTGTGTGTGAGTCAGCGACATATTAGGATTGAAAGCTGGCAGGAAAATGTTGGTTGATTCCTCATCAGTTTGTGTGTCTTTCTCTGCCAATTACAGATTCTTCATTGTCTGCCATCAAAAATTACATGAGCAAGAGCATCAGCAGTCTAAAGTGGGCACTCCTGAAATCAATCTTAATTTCATTTTGCAACAGCTAGATTTTGTTTGATTCTAAAAGAACTTCACCTGAAACTGGTTTGGTGCTTGTGACCCTGCTTGGGGGTCTCTGGGCTGGGCTGGGCTCTGGCCCCTTCTCAGAGAGTGGGGGAGTCACTCTGCTGTCATTCTTGGGACACCGTGGGTGCTCCCTGGCCTTCAGGGTCCTGCTCTGAACCCCTGAGAATCCTGGGTTTCCATGGCTGAAGCCGTTGCTTGTTCAGGGTCCTTTCCCTGCAAGACTCTTGCTCAGGATCGTTTTCTCTCTGCTTCTATTTTTGATGGTATCTCCAACAATAGATTCGTGTTCCTCCTCTGTCTGTTCCAGCCTGACACAGTTCAATGCTGCGGTGCCTACGGGGGCTTGAAAAGAGCAGCTCCCCTTTTCTCCCCCCCCCCTTTTTTTTTTTGGCTGAGGCCAAATTCCTTCACCCAGGCAGAAAGATCGGCCGCTCTTACCGGCTTTTACTTTTCGAGAGCATTTTCCACCCGGCCGTGGCTTCCCTGCGGAGCGAGGCTCCCGCTCCGTTCAGGGGAGAAGGGTGCACTTTGCGCATCTGCCTTTTGTTTGGCCTGAGCCTCTGGGACTTGGAGAAGGGGGAGGAATTGATAAAAGCAAAGCATTTTGCCATAAAAAGAACCGAAGAGGGCAATGGAAGGCCATTCGTGTAATTCCCCAGGCTGTGTCTCTCTGAAAGCGAAGGTCTGGCGCAGTCTGCGTAACCCGCTGACTTCGGATCTGCCTTTAGCCTTTACCACGTGCAATCCGTTCTTGTACAGGAATTAGAGATTAAAGGCAACTTAACCTGTGTTTTTGGTTTTTTGCAGCATTCTTTGGCAGTGAAATAGTGGAGCTGCATTTCAGATCAGACAAGGGGGGTGGGTGTGAGCAGGTAGGGAAAACCCCCAGCAGTTTCCCACCTCCCAGCCCAGAGCTGCTGTTTTACTGTGTCTGGGCACTGGGGAAAGGCCTTGCAGGCCTAAGGGAATTACTAGGATTTAGTCAGGGCTCCCTTTCTCAGGGGTCTGACAGTGGTTTGTGGTGCTCAGGGGTTTGCATGTGGGGAGTAGGTGTCCAGCAGGGCAGGTGGCTCTGTGGGGGACGTGTCCTGCAGGGCTGGGCAGCTCTGGCTCCATCACAGGACAGCTCGGGGACCTTTGCACCTGAATACATCAAATTGTCATGTCCTGCATGAAAAAAATCATTGTTTTGGAGGGGCTGCCCGTATTCTGCCACTTCCACTGTCGAGAAGTGAAAGCAGAGGCACCTTCTTGGGGTGTGGTGAGAAATACCTCATTTGTCCTTTGGTGACAAAGCAACTGAGTCAGTGTGTCATTACAGAGAAAATTGCTTCCCAGTGCAAGAACGTGTTCTGGAAGCTTCTCTGTTGGCATGGGGCTCCCCACGCGTGGAGCCTCGCATTCTGTTCCGGGCACCGAGGCTGAGAGGTATTGACAAAGCACGAGGAGATTAGAGAAGAGCAACAAAAAGGATTAAGGAGCTGAGGGATTGATCTCTGAGGAAAGATTAAAGGAGCTGACTATGTGTAGCCTGGCAGAGAGAGAAATACAAGGCAACTTGATAACGGTGTACAAATGTTTGAAGATCTAAATGTGAAGGGGTTGATCCTGCAGACCTCACTTCCATAATATCCCTGCAAAATCAATGGGCATTGGGTGTTACATTTGTAGACCTGAACCCCAATACCAAACCAAACTTGGTTATGATAGTATATGTATTTATATAGGGAAGCTGGTGAAGTAATGTGAATAGCAACAAGAAATTTGCAACACTGATATGCTGAAATTTTAGATTTCTCCTAAAATGGAAGGTGCCAAATCCTTTCTACCAGAGCCTGGACATTTAATCTGCAGAGCTCACTCGGCAGTGAGGGAGGAGTGGTCCCGACAGTGGAGGGTCTGCATGGGCTCCTCCACTGGGTTCTGCTTTCTTTCACTGCTCCGAGCCTGCACATGGGAGTTCAGGCTTTGCATGAACCAAGGGCAGAGGTGTGCTGCCAGGCTTCCCTGAGGGTGTCTCTGCTGGGGGAGTGAGGGGTGCAAGGGATGGTTTGGTTTGGGGGCTTTTTTTTCTTAATACACGGCAAGAGTGGCTTTACGGTGGTAATACAACACTGGATGAAAAGCCAAGTTTCTGCCAGGGATTATTTGATGTTGGAGCACCAGGATTAGTTTCCCTTTTGGTGCTGTGAACTGTGACTCTGTTTGCAGGTGCAGAAAATGAATGTGACACCTCTCAATCAGGTAGTAAAATGTCATGTTTCTCCTTTTTTTTTTTTTTCAAGACTGTATTTACCTGGCAAAATTCCCAGCTGTCACTCTAAAATTAATATTCCCAACTGGGGCAGCTTCCAAGCTACTGCTCACCCTTCTCTGAGCTGGCAGAAAGAATTATATCCCTTCCATGTGCTCAACAAGTCCAGCTATTTCCCTTCATTTCCAAAAGACTCCAACTAAACATAAATCTGTCTGTAGTCCTGACAGCCCCCAGTCATCTGTTTACCAAAATAAACTTTAGGCATATATTGAAAAATAATTTCTATTGAAATATGCATCCCTATGGCATTTGAGCTCGGTATTTAATGCCTTTTTTATGGTTAATAATGCATCAAAAGCATTTCAAGTCTCAAGCTGTCATTACATCACATACATGATGTGCCGGATGCGTTTAATTGACTAAAAAACTTGGAGTCAGTTTTTATTTTAAAAAATACTAATATATGATTACCAAGTCCTACTTCTCCTGATCTGTGTCTTCCAGCACATTGTCAGCTGGTGGGGAGCAGCTGGTGACGGTGCTCACGGAGCTCAGAGAGGGAGACAGGTCACAGGAACAGGAAAAGCTGTTTGTTCAGAGCCTTTTCCTGAAGCAGAGTTTGCTGGGGTTTGATTTCTGCAATGGAAAAGCAAGTTAATGCAGTGAAATAATATTAGACCTGGCACATGCTTAAATGAGAGGACTCTCGCCTGAGAGCAGAGTAGATGGGTCTGCCCCACGGAGTGTTCTGCTCCCAGAGTCCCCAGGCACTGATTGCCAGGCCCTCGGCATTTGCAGCCACACCCGTGCACTGGGGTCATTGTCACCTGTCCTAGATCCAGGTTAGGCAGCCCGGGGCCTTTCATCTATGGCCTTGTGGGCAAATCTAATGCTTGGGAAGGTTTTCTTTGTTTTGGGGGGGGTTTCATCCCTCAAAAAAACCTAAATACGTGTGGAAGACCCTGCTGCAGTCAAAATCTCCCCATATGACTGTGATGTTGTGAGCAAACAGATGATAAGTACTCTTGGAGAAGGACAGACACGTTTCCTTCATGCCATGTCTGCGCCTTATTTCAGTTCACTTTTTAATGTGGTTGACGGTTCTGTTTTGTAAAGAAAGTCATTGTCTCCCTTCGCTCTTAGGTCAGTTGTTTTGGCTTATTTTTACTTTTGTCTTTTAAGTTTCTGTTAAACCTTTTAAAATACTTTTTGATTGATTGGTAGGGCTTAAAACCCTGTGATTATATTTCAGTGGAGGCACAGGAAGGAGGAGAGAAGACTCATGTTTTAGAAGGGCTGAGGTGGTCACGTTTGTAAGGGTGGTGTGAACACAATTTTGGAGAGGTGACTTGGTCGTAAGTTGGAATTATTCTGTTAGTGCAGGTTAAACTGAGTGCTCTGGGGACGTCTTTGTTCTCTTCTCCAGTGTAATGTGACTTGGGTTTGAGGCAGGTGAATTGGATCCCCCTGATGGCTTGGTTCCCTCTCTCACTTCTCCCACTGGCCAGTGCAAGTGCCGGGCCCTGCCAGCTTGGACCCTCAGTGCAGACTGGAACATATTTTTCTTTGGGAGAGCTCTGTTAGGTGGGTGATACCACACCTTTCAGCTCTGTTTCTAAACTCCATATTCCATGGTTTTTAAATCCTCAGATTTTAAATGGCAGATGGGATAATTCCCTAAGCTTTCTTTTGGTTTTCCATATTCCTCCTCTACCTGCTCATCTTGGTCCCAGCAGCTGCCTCATTTCCTGGTAAATATTTGTCATCTCTCACAGCAGGTCATTTTCTGTCATCCCTGCTCTGACATTGCTCTCCCGTGGTCCCATGTCCCGTCTCAGTTCTCCCATCCCTGTTCCGCAGAGCTGCCGTGAGTGCCGGGACGGTTCCTCCCGCAGCAGCAGGGACAGGAGTGGCAGCCCCGGTGCTGGGGCCGCAGCCACCTCGGGGTGCTGTCCCCACGGGACAGACACGTGTGCCGTGCCCAGGACCGGCCCTCTCGTGTGCAGCCCACGCTCGCTGCCCTCCCTTGCCCCTGTGGTGTAACTCTGGCCTCATGTTAATGTTTCCAGGTCAGCTCTGGCAGGGGACTGTGAAGGGCCAGTCACTTAATGAACCCCTCTGGGACCTCCCTCAGTTGCTCACAATTTCTCTCCCCCTCGTCAGGCAGGGAAGCGCAGCCCATGCTGTTTCACTCCATCACTTTTTTCCGATGCCTTTTCCGCCTGCTTGCTCCACACAAACAAACCAATTATCAATGAAGACACAAACTGGGGCCTTTTTCCTTGAAAGCTCCTCCAGCCTTGCCCTTACCCAAGTTTCACAGGTACACATCAACTTGCATTTCTTTCTGCCCCTTCTCTCTCTGTCTCTGCCTTGCAGGTGCTGAATTGCCTGTTCCCAATTGCACACAGTTCATATTTCAGATCCAGACCTGGTATTGACTTGTGCAAAGCCAATCAGTATCCACGTGCACGTGCGTGTGGGCTCTTACACAAGCCCAGGGAAGAGAGCTGGGGTCATTCAGTAGTTGGAGAATTTCTTTGTTTCCTTTCGATGGAGGTGACCTTACCTGCATGTATTTCAGACAAAAATACCCCCAGAATCATCTGTTCATCCCCCGTTTACATCAGTGAGGCTTCCATGTACCATAAAATGGGATTAATACCACTGGACAGAGCTGGCCTGTGTGTGCTGCATGCAGGCAGGTGTGTTTTCTGAGGGTGCATGCGTGTCTCTGTCTTCTTGTAACAGTAAATATTTCACAGAGAGTGTGAGATGACAGCTGGGACCATCTGGAGTCTTTGTCCAGTTCTGGAGCCATGCCCTGATGTTGGATCTGTACTTTGTGTGTAGAAATTTGGCATCGTGCATATTTAATATAAGGGAGTAAAGTTGATCAAATCTTCCCAAAGTGTATCTGTAGCTGAGCTTCCCTTTGCCTCGCACTGGCCACCTCTGGCGTTCCAGCTTCTCTCCACACCTCAGCGCACTGATCGACCCCCTGGAACCTTTGTGAGGCTGTGAAATCACCTGGGAGAGCTTTAGATGGCGAAAGTGGGGGGTGACCTGCAGCGAACCAGTAACTTCCTTAAAACAAAAAGCTGAAAGAAAGGGCTCTAAGCTGTGCGGGGTTTTGTCAAGGTATCAGATGTTTGAGGGAAATGTGCTTCCAGCCCCAACCTCATGGCACGTGCTCCAAGTGCTTCATCCTCCCGTGCCCTGTGCGAAAGAATTTATTCCTGCACTCAGGCAAACCGTGTTTCCCAAGCCAGTGTCTGTTCCTTTGAGGAAAGGCTCTTTTGGGCTGCCCTGCTGGTTCTTCCCTTGCTCCCACTGCTGACTGTGGGGTGGCTCTGACCGTGGGGTGGCCCTGCAAGGGCTTTCTTGATCCACCCATAGCTGCCCTGCATGGGGAAGGTTGAGCTTGTGCTGCTGGAAGGGACTCTTGGCAGGTGGAGCTGGTCCCTGGTTAGAATGAGATGAGCTTTAAGGTCCCCTCCCCAGCCAGCCCAGTCAGTCTCTGTGCCTTGTGCTGGGGCCTTCTCCTCAGTGCAGACACGGGTGCTGTGCGAGGGCTGGCGGGTACCAGCCCCATCTCCAGTAACCACACGCTCCAGAAACCTCCTTCAGAATGGGCTGCCTAGATAAGAGTCATTCTATCAGTAGTGAAATTCCTATTTTAATGTAATTTTACAGACCCTGATTCACTGTCCCTTAACTGCAGCTTGTTATTTCTGGCATTAGAGGGTAAAAAAAAATAGCTTCTGGGCATGTGACACTATTCACAGGCCTTTAATGTCAGAAATAATGATCATGTTAAATTGGAGCTCATTACGACGAAATGAGACCTCATTGAGCCCTCTTTTTGGGGGGTTGTTTAATGATTTTCCTTTTTCTCTCCTTTTTTTCCTTCTAAGTAGCCCTGAATTGGTACACTGGGGGAGAAGCTGGGAGGTTTGGTGGTAAATTTAAATCGCAAGAACTGTATACCTTTAAAATATATTAAAAAAAAAAGGCCTGATTTTTCTACTGTTCTCCCCAAGTACTCTGGTCCTTTGTTAGGTTTTTAGTTATAGAAATTTCTCGCACCTCTTAAGGCCACTAATAATGGTGATATCTAAGGCAACTACAAAACATATTTGGGACTTTATTTCAAGCACTACTTTTCTCATAATGAACATGAGGATCCCATTTTCCTGTCTTTTCTCTAATCACATTCAGAAGTGCGGAAGCTCCTCCTGTGAGAACTGCACCGAAGCAGCTCTGCAGCGAGGATGGAGCAGTGTGAGACCAGGCAGGTGCCCACACCCCCCACCCTTCTCAGGGGCCCTGTGGCCACCAGCATTGCCAGCTCTGGAGTGTTTCTGGACGTCTGGCACAGTTGTGTGTCCTACCATCCCCACGTCCTGCTGGTGGCCTCTCCATCCCTTGTGGAGTTGCTGTTTCTCAGTCCGGATGTGCTGTAGGAGAAAGAAGCTGTAGTTCAGAGGGAAAGTAGCTTCGATAACTTTGTTGGGATGAAACCAATCTCTGCCTAAGGGGTTTTCTTGTAAAGTCTGAGATGAGCGACAGGTGTTGCTGAAATCAAGAGGTGACACAAAAACTGTGGGGATATGGGATGGTGTGATCAGCTGTGGGCTCCAGACACAGTCGGCATAACTGCAGCCAACACAGAAAAGGAGAGCATTAATAAACAATTCAAAAACAGTGGGTTTGGTTCAGGGATCTTAGAGAAGGCCTCGTTAAAAGAGCAGCACAGGAGAGAACATGAGGACAGAAAATAAGTGTGATGGAGGCTGATGGAAAGAAAAGTACAAGGATGGAATTAGCTGTTGGATAGCAAAGGAGAAGTGGTAAAGAATGGATCGTAAAGGATTATAAAGGGGGGAGATAATATATATGCACTAAAGAGGAAGAACCTGTAGATGGTTGCAATGCCACGGTGATAAACTTGGAAGATTTTTTTTGCCCTGGCTCTCGGAGGAATAAGAAGCTGTTAAGACTGGAGAAAGGATGTTTCCATTCTGTGTGCGACAAGCAATGGGTGTCTAGGCAAGTATTTAAGCAATAAAGATGTTTAGTAAAAGATTTTTAGGGATGTTAGGGAGAAAGAAAGTCAAAAGTAGACAAAAATCTGAGAATGATGACAGAGAAAAGCAGAAGTGAAAGCTGATGGCTGAGAATGGGGACTTCAGTGTCAAGGTATTTGAGAAAGCTGGGAGTGAAAAAGGCTCTGCAGGGCAGATTAGGACCTCTGCTCCAGCTGAGTCGGTTCTTGATGTGAAGGACAAGATTTTGAATTATGCCTTTAGATAAAGGGATGGACCTTTGGGTCCTCACTGAGAGGCAACTGCATCTGTATTTGTGGTTGAGAACATCCATCTCCTCCTGTTCCATGACACATATGTGTGTGTATATTTGTATAGCTATATGGGATATGCAGTGGGGTTTCTTGCAAGGAATTTTAGATCGTGGAGGACAGAAAAACTGACTACTGTTGATGTTTGGTCCCTGGGAAAGGGGTGGAGAAGCTCACCTTCCACCCAGTGCCAAGGTTCTGGGGAGCCAGGGGGAGCTTCTCGTGGCACTTTCTGATAGGGAATCCCTCGCATTCAGGCGATGCTGCAGACTGACAATTTGGAGCTGTAGGGAACTGTCTGTCTCACTGCACATGCTCTAAAATGACTCCGAAACGGGCACGTTGAGGAAAGTGACTCCCTGTTCCTGCTCCGCTTTGCCTCGGCATTGCTGGTGACACTGTGACTGTTACTTAGCTCAGGGAAAACAACATTTGAATTGTGTTTAGCATCTTCCAGTGTAAAGAAAAATCCTGACGATAATTATTTGTATCCAAATTATTTTCCATTCTTTAGCAGATGTTTTCAGACTTCAAATATGTTGTTTTCTGCAAGTGCTGCATAATAAATTAATTGTTTAATTAGTAATAGATGTGTCACTCCTGGGAGCAAATCCCTTACTTTGAACGAGTAAACCAGACACCCCTTTCATGTTTAATATGTTGGGTTTAAGACTTTTACCTCTTTTTAAATACATGCACTTCCATAGATCAGATAATACCTTAAACTATTGTCAGTGATTATGTGAGATCTCATAACACAGAATGGAGCAAAGTAAAGACATTTCTTCACTTTAATCAGCAATAAAAGCAGGAAGAAATTAGAATTTGCTTCCCATCAGTAAATCTCCTGCACATGTTCCATCTACTCTAAGGGGTCCTCATTACCATAGATGTGAAAATCTCAGCTCTGAAAATCTTTGTAACATAATCTAGCATGAAAACAACATCTTGTTGTGGAAGGAAATTGAGGCACAGAGAGTCTCATGGAACTGGAAAACTTTTGACCCAAGACTGGCCTTCTTACTGGGGAAACACTGACCCAAGACACTGGCCTTCCTGGTAGGAAACTTTCTTCTTGAGCCTAAAAGTGAAAGGAGCCATGATGACCACCAGTTGCTTCAGCTCCATTGTATAGGAGCTTTTTTATGAGGAAGGTTTTGTCTCAAAAATATTTCTATATTCATATATTTAGCTCTTTATAACTACAAAGTCCTCAGTATGAGTATCTAGTGATTCTAGAGAATCAATTCAGACAGTACTGACCTTACTTTGAATGGATGCCTTGCTTCTGCCTTGCCAATAGTTGCCAGTTTCTTCAGAACGGTTTTCCTTCTCTCATGGGGAGTGGTCCTGGAGAGAAGGGGGTTTCAGAAGAGCTGGGTTAGCTTTAGGGATTGCCTCCAGCAGGATTGCAGAAATAATATCCAAGCATGCTCTGGTCAGTGACAAGGTGTGGATCGGTCATAGGCTGGACTCTGGTCTGGGAGGGCTTTTCCAGTGACTCTGGGATTCTGATACAGGTGTATGGGCAGCAAGAGGAACAGGAGAGACAGTCTGGGGCTGCTCTTGGATGTGTCTGCGTGTAGTGAGGAACGTGTGGCTGTGTCCATAGCAGCACTGGTGCATATCTGAGACTTGAAATGCACTTGAGGTTTGGGGAACACTGGCCTCAAGAGAAGGCTGTGGTGAGAGTGTGCAGATGGTAACTCACAGCATAAAGGTTCAGCCTGGCAACGTACTGGTTGAAAGACAGTGTGATATGGCAAGTCTTAATAGTCAAATGTGTTGGTAAAAGGAGGAGGAGAGAGAATAAGGAAAATTGCCAAATTTTAAGGAGCAGTTCAGAATTTACCAAGTGTAAAGGAATCCAGAGAATCCTGGGTCCCTCCTGTGCTGTCAGCTCTGCATTGCTGTCTCTAGTCCTTGGTGACCCAGCCCAGGACAGCATTGCCTCTTTGCCCAGCTCTACAGGGACACTTGGCTGCGGTGGGGTTTGTGGGATGTACAGCTACCTGCTGCAAGGAGGTTGGAGACCTAGAAGTTATTGAACCAAAGCTGAGTTCTCATGAAACATCCTCTCTATTGGTGTTACCCCAGGCTGGGCGCTTGCAGGTGACCGGGGCGTGGCTGCTCTTTGTTCCAGCGCTCTCTCCTGGCACACCCCTCTCCCTGAGCTTTGTTATCTATCCAAATTGTTAGCAGAAAAGATAGATGTATGCAAAGCGCTTTCACTGAGTCCAAGCTGGAACAGCTGTCAGAGATGCAATCCCACTTAGTTGGTCTTCGTAAAATGCGTGCGGCATTTTTAAGAGTCTGGATAAAGGGTAAAGGCAAACTGCGCCCATTTAGCAGGAGGCAGCATGTGACAGCTGACAAAGTGACAGTGGGCCCCTGAACAGCCCATGTCACTCTTCAGCAGGAGGCCCTGAAATGCCCATTTTAATTTAAATGTTATTTTCAAATAAAATTGCCACTTTGGGATAATTGCTTCGTACTGTGTAACTTTGAGAACACCGTACCGAGCAAAGTGGGTGCAGCTTTCCTTATTGTTGTTCTTATTTGTTATTGTGTGGCACCATATGGGGCTGCAGCCCTGTGCTCTAGGTGGTCCCCAGCTCTGCCTGCTGCACAAATCAGCCTTTTGTTCTGGGAGCCATTGTTTTAAAAAACAGAACAACCCCCCCCAACCTCCGCGCAAGGTAAGGGCCGGGAATTGGGGGTGATCTCAGCCACGAGCATTGTTTGGGGGTTGTTGGCAGGGTTTGCTGGTGACCACATCCACATCGACGGGCACGACAGAAACGCTCGTTTTCCTTTGTGCAGAATGACTTGGGAGTCTTTTCATCTGAAAGCTCCACTAACTATTCACTTTCCCTTTTCTTTCTGGCCTTTAGAGCCTCCTGGTATGGCACAAACAAAAAAGCAAAGCCCATTTCTAGCCATTCTGCAAATGAAATCTGTGTGTTTACAAATTCTGGTTATTTAAATCTTCCCCTTGTTTGGAGAGGAAAGTGTCACCGATGGTTGCAATGGGTATGCAGGGTTCTTTTCCTTGTGTTTTGGTTTTTGATACCCTGAGGCTTGGGATGTCCTGGTAATGGAGTGGAGAGGTCAGGAGAGCGGCGGTGAGAGCCTCCATCTAATTCACACCTTGGCACCAGCACGCTGGGGCTGACAGGTCCAATTTGTGGTGGCACTGTGTGACAGGTGTCAGCACTCAGCAGTTGCACAGGAGCACACACGGCTGCCGAGTCAGGAGAGAGGGGATGATTGAACATTCTGCAAATGAGACACCCGGGGAAAGGAAAACACACGCACACCCGCACACAACAATTCAGTAGGAAATCTGGGCTAATTAACGCCTGCTGTTGCCTGATGCGTGGCACGGCCCCTCAAGGACTCTTTGCCATTCGAGAGTTGAAAACATGTCAGGAGGTTCTTCTTTTCTCTTGCATGAAGAATATTATGACATTTTAGTGCTAAAAAAAGTTATAACTTTCTGAGTTTTCATAGCAAGTTGTGAAACTTCTTGAAGTTCAGCCTTACCAGCTCCATCCCTCCCCATCTTGTGTCTTAATCAGGTCACCTGGCAAGACACACCTCCTGAAATCTGACCTTCTCCTGGATACATGTGTTCCCTGTACTGTGCTTCCCTGTTGGCCTGCAGAACAGGGTCAATGCCTTCCATGCCGATGGCGGAAATGATCCTTTCAAATTTGCTGTTGGTACCATTGGCTGTGGAAGCATCATTGGCTTTTGGGAGTGGCTTCCCCAGATAACCAGTGGCCAAATGCCATAGGCGTTACCTTCTCCAGCCAGGGAGACAAAGGCTGCAGAAATTTGGGGCACTCTCTGTGCCTGGTCCTGGGTTCAACCCTCATTGCTGCATCTGGGAACGTGTGCTGGGAGCAGCATCATTTTCAGCTGAGAAAAATTTGCTGGAGAAGAGCAGGGGTGTTTCCGTGGTTCTCCTAAAATTCTGGTGGTGATGGGGAAGAAGCAATTCCCGAGTACATGTTGATACAGCACAGCCCTGGCCTGGCTGCTCGGGGCTCTGGAGAGGCTTGGGATGCATCTGATGTGTCTGTGGCTGTGAGGGGCACAGCCTATGCCAGCCACCCCTAATGAGCTTTGCATTAGTGTCATGAGAAGAAGATTCCCAGAGCTTAAATTTGCCTGGCACGTGAGAAATGCAGCTTGATCCTTATTCTCCATCCTACGACCTTCCCATCACAGCTTCTGTCGTGGTGCAGCTCGGTGGCTTTGTGCTTTCCTGGGACTGAATTCTAGAGTGGGTTAGCAGTGGGGGACTGCGATACTTGAAATTTGTCTGAAGTGGGAGGATCCCATCATTTGGAGAAACAGCTCTGTACAATGCTGCAAATCAACGGGATGCTGGCTTGTCCTGCTGAGAAAGTCAGCAGAGCCAAAACTGAATTTAAAGGAAGCCTGTATTATTGTTATTATTATTATTATTCATGTCAGGGCTCCATTGGGAAAATCTTTATCTGCATTAAAACGTACATAGGAAGAGGAAAGAAGAAAAGGCCAAGAAGAGGATGTACTACAAAGCATTCCTTTGAGCTCAGCTCCACGCCTCTGTAAAGTTCATTGCCAGGCTCTTTGCAGGGAGAGAATTTGGGTTCAAGGTTGAGCTGGAGACGTTTCCTGGCAGAATGTATATCCCCTGATCACACCTTTAGGAGATTATCCCATCATTAAATATTTGTAGGATAACAGGAGAAGCCTAATTTAGTTTTTGTTTCTTTTTCTCTGTGGTTTAATCACAGATGAAAGAGACTAATAGCACTACAGAGCTTTCTGGTGATCAAAGGCCAATCAATCCTCTTTGTGGAGTAATTAACTATTTGCTAAACTTGCAGAATTGATTTCCATTTAGGGCTAAGAGAGAGGGTTTTAAATGAAGACCGATTTACCAGGCGTGAGGCGGGAATCTCAGCACTGATGCCAGGAGATACTCAGAGTGATGAATTGGAGCCTGCTAATTGGAGGATGAAAAATACAGCTGGAATCTGGCCCCGTTTGCTCCTACTTTGGTGGAAGACAGGAAAAGGGAAATCAGGCTGAGAACCTGACAGATGGCTTTGTGCAACAGTAGCAGGGAGAGCACCGAGTGGTTGGAGCAGCGTCCGACTGGCTGGAGGAAACATGGATGGAGCCAGCGCAGGACTGGGTTGCAGTGAATCCATCATCCAGGTAGATGTTCTGTCAAGGAACAATTCTGGCTGCTCAGGCACAGCTTTGGGCTGGTTGCAACTGCACTACTTCCCTCAATACAAAATCAGTCAGGCAGCTTTTTATGGCTGCAGCTTTAGTTTGCCAAGAAATTTTTAGCACCATGGATTAAATCATGGCTTTTTGAAAAGCTGAGGGATAGAACATCCTTTGGCACTCCAGAGTGGAGATATGAGGGCTGCTCTGTGTTCATAAGTGCTGCAGCCTTGGAAGGATGATCAGGATGCTGGGCCTTACCTGAGAGTGTCCAAATGGGCAGCTGTTTGTGGATATGGGGCATCTTCTACAAGCAGAGGAACTAAAAAGTTTGGAATTCATAATCCATGATAGTAAATGGGATGGAGAAATGCAGTAGCAGCTTGTAAACTGTGAGTGGCACAGGAAAAATGGTTGGGGAACAATTAGAAGAAGCAAGTGCGGTATTCACCAAACAGAGAAAGTTTAAACCAAAGACAAGTTGGTACCTTTTCTTAGAGCACAGAATTAACTTATGGAATTTATTGCACAAGATATTGTGGAAGACAAAAGAATAAATGAGTTCAAGATAGATGAAATTTGTGGACAAGAGGTTCATTGGTGGGTACTGAACACAGGAGCTGGATGAAATACCAGCTGGGGAGTCCCTGAGCAACTGCCCATGTTCTCTGGCCGTGGCTGGAGACAGGACCCTGGCTTTCAGCTGGACCCAGCGTGGTGGTTCTCAGTCCCCACCCAGTGGTGTGTGGAGCCCTGCATTGCCAGGGCACGAGACAGCAGCACTGGGAAGTCCACACACTTAACTTCTGGGGTTTGGGGCTTTTTTGTACAGCTCTCAGAACCTCAGACCTTCCAGGGTCACCTCCTGGCTCTCAGAGTAAGTCCAAACCTTCCCTGAGGAGAAAAAAACAAATTAGAGAAAACACTGTAAATCTGACCTTGCTCCATCCAATTGGTGCACAAATCTGATGTTACTGTATCGTGGAGAAATTTGGCTCTTCTCTGTCAGAAGATCCATAGGAACCCATGTGCAGCAGCAGCAGCTGGGCAGGCGTTGTTGCCTGGTGTCGAGATGATTGTATTTGCTTGTCAGAAATTGAATTCGCCTATTAGAGAGCTAAGACTTGATTTTTTTCATTTACACACAAAGCTGGAAGGGAAAGTTTCTTCTGAGGTCCCTCCAGACCTCTTTAAGCAGGGGTATAATTATTCTCTGTTGAGAAAGAGCAAAAGGAATTCTAGAGCTGTTTAAACAATTAGGAGTGGAGCTGTGCCGGCGTGGCCGAGCACGGCACCTCCTCGCGCTGCCCGGCGGCCTGGGCTGCCTCGCTGCAGGGTAATTGCGTTAGGGACCCGTGCACTGCCTGAAAATCAATTCTGTTGGGCCAGCGTGTTTGTTGGGAAATCCACTCAGGCAATTGAGGAGTCCATTAGGCTGCGGGCCCCGCGCGTGACCTTCCCAGGATTGGGGTTGACACTTGAACGAAGGCGTTTGTCCAGCTAAAGGACAGTGCTACCAGCAGACTCTTACCTCCCCTAAATTGGATTACTCAGATCTGCTTGTTCTCTTTAAACATAGCTGCTTCAGGTTTTTTACCCCTCTCTTCCTGTCTGTCTGAGACAGTTACCTGTGATTACCGTTAACAGCCCCTCCTTAGCTATTCCCAGGCCGTTACTGTCTGGGAGCGCCCTGCAGCTCCTCTGCTCAGCTGGGGTGGCTTGGACCAGGGAGTCGGTTCTTCCAGCCCTTCTCCAGCAGCAGTCTCTTCACAGAATCCCAGACTGGTCTGCTTGGAAGGGACCTGAAAGCTCACCCAGTCCCACCCCCTGCCATGGGCAGGGACACCTTCCACCAGACCAGGTTGCTCCAGGCCCTGTCCAACCTGGCCTTGGACACTGCCAGGGATCCCAGGGGCAGCCACAGCTTCTCTGGGCACCCTGTGCCAGGGCCTCCCCACTCTGTGAGTAAAGAAAATAATGGGTGATAACACAAGACTTACCTTAAAATGCTCAACCCATAACATACACAGAAAATCCCAGCATTCTTGAACAGTTTTACATGGGTAACTTCCACTTTGTGTTTTTAACTCCAGGAGCAGCTGTTAGTGGACTCTTACAGTGATTAAACTCAAACATCTCCTCCTAGAGCAGGTTATCAGCTTATGCTGTCTTCCAGTGCAGAAGATATTGTCTGAGGACATGAAACAGAAATGGTTTTTTGCTTTTCTCCAAAAGTATGGTGGGAAAAATGGAAAACAAGGTTGAGGAAGAAGTAAGTAGTTTGAAAGAAGAATGTTTTGTGTGCATTTTGTAAATTATGTGTGAGAAAAGGGAAGGAGGAGAGGGGCAGGAAAGGGGTTGCGGTGAATGTTGTGTTAGTACATTTTGGCAGTAAGTGAAGATCCTTAACAATGCTCTTTCAGTGGGCAGGGACCAGTGGGATGGGTACATGGACACTGTGTAACTGGAGAGAACACCATTACAGTGGGAAAACCTGTTTGAACAAGTGTGTGGAGGAGCTGAGATGAAAATGCACTGGACGTCATGATTCAGTTGAACTTTTTTGGTGCTGATAAAGTGTTTCCAAATCAGTTTGATAATATCTCTGGGAAAGATACACTGAGATAGCAAAAAAAAAAAAAAATCCAAGTCTTCTCTGTGTATGCAGAATCTCTGTTGCAGCTCCCGTGGGAGTCAAAGTTCTTGCTTAGCATACAAAGGCTTAGGAGTTTTATAGTGTTCAGACTCTTAATCTACAGAGCGTAATTTAATCCTCTTTTATCTGGCTGCACCACAAAGCCCCAGCTGTAAATAAATCCTATGGTGATGTGGATGCAGCTGCAGCTTCTGCTTCCTCACCTGTACCCAGTAAATATTTCTGCAAAACAGATGAAATTAGGTGGTAATACACCTGTGTGTGATACATAAAGAGTGAGGTGTGCAGCGGGGCAGGCTGGACGCAGCAGACCTTAAACACAAGTGATGGCTCTGAGTGGCTGCTCAGCTGCCTGCCGATAGCAATGATTTTCTGTTTTCCTGAGACCCAGCGCTTTGCCCTCCGCTCCTCAGGGCTGTGCAAGGTTGGGAAGGCACAGGAGTCCTCCAGACTGGCTTTACAAATGTTACCAGCTGGGACATGGGGTCAAATGGAAGGTGAATTAATTTCTGCCCCTGTGTAATGCCCATCCCGCCATGTCCAGGTCAGATGCCAGGCCCCATTACGGGTCTGTGGTGTCACCTCCAGGTCGAGCAGTGGTCATAGCTGACCTCTGTGGGAAAGGTTTATTTGCATATTAAAATGATCAACATGCTTGACTAGGGAATACTTTTTTTCATCCTTTTTTTGGCACTATTGTCGTGGCAACGGCAGTTTTCCATAGTGCCGAGATACATGCAGTTGGGATAACTCTGTAGTTCCTAGAATAACTTCCAAGCTACAGAGAAGAAACTTCCATTCAACAAGTAGTAAGTTGCCTTTCTTGGATGAGGGTCATGGCTGAAGTGGACTGGAAATCAGAGTCCAGACTGGAGCCAGCATTTAGGAGTGAACTGGAGGTACTGGCCTGGAGAATGTGCGGCTGCACACCAGGAAACTTTGCTCCCAAATCTCTGCTACTGTACCTGGGCAGGTTTCTACTGAGCTCAGCAGAGCCCTGGAAACTGCTGAGGTAGGATATGTTGCCTGGTGGGTTGGAGGTGGGCCTTGGGTGAGACTAAGTCTGATTATGTGTGATGATCACACATCATCTTTGTTCCCTCCAAGTGGGAAGCCAGCTCAAGTAACTTCAGATTCACATCTCATCAAGGCTTCAGAAAGCAAATGTTAAAGAAAAAGTAAAACAGAAAAATGGCATTTTCTTTCAAAAGTGTTCCAAGGAGGTTATATCCATCATTGGGGAAGAAAGGGGACTTGGGGCAGGGAGAGGGAGATTCAAACAACAGTGTTGATGCATGAATATTTTGATGAGCACTTGATCTGCAGAAGCTTCTGTTGTGGGTGCATTACATCATGTCTTTGTCTGCTGTCCTTGATTTACCTCCCTGTCCTTCCCTGATTTTACAGCCGTGGCCCACGGTGACCCCGGCTCCGTTGCTGCTGCGGCCTTGGGAAGGATAAGCTATTCCTCCCCAGACAGCGATCCCCTCTCTGCCCGCGTGCCGTGCAGCTCTTCTAATGACATCCTCAATACCAGCAAAAGATGAATAATAAAAACTGCTGCCATTGGTCCCAGAAGGGCCTTCCGAGGAGGTTTGTTTCAGAATAATGAGTATGGAAATTCTGCATCCATAATGAACTGCAAGCAGTCTTCCAACTCACTCGTGCCGAAAATTCACACTTGCCTCTCCCGTAACTTGTCACTTTTCTTTTATTATTATTGTTCAATATGTAAACAAGGCCAAGAAACTCTTTGTTCCTTTGTGCCTCCTTACATTTGTCCATTAATCCCAGTCTCCCTCCCCTCCCCCCAACACAGGCAGGATTACACAAAGCAAAAGTCATTAATTTTTATCTCTGACTATCTGTGGGCTTTTTAATGTGGCCTGGCTTGCTTATGCACCAGCAATTACATGTCATAAGTGCTTGTAGATGCTGAAGCAGTATCGCGGGCTGATGAATCACTGCCTTCCCCTCTGATTAGTATGCGAGGGGCTGTGCTCTTCTTTGAGCAGCTGGCATGCCAATGAGGATCTGGCTCTGCTGGTCAAGGCATCTGGACATGAATTCAATATGGATTGCTTTAATTAAATGGCTAAGCACACAAGGAGCTGAGGAACAACTCCATCATTGAGTGAAACTTGAAAATAAAGTCGACGTGAGAGTGTAGGTAGTAGGGATTGTTTAAACACCTGTTGGCTCCCTGGTGAACCTGCAGGTTCCTGTTTCCTTAATGAAGTTCCTGCAAGTGGCTGAAATTTCTTCCTGATTTATTCCTCAGATAAATCTTATTTCTAAAATTAGGTTTATCCTCAAAAGTTTAGGAATAGGTGAACTTGGTTTCATTTCTCTGCTCTTTATAGGAATTGTTATTCTTTTTTTAAAAGTAAGATTATTGCAATTTGTAGAAGCAGCTGTTTTAAGGAGGGATTGGGCAGCTGTATGTGGTGCCAGTGGGATGTGGAAAGTAGCAAAACATTTCTGAATATGCCAGGGTGGAGCAGTAAGAGATAAGAGAGAAAAGCACTGCGAAAGACTTCTTGTGCCCCCTTCGAAAGTCTGTGAATTAGACAAATTGCAATAAATACTGAGGGTGTATTTCCTCCAGCTCATTATCAGTCTTTACAAAATGGGACTGTGAAGCCTGTTCATTGCTTTTAGATTTTTCTGGTCAGTTATAGGTTTTTTAATTTCTGCTCTACAACTTCCTGTACTTGGACATCAAATTGCAGGTCTGGTTAAAGCATTGAGTCACACTGAAAGGTTCCAAGTTCATCTGAACTGTTGAGTTTATCGACTAAAGTGTTATCAATAAAAATGGGCCCCTATCTCCAGTATATGAAGCTGGATTCCCAGACCGCTTCCAGACCAGCCCCTTATCCTCTGTGTTCCTGCCAGCACTGTCATATTGACTCATGCAAAATATGGTATTTACCTTAAATCGACAGAATCCCTTTGTTGCTTGAAAAGCTCCTACAAACGGAACGTGGAGCGATGGCTGTGCAGACGTACAGATGACGCCAAAGGCTTTTTGTGCCAACATGGCCTTTCCAGCTGCTGCCATCCTCTCTCCTGCCTGGCTGCCCATGGACGGAGAGGGAACCTCTGGGTGGGATGGGTGTAGGATGCTCTGTGCTTCCCAAGCACAGACAAACTTCACGGGTGCAGGTGTGTGCAGAGAAAAAGGAAACAGCAAATGAAGGGTGAGGGATTGGTCTTTGATGTCTTTTGGTTGGGAAAGCTGTGGTTCAGCCCAAGCCCACCTCTGGAATTTTCATCTGCTTAGTGATTTCAGGCACTTTGAGCGTGGCCGTTGTGATGGCTTGAGGGACACCAGAAGGTTGCTTTTCTTTCCTTCCACATGCAGTTTACCATCCTTCTGAGGTCATTATTGCTCACTGTGTTTTGGGGAGTGGGACAAAGCTGTTGTTTCATCAGTGACAGAGATGAAATGAATCCTCCTCTGCTCTCACATCTGCTAAAATCTGGGGCCTCCATGCTGGGGACTCACAGCATGGCCTCCAAAGCCACCTCCTCACCTGTGGTGAGCCTCACTGCATCCTTATTCTGCAAATTAAATTAAAGTAGAATCCATATTAAGGGTATTTTTCCCCATGTTTTATATTTTAAGAGACTTTCTCATGTCTGTTGTATGATGCCCATGCTTCATAAACCAAAGAGATTCATCCTGTCCTTTGTCTAAATGAGGGACAAGTGGATGATGAGCTCCCCGGCGGTATCACAATTTTCTGTGCTCTCAGGAAGAGGTGTAAATCTGTTAAAATTAAAAGAATTGCAGAAAACACACCAATAACATGGCAACAGGGATATCTTTTTGATAATCTTGGGTATTCATTGTGACTAAATAGATGTTGCACAATTTCCCACTTGCTAGTTGTTTGGGATTTTAATGTAAATTACAAACTACATGATTGCAGTTCACTGCTGCAGCATCTATTTCTTAAGTTTTATCTTTACCACAATTGGTTTTGTGTTGATGGGGTCTCCAGTAATTCCCCTCCTTTCCCAATTCATTTTTATGCCATGGCTCCTCGAGGTCACTTCCTAAAGAATTTCAGTGCCCTCTGGATGATGCCACTCCTGTGTGGAAAACATCCTTTGGCTTCTAAAGGCAGATTTTATATGCAAGCAGAATTTAGTTTATTGTCTCTGTAGCTGTTATTCATCTCTGAAGCACATCTAGAACTCAGTTTATCCCCCTTGGTTTCCCCTGCCCCCCAAAACTGCCCTCTCCACCTTTGTTCCCTGGGTCCCTCCTCCCGCGCTGGTCGCAGCTCGCGCCGAGCGGCTGCTCCAGCACGCAGGATACTATACTTAGTGCAACCCAGTTTACTCTCATCATTTTAATAGTGGACCGAAGGTATGTTGCCATGTGAACAAGTCATCGTGTCACCATGGCAACCGGCTGGATTGCAGCACCGCTCCGAGGACTGGACTTTTTTTCCCCCCCCCCCCCCTTCCCCTTTTTTTTTTCCTACTCGGTGCTTTTCCTATTGTTAAATCTGATGAAGGGCTCACAATGGGAGGATTCAGGCTGCTTTGGGAAGCAGCTTTTCATTTAAACCTGGAAGTTGTTGTATAAACAGCAAGGCCAGTGTGCCACGGGATTCACTTTCAAGGCAGACTTGAGGAGGGCTTTGAACCAGGACCCCGGTGTGTTCTGCAGCTTGATCAGGACTGAGACAATTACACGTCTTGGCACCTTTCAGACTCCTCTCCACACTCCCCTCTGCTGCCCGCAGTGGGGTCCCAGACGCTCGGCCGCGGATTGGGTGACCCCCGGACAGCCCTTTGCTGCTGCTGTGAGCCTTTTTTGCTTTTGGAGATATCAGTAGGCCAAAATTAGACACACTGAGAGGTTTCATTTTATTTAGGGTTTTTTTTCCACCTTCTCCATCCCACGTCACATAGGCAGCTTCCAGCACCAAGCAGTGGGGGCAGAGGAGCAACATGAAAAGATAAATGATTCAGGCACTCAGACGCGAGAGCAGCGAGAGCCTTGTGTGTGCATCCCTACGCACAGGAACGGTGACGGAATATGTAGGACTCTTAAGAAGACTGAGGAAAAAATATGCAAATAAAATACAGCGATTAAGCCTGAACTGTGAAACATTATTTTATACATTAAATTCCAGTAATTCAACAATTTTTTTTTCCCTGAAACTACATGAGAACATATAGGCTGGGATGGTGGGGATCATTCCCAGCCTCTTCCGAGGTGTGGGTTGTTCTAGCCACAGTCCTGGTGTGGCATAAAGAGCTCTTAGGAAAAGGGCGTCTCCTGTAGAATTTCCAGAGCTTGAGTAGCGGCCTGTGGGATGGCAGCAGATTCTGATCTGCTGCGAGTACAACTGTGTAACCTCAAGGGACCCCTCAGCCTGCCTCGATCCACTTCCAGCACAGCCCTCCTGTGTGATTCTCTCCCGTGGCAGCAGATGAGTAAGATCAGGAAGGAAGCAGGAGAAAAAACAACCCCAAATATGGTTGCAGACAGTCACTGGGCCGGGAACTGCTGCTGGTGGCTGGTCTTCACCAAATCGTCAAGGTTGGAAGGAACCTTTCAGATCATCAAGTCCAACCATCACCCCAACACCACCACAACCACCCCTAAACCACATCCCAAGTGCCACATCCAGACATCTCTTGAACGCTTCTGGAGAGGGTGACTCCAACCCCTCCCTGGGCAACTTCTTCCAATGCCTGACCACTCTTTCAGGGAAAAATATTTTTGAAGTATCTAATCTCTCTTGATGTGCTGATGCAAACTAGAGATTGGATCTGAACACACAGAGCAGTTTCACTCTGGGTGAAGAAGAGGGAGAGGCAGGTGGAGGTGCTGTTTGGATGGTGCCTGGGACAGTGAACAAAAATGCAACAATGTGCAGTTTTGGACACAGGACAGCGGTGCTCATCACTGGTGCTGGCCTGGAACACATCACAGTGAAGCATTTATTCCCACTGTCCCATGCCTGCACATGGGGCTCCTGTGTTTGTGGTGCTGACAGCCAGGCCAGGCTCGTTTGCACACACACCTTGCCCCGCCGGCTCTGGCAGCAGCCCCTGCCCCTCAGCACTCACACTCATTTAGGCAGGCAGTTGGTGAGGTGAATCGCCCTCCGTAGGCAGCAGGGATCATCTCTTCTTTGTGCATAAAATTACAGCAAACAAGCCTCAAATAACACAGGACACTTTCATAATTGATTTATGCGAGGACTCTGAAAGTTCTATTACCTTTTGTTTAGCTCAGGGGGCCTGACTCTGTGCAATCCATTGCTGAAACTAATTACAAGATATAATTAAACTGTGACACGAAGATATTATACCGTTAGTTTACTAATGACACCGCGAAGCTGTACCACCAGCGCAGGACAGTGATTATGCTTCATTCATTATTTATCCCTTTGCTAAATGAGACGCTGACATTTTCAAAAATTACTTTGAGGTTTCTTAATTGTCAGCAGCAGGATGGACTAGAAGGAGCTCTCCTTCCTCTTAGTTACTTATCTGAACCTCAGATGTATTATTAGCAAAAAAAACCCAAACCAAAAAAACCCCAACCCCCTCCCCCACTGGGGTCTCTGGGCATTGTTGGGCTGGTCCGGGGCTGTTGCTGCTGGGTGCTGATGGCAGGTGATGGACACGCAGAGTCTGCAGGGGAAGGGTCTCCTCTGGCATTTCCTGCCACTGCCTGGGTAACCTGTGCTGCTTTATCTGAGGGTAATGTTCAGTTTTAAGTGGTTTGGTGCCAGCTGGAGGAGTCTGTCCCACTGCTTCCTCTGAGCATCTTCTTGCATCGTTGTTGCTGTAATAACTTTTTGGACTTTATCGATCAGTAAAGGCTTTGTCCATTAGTATTACTAAAATAGAATTATTTACCTTAAAAAAAACCTTGTTACAAGTGCTCTAATTGGCATAAAGCAGAACAGGCACTGCCATATTCTCAAAAAACAAGATGCATTTACTGACTTCCTCATGAGAAGTTCTGGTTGTTTGTCCATAGAGGCTTCTCTCCTTCTCCCTCTGTGCCTCCCCACCCTCTGTATTTCGTGAGTCTGGAGAACCTAAAAGCACATCTGGCACTGACCTCTGGGTCACCTTCCCACCACGCAGCCTGTTTTCCTCAGGGCACCACTGGACAGCTTAAGATGAGGTTTAATTTCTTCTGAGTGTAATGGCATCCGGCATCTATAATTACACTGTTTTCTGTGCTGTGCTGATTAAATACGATTTACCCAGAGAACCAAATGATGAATATTTGAGCGGAGTGTGTTGAACCAATAGCTAGTTAAATAGTCATAATAAATAAACTTGAAAGAGGAGAAGGAAGAGGGGCTCATGAGTTATGGGACATTAGCAGGTGTGAGAAAAAAGAAAGTGAAATTAACACTAAAGGCAGAAGAATATTTCTAGTGCTTCATCTAAAGAAAAGGCCAAAAGACCCAGCTTTAATGGCTTCCCACTGCCAGAGGGCAGGGTTAGGTGGGATATTGGGACAGAATCCTTCCCTGTGAGGGTGGGGAGGCCCTGGCACAGGGTGCCCAGAGAAGCTGTGGCTGCCCCTGGGATCCCTGGCAGTGTCCAAGGCCAGGTTGGACAGGGCCTGGAGCAACCTGGTCTGGTGGAAGGTGTCCCTGCCCATGGCAGGGGGTGGCACTGGGTGAATTTTAAGGTCCCTTCCAACCCAGACCAGTCTGGGATTCTGTGAAGTCCCACGTTTGGATTTCTATCATTGTCTTCCAAAGAAGAGGGATTTTTTTCCTTCTTTTTGCTCCCTCTGAATTAGTTTAGGAGTTGTACTGATTTGATCAGGTCTGAGGGTGATTAACTCCTGTTTGTTGCACGTTTTAACCCTGAAAAGTGCAACGGGCTGTGAAAGGTGAGGGCTGTGTCTTCTCCAGACATCCATTGATGCTGGGTTCCCAGCTCTCCTCAGAACCAGGAATGGCTGCAGCTCTGCGCCCACTGGCCAGGAAGGAAGAGTGTGCAGTGTTAGCAGAATTCCAGAATATTTGTATATTTTACACAAGTCTTTGGTCTCTGTTAGTAGAAAGTGAAGAGCGAGATGCTGGTGGGGTCACAGTTCAGCTCTTGGCTTTTTCCAACCTGGAATCAAACAGCAGCTCAGAAATGGGTGAGTTGGAAGGAAATTGTTTCCTGGAGCCTTATTTACCCAATAAGCAGTAAATGTTTAATGGCCTCGAAGTGTGCTTCAGAGAAATCAAGTGATTGCAATTGCTTAAAGACACTGGTAGAAAAGGGATTAAGAAGACATTAGATTAGTACCTGGTGCTTCGTGAGCTCCAAAAACCCCAGAAGGTGTCAAGCTGATTTCTTCCGTAAGTGGCATTTCAAGCAGAACGTTTCCCTCCTGGATACAGGTGAGCACTGGCTTGTTTTAGGAAAACTCACACGTAGCTGTAGGAGCTGCTGGCAGCCTGATCTTCCTGTTGGTGACCTCGGTTCAGGTGGGATTTAGGCTGTTCTGGTGGGCACTGAGAGCTGGGACAGGGACACCAGGACTGCCAGCTGCAGGCTGAGAGTCCTCAGCACCAGCTGGGGTTTCTGCCTCTGCAGAAGTTACTCCCGGGATTAAGCAAGAGGGGCTTGGAGAGTTTGTTTAAATACAGAGTGTGGAGCCCCTCACAGAGCCGGAGCCTCTCCTGTGAGGCCGTTTCCATTCAGTGCCTCTGAAGTTCTCCTGGGTTTTTGTGCCATTGTAGGAATAAGGTGCTTTAGCGTTTTCCCTAGCTCTCTCCTCCCTCTCTATCCCCCCAGTGAACTGCAAGACTCTAAATATAGGTCACCCCAGGCAATTAGGGAAGAGTTGCTGGTTTTGAAAGACTGAGCAGGCAGGAAGCTGGGTTTCCAAATGAGTTATCAGGTGAGATGATGTTTGGCCCCAGCCAGAGTGACTGACAGGGGGTCTTCATGTTCACAGATACATTATATAAACATGGGGAGATATAAGAGATCTTCTGCACTAATTACTTCGAAGGCTGTATTAATCACAAGACACTTTAATACTCAATCAATACTTGCATTTGTCAATGACCTTGTAAATCTCCTCACTTTAACTCTGCTGTGTGGCAAAAGCGTCATCTGACATCTTCAGGGGGCTGGTTTTGTGCAGCTGTTGCTCGGTAAAATATATATTTTGCAAAGTCTTAGTTCCAGTGTTTAAAGTTCAGTTTCAGAAGTGGAAATAGGAAGAGGATAGATGTTAAGGCAGCTGTGTAGCTGTGGTCTAACCACTGGGTCATCATTTTTGATGTGAGCAGGGCTCACACCAGCTGAAGGGGACATTTCATATGGCATCCATGGATTCCGGCTTCACCCGAAGACTGGGCCGTGGTGGCTTGATGGCAGAACAATGAGGTCTTTGCCATACTGTATGTTATAACTGGATGTGGGTATTAATGGCAGGGTACTGGATTGCTGGCCTTAATATCTTTTAGATGTCAGGGACATGAAACTTGGTAATTTCATCAGAGTAAAGGAAGAAAGTAATGTCTTTAAATTCAGAAAAGATTGCACTGCTGCCCAGATATTCAAAGTGGAAAAGAGCCATGGTGTTGGTTTTCTGTAAGGCACTGAACTAGAGGAGGGAAACTGAGAGGAAAAAAGCCTTGTGCACTATTAACTCCTGGCTAGTTGGAGCTGTTTACATTTTTTAGAGTTTTTCCAGCTGTTATCCTGTTGTTTGAGCAGGTATTTCTCATAGTCCCAATGGAATTGTACAACTAATAATATTTTACCTGCCTGCGTTTGGGATTTTTTTAAATGAGTCCTGTGGGTGGTTTGCTCAGTTGCTTCTGTGTGGCAACCAGAAAGCAAAGCCTGGTGCTCGGCTAGGTCCCAGACTCGCTGAGGCTGGAAGGCACCTCTGGACATTGTCCTGTCCAGCCCGAATGTCCATGTCTGTCCTGCGCTGGGGAGCCCAGAACTGGGCCCAGTTCTGTGCAGACACAGCCTCAGCAGTGCTGAGCAGAGGAGAAAGATGGGATGGGCTCCGTCCAGCCGCTGCCCGCGTCCCTCCCAGCACATCCCAGGGCTCTGCTGGCTCGTGATCAGCCCAGTGTCCTCCTCTGCAGGAGCCCCTGCGTGTGCTGGTGCCTGGGCTTGCTCCTGCCTGGGTGCAGAGCCGGGCTTTGGGCTCTCTTGGATTCCAGGATCCCCCTTGGCCCCGCTGAGGTCCCCGTGTGGGGCAGCACAGCTCCAGGGCGTCACCGCTCCGTCCACAGCCTGGCTGGAGAGGAGCTCCGTGCGTGTCCAGCTGCTTCATGGGGCTCTGCCCCGCTCCAGCCCTGCTCTGCGCTGCGGGGTGCCCTGCACCATGGCTCTCAGCAATCCCAGTGAACCTGGCAGCTTTCTCATCACAGTTCCATGCATTTTTTCCAGGGATTCTTGTTGGTAATTGTTACAGCGTTCCTGCTTTGCACTCTTGCCTTGGTTATCAGATCTACAGGTCAAGGTTTGCAAATATTTAGACCGATTTGTTAGTCATTGCATGTGACTCTTTTCTTTATAATGAAAAAGGTTTTGTCTTTAAAAATCCCTTTATTGGGTCAGTACTTCATTTCCCCATCCCTGGCAGAGCAGTTTGGGCGGTCACACAAACCCATCTTCCTGTATTCTCCACTGTTGCGTACGTTATACTCTTCAGAGACATTTCATCTCTATGCTCTTTTCTGTGGAATCCTCCTGCAGAAATCTCATCAGCAGCATAACAAAAATTACCTTTTCCCGCTCCAACTGCCCCTGCCTTAGTCACTGCTGTCAGATCTGAAGCTGCTCAGCTGCAGAGGGAGGAGAGTTTAGTGCTTTCCCTCTGCTCTCAGGCCATTTTTCCTATGCTTCTTTTTTATTCTTGTATTTTATTTGTGGTCCCTGTCATTCTGTCGGGGCAAAGGGGTAAAGAGATTTGACACTAAGTGCGGGGAAATGCTGTATCTGGAATCTATCTTCTAGACGGCAAAAGAATAAAAATTCATGGCAGGACAGCGGCTGCTGCCACGTTCCCCAAGACATATTGCAGGTAGCGTTATTTATTGTGGCACGGAGTTCATGGAAGTGCTACCTCAAAGCACCCGGAGAGATCCTAAAAAGCCCATCTCCCATCAGGTGCAGCAGATTTATGGCGCTGTGCGCGGCGGGGTCAGAGCGCGGCGCGGGAGCCGGGGCCGCTCCGAGCGGGGCGCGGCCGCCGGTGCTGCCCGTACCCTTGCGGTGACACTGCCCGGGAGCCGGGGCTGCGGGACAGCACGGCCCGGCCCTGGGAGCACGGCAGGGCCCGGGGAGCACGGCTGGGATCGGGGAGCAC